>CANSZD010000794.1:0-184784 GCA_947648045.1 Beta corolliflora
CGATGAGCCCCGTGTACCTCGAGGTGTCTTCGGACCTCGCTCGAGTTGCAGGGCCAATGAGCCCCATGCACCTCCCGGGGTGTCTTTGAGCCACGCTCGAGGTGTTCGAGGGCAATGAGCCCCTGTACCTCGGGGGTGTCTTTGGACCTCGTTCTCGAGGTATTCGGGGGGATAATGAGCCCCATGTACCTCGGGGGTGTGTGTGGACCACGCCCGAGGTGTTCAGGGGGCCAATGAGCCCCCCTGTACCTCGAGGGGTGTCTTTGGGACTCGTTCGAAGTGTTCGAAACTAATGAACCCCGTGTACCTCAAGGGATGTCTTTGTCCTCGTTCGAGGTGTTTAGGGGTTAGTGAGCCCCGCATGTACCTCGAGGGCGATTATTTTTCTTGGTACTGTAGCACTTGACGGGCAGAGCTCCGGTCGTTGGGGGGACTCGGGTTTCTTCCACTTGACGGAACGCAAACTCCGGTCGTTGAGAGGACTCGGAGTTTCCCTTCACTTTCGATCTGGGTGAAGTGCCTAGGTGTAGGTCTTTGTTTCAGTGGAATTCAGTCAAGCCGGTTATGGTTGGGGCTACCAAGCGAGGCAGGTGGGTGGGCCCGGCTTAGGCTGATCAAAGGAGTCACTTTAGTGAGGTTAGTCATTGGGCCTCGGCTTTGGGCCCCAGGGGGACTTCTTTGTTCCGGTACTTCTCGGTCGCGCGAGATGTCAACCCTTTTTTGTACGGGTGTTGGTTATAAATAGAGGGGGGACCGCGTCATTTGTCTCATTCTCTTTATACTATTTTCAAGAACCGTTGTTGGGTGAGAGCACGGGAGAAATCGACGAGCGCTTCTTGAAGAAGCGGTTGATCTCGAGAGCTTTGACCCCGAGGCACGACCTTTTTCTCTTCGTTTCTTTCTTTAGTCAATAAATGGACCATGCAGGACCACGTTCCCCTTTGATAAATAACGAGGGTTCCTTGTATGGCTCGGAGACCCCTCCCCCACCCCACGAGCCATTGTTCAGGGGGTGTTAATAAATAAATTACTGTGGTGTCAGTGGCCCATGAATGTCCTGATTCCTCCCTTATACTCGATGTCCTCCGTGTTGAGTGGCCGAGTGTCGGTATTGTCCGCGGGGAAGAGATAAATAACTCCCCATACGCCGTGCCCGCTCGCTCGAACTCGGCGGTTCGGAGTTACTCGGCAGTGTTCGTGGCCCATAGATGTCTGATTCCTCCCAGTATACTCGATGTCATTAAGGTGTTGGGTGACGGGGGTGTCCGTAATGTCGGATTAGGGGGAAGAGATAAATAACCCCCTTACGCGTGAGCGTAGCTCGAACTCGAGCGGTTCGGAGTTGCTTAGATAATCTTCTCAGGCAGTCGGGTAGTTCGAGGTTATGGACGGCGAGGATTCGTCCTTGAGCCCCAGTATTAGCGGTGATGACCAACCATCCGGGGCGGGGATTGCTCATTATTACGTTCGGGGGCCCTCAAACGGTTCTTTTAATTAACGTGAATCATCTCAGAATCCTCTTGGATTCATCGTCCATATGCTTTGTATATCCCAGGCCTAATGGATCAGTGTGTACCCCTCAGAGCAGTGCGTTGCCATATACAAGGCCCACCTTGAGTTGGGGTTGCGGTTCCCCATCGATCCTTTCTTAGTCGCTATTCTCGGGGCCTACGACCTCGCACTCCGCCGGTGATGCCCGATAGCGTAGGCTCGGTGGTGGGGTTCTGGCTATTTGAGACATGATGGATGTCGTCCCTTCGCTTAGGTTGTGGAGGAATATGATGAAGTTGGTCGTGATATCTCCTACGACCCATGGCGAGGTTTGGTATAGTTTTAAGGCTCGTCTTCCCAGTAGTATCTCGAGGCGAGGGGCCGAATATGGGTGGCCGAACAGGAGCAGTCCGGACCCCGAATGTCGAAGGAGGAGCGTGGTGGCCATATCTTGTCGGACTATTACTAAGGAGGTCGACGGGAGGTGCGTACGAGGTTACTCTGCTTGGCTCCCGAACTCGAAGGATCCGAGTGATGAGCATTTCCTCTCGGCCACCAGGCTTCACCTGCTCACCCCGAGGGTAGGGTGCTATCGATGGGGTCTCTTATGTACTGGATTCTATTCCTTTTATGAACAAACATTTGTTCTTTGAGCAGTGTGCTCGTCAACAACTCGACGAAGTCATGCGAAGCGGTTGACGAGTGAACCAAAGGGTGCGGGGAAGATTCACGGAGAAGATCTCGAGTGGGAAAGACGGTGCCCTCGACCTCCTCCGGTTAGTTTCTTTTCCTCGGTTTTTTATCCTTTGGATTTGTATTCGAGGTTATCGACTTCGTTTGTTGTGTGCGGGACCCAATTAAGAATAGGCGCCCTCGAGCCCCTGCTCTTTGCAATTTTGGCTCATAAGTTACGGAGGGATAAGGGACGATTCTTTGTCGAGGAGCCTCCCACTTGACGGGGGAGAACCCTCGGGGATCGGCGGCATCATGATGTCCCTTCCGCCAGGGGCGAGGCGTCGGAGAGGAAAAGGCCGAGGGTAACCAAGCGGAGACTCCTCGAAGCCTTTTGCGAGCTTCTTGAGCTCGAGAGGGCGGGCCGCTTTGGTTTGGCCATCGAAGCGAATCCTCGCTCGGGCTAACATCGACGTATGTCGAAGCTTTGAGACGAGGAGGAGGTTGAAGAGTTGCATGCCTCCTAGGTTGATGTAAGTTCCCTTTACTTTCCTTAACCCTTGGAATTTTCGATCCTCTTGCTAATTCAATCTTA
This sequence comes from Beta corolliflora, assembly GCA_947648045.1. Taxonomy (NCBI): domain Eukaryota; kingdom Viridiplantae; phylum Streptophyta; class Magnoliopsida; order Caryophyllales; family Amaranthaceae; genus Beta; species Beta corolliflora. Next base: position 2,759 of record CANSZD010000794.1, read on the forward strand.
CGGTTTCTTTGTAGTGCTCGATCGGGATGGCCGTTATGAGTCACGGCGCACCATCGGCTCCGGGGAAGCTTCGAGAGGAGCTCCCGGGCGAGAAGGAGTTGGCTTTGAACTACAAGATCGAGCTCGAGGCTGCTTAGAAGGATCTTGAGGAGATGGAGAAGAGCTGCTTAGAAAGAGGCGGCTTGGGAGCAAAAGGTCCTCGATGCTCAAAGCCGGCGAGACTCGATAAAGAGGCAATATGATTCGATGTTGCGACAAGGGAGACTCTCGGCAAGTTGCGAGAGGCTCTCCTCAAGGTTTCTCCCTCGATTGGGTGGGCCCTTGTCGGCGGAGTACCCTTGCCATGATTGACTTTGTACTTGACGGTGGTGCTTCTCGATCGTGATGCCCCAGTTGGATGAGAATGACGGCGATGATCCCCTTACGGTCAATAAGGAGGATGCGGAGGTCGAAGGCCGTTCAATAGTCGAGGAGGTCCGGGACGATGATGAGGAGGAGGATGATGATGATGTCGAGGACCCAGTCGTCGATACCGGCTCTACCTCTCTTAGCACCGGGGATTCCTCTGCGGTTCTACGAGCGATTCGAAGTAACGTAGTGCCCATTGTGACTTACGTAATTATCTTTGCTAACTTACATTAGCTTTAGGATGTAATGCTCAGTAGTTGAAATGAAAAGAGCTTTTTGCCTTAATTCTTTTTTGATGTATATGCATTCGAGTTACAACTTTCGTCATCTTATTTTGTCAATGATTATACATTCGAGCCCTGACCCCCTCTCGATGTGCCTTTATTTCGATGGGGCCGTTCCATGGTCCTCGATTTGTCCGGGGGCCCTTGTTGTCTTAGGGAGCCTCCCATTGCCTTGGGCGCGTGTCGGGCACATGGCCTTTATTGCTTCAATGGGCCTCTGTTCAAATGAGGCCCGTGGTGGCGATTATTGTAGCCTCGGAATTCGCGCTGCATGTTTCTTACAAGTACGGGCGTTTTGTGTTCATCACAAGCCACAACACAATCTCTTTTCTTCTTTCCTCGGCTACCTTGCTTCGACGACCCGCATTTCGCTCGAACCTCTCGAGTACCTATGTCTCGGCCATTGATCACACTGAGGCCCTTCGAGCGCCAACGCCGCCGGCTAAGATAAGTTTGAGCACCGTTCCTACGACATGCGGGGCGCCAAAGCCCTCGAAGGTCTTCTCGTGATGGGGCCACCTCGAAGAGAGGTGATGATCTTCCTTCAGCCCCCAAGGCTCATACCCAACTCTTCCTCCGCGGCTATTAGCGGGAGGTTCTGAGGTAAAACTCGAGGAGAAAGCAACCTCCTCTTTCGGTGGAGGGGGTCGGCCTCCAAGGAAGAGGTCGAAGGTGGAGGAGTCTTCCCCTGCTTTTTTGCGGTTCCTTTCCTTGCCCTCTCGAGGGTAGATTTAGGAGAGGTTTGATGAGGCCTCTGCTCTTTGATGAATGTTCTTGGATGGGGCGGCTTGTTCGGCTCTGGTGACCCGGGAGCTCGAGGCCTTGAAGGCCACCTTGGTCGAGGTATGATGTTTCTTCCCTCTTGTAAGGTTTTGTGAGTTAGCTTTTTCGACTTGTGTTTATTGTTTCTGTAGCTCTCGATCGGGGTTCTGCGCTTGCTCATCGTCCTCGGGCGAAGCCTCGGCCGAGGAGGTGAAGAAGTTGGGCTCTTTGTAATCCCCCACAATTTTATGAATTTTATAAATATATTTTAAAGTATATTTATATATATTTTAGTATTTAAATAATTAAATTCTTAAATGTTGACTATTTTAAAGTCAAGCGATTATTTAATGTTTTTATATAATCAAATATTTTTATTTAGTCATACTTTGAAAGTTATTTAATAGCTTAATTATTTTTGAGTTGTAGTGTAAAAGATTTTAAAATGGGTTAGAGGAGCCCAACTTAACTCAAGCACCCGGTCATTAATTGATTATTTAAAGCCCAAACACATTTCCCTAAGCCGACAAGGGGTTACCTATATAAACCCAAACTAAACCCAAAATTCCCACACTAAAAATCACTCACCCTAATTTTCTCTCCTCTCTTCTTTTCTCTCTCTCCTCACTCACTAAAAATCACTCACCGACCGCCGCCAACAGCGACCCGCCGCCGGGTGCATCACAACGTCCTTCTTCCTCCTCTTTCGGCCTTGTTCTCTTCTTGCTTTGGTTTATTTCTTCCTCCTCTATTTTTATTTAATGTTAAGTTTATGTTTTAAGGATTGATTTAATGTTTTCATGGTTAAAGTTTGTAGTTTTGATGATTTAAATATAAATTTCACATTATATGATTTGTATAGTAAAGCAATTAAATTTCAGATTTATTAATTATGTTTAAGTTAGGGTTTTAAGTATCAAAGCATGGATTTTTAGGGTTTTATGAGTTGAAAATTTGTACTACTATATTATGGTTTATGAAATTTGAGTACTCTAATGTTTATGATTATGTTTAAGAATGTTTTAAAGGGTTTTAAACATATTATAAGTTGCTGGAATTTTTATTAGTATGCTTATGATGGAGTTTTAAATGTCAAAGTATGGTTTTTGAGGGTTTTTAATGACTAGTATGGTAGTACTATACTAGGAGACATTAATAGTTGAAGTTTTAATGATTAAAAAGGATTTTAAACACTTATAAAGAGGGTTTTAAAATATTTTAAAGTTGCTGGAATTTTATTTGAGTATTGATTAGTGGTTGTATTGATATACGGTAGGCGGAGAATTCTCTTTAGGCGATTTCTAAGGTTGATAAAGTGGCCTCTCATATTGTCTACACAAGATACGTACATACCTATGTGTTAGTAGACTAGTATCATATCCTAAGATTAAGATTGATGTAGTATCATGTATAGGGAACTATTTATATATAATTCATATGTGATTTATATTCAAGTAGAATTACATGTTTTTATGCCGTTGTGTGAAGCATGTTGCCTATGTTGGTTGTATTACATTTGTATGGATGATTGATGCAAGCATATGGGATTGGGAACTTTATTTTATTAATTCACATGAGGGATTAATAATTATGTTGTTATTGGATCATGAATTGGATCATGTTGTTCCCTTTGGATTATTTTATTTACTTTATGAGGACCGTGGGCCTTATTTGGTAAGTTGGTTATTCACCTATGAAAGGTTGGTTGATTGTTGACTTAGATCAACAAATAAATAATAATTGGTTATGGAACTAATAATCGATTATTCTTGGATTGTTAAGTTGTTGATCACCTTATCTAATCCTAAGATAAAAATGGAAGTTTCATGTATCCTTGATGATTATGTTGGTTGTCTTACTTTGTGAGTCATAACTAATAATTAATCACTTAAAGTGGAAAGTGAATAGCAATAATCTTTAGACTTGTGCACGTCTGAAGTGTTGGACTAGTATGAGTTGGAGTACATGGTGGTAGACCATGGCTTTTCTTGGAACCGGATTGATCACCGTGTCCTATTTTATTTAAATTAGTACCTCGATATCCACTAGTAGAATAATTGCTTATTCTTTGCGGTGGTATTCTTTGCGGTTTTACCCATACGCAGTAATAAATCACGTGAAAAGAAAAGGTAAAATATAAAATAGACCTATTGCTGCGGTTTCCAGCCAAAACCGCAGCAATAAGTCTCAACGGAAAAAAAAAATTCAAATTTGGTTGACTGTTTGACCAGATCTATTGTTGCGGTTTCCAACCGTAACCGCAGCAATAGATTAAAATATTATATTTTAAATAATATTTGAACCTATTGCTGCGGTTCCTACAAAAAACCGCAGCAATAGACTCTTTTAATTTATAAAAGGATGACACGCCCCAATAAAGTGCGTGAAAAAAAAGGTGCAATAAACCTATTGATGCGGTTCTTAGGGTTTGGAGTTAACATAAGCGTCGTTTGATTCCCTCCTCACATATATATTCATTCACCTTCCCTCCTTTCATCCCTTCTATTTCCTCTCACTCCTCTGCCTTCTCTTTCCTCTCACTCCTTCGGTTTTCTTAGGGATTTTTCATCTATTCCCTCGCCATTTCTCTCTCGTTCTGTCTTCTCTGCCTCGTGTCTGCTGCCCAGCGCCGGAGTCGAAGTCCGACGAATGTCGCTATCCACCACCGTGCTGCACCCCTGCAACTCCACCGCGACGCAAACCCCTTGCTCTCCACTCAAAACCGCCGGCTGAGTCTCACACTCATTCCTCCTCGAATCTGCGTTTCCTTGAATCTACTCTCCACTCAAAATCGCCGGCTGTAGCGGTTCGTCGCTGATTCCGGTTGTAGCAGTTCGAAGCCCGGCGTTTGTCGTTCAACCACAAGAACCAGACAAAGGCGAAGCCTCCTTCGGTGGTTCTTCGGCTTTAGATCTGTTCTTAGTTTTTTTTTCTGTTTTTTTCCTTTAGATCCGTTCTTACTAATTTCTGATTTTCTAGTTTTCTTACTATTGTCGGCTGTTGATGTATTTTGTTTTCAATTTTCTTCAATTTTATATTTTTAGAGTTAATATGATGTTAGGGTTTCTAATTTTTGGTTTTTTATATTTTTCTTTTGTATCTATATTTCTGTTGGATTTTTTTGGTATAAGTACATCTAAAGAATTAATATGATGTAGTGTCTTATTTTCTTTCTATATTTTTAACTAATGGCAAACTGGAAAAAAAAAAATTTTACCTGGTTGTACTTATTGTTGCGGCTTTGGGTAGAAACCGCAGCAATAGAGTCACTTATTGCTGCGGTTCCTACCCAAAACCGCAGCAATAGGTTGCATTTTTTTGTTAAAAAAATACATGTTGCTGCGGTTTTTTGTAGAAACCGCAGCAATAGGTGGTTCTATTGCTGCGGTTAAAAACCGCAGCAATTGGTAAATTACTTATTGTTGCGCCCTTAATTGATGCGCAACCAAAACCGCCGCAATAGGCCACTCAATGACCGCAGCAATAAGCAATTATTCTACTAGTGATCGTTGGTCATGGGAGTACGGAGTCGCGCCCGTTCTTCGTCTTCTAAATTGAAGACTGGTTTGGTTTGGACAACTCTTTCCATTGCCTATTCAATCTAATTATAATTAATCTATTGATTTTGGGAGTTTAGTTCAGTATAGTCAATCTGTTATTTATTATATCATTGTTTATCATTAAGTTTATGTTTATTAGTATCATGTTAGGTTTTATATTTATTTAGTATGTAGTACTTAGCTTTGCTGATTACGTGCTTTTCTGTATGTCGATCATGGTTGTGCCTTATTGATCTTGTGATGACCCATTTGGTGAGGAAAAGGCCGAGGGTAACCAAGCCGGAGACTCCCTCGAAGCCTTTTACTGAGCTTACCGAGCTCGAGAGGGCGGGCCGCTTTGATTTGGCCATCAAGCGAATCCTCACTCGGGCTAACATCGACGTTTGTCGAAGCCTTTTGCAACGATGGTTCTTGCGCCCTGATGACTCCCACACGCTCCCTGATGTATTTCTCGAAGCATATAGTTTCCCTCTTGGGAAGTTAGACATCGTAGGAGAGGATGGGTGAAAGATTTCTTATAGAGCTGGTCATTATGGTAGATGAACCATCGAGCTTGCTTCCTCACTTTCTCAGCTTCTAAATCGTCAGGGGGCGAAATGCCATCTCTTATATACAACACTATATCCTGTCCATCCAGGTGGAACTCCTGTCGAGGGTTGCCATCCCCCTGTTGATGCTTGGTGCTTTGAAAACTTCCCACATTATGGGCCTGGGTGCCAAGTCCTCTGTGGAGCTCGCCAACCTTGATAGTGCGTCCGGTTGCTGGTTCTCTGATCGAGGGATGTTGATGATGGTGAAGTGAGCTAGTTATGTTACTTCTTCCTTAGTTTTCTTCAGGTACATTTTCATGATGTCCTCCTTAGCTTCGAATTCCCCCGTCACCTGTCCTACGATGAGCTGGGAATCCGAATGAGCCTTGATTTTTCGAGCCCCTACGGTCTTACACAATTGCAGACCAAGCAGAAGAGCCTCATATTCGGCTTCATTATTCGAGGCAGTGAAGTCGAACTTGAGGGCATACTCAGTTCTGTTCTTTTGAAGATCGAGGACTAGTAGTCCGGCGCCGCAGCCAGCTTTCGACGATGACCCATCGACGAATAATTCCCATAAACCCTCTTCAGTGGCCTCGGGTTCAGCGATGAAGTATGCCAAGGCTTGAGCTTTGATGGCTCGACGGGGCTTAAACTCTATCTCGTAGTCTGATAGCTAGTTAGCCCAATCCGTCACCCTGCTGGATTGGTTCTTCCCCTCGATGACCTTTCGTAGGGGTTGGCTAGTCAGTACTCTGAACCAATGCAAAGATCATTTTCTCTATGGGGGGTATTTTGCTTCTGCGCCTCGAAAGGCGTTGCATATGAAATAGACTAGATATTGATTTTCTCTCGTTCTGCGACGAGGACGGCGCTAAGGGTAGAATTGGGCATGGGCCGGGCCAGGCCTGTTCACGGGCTCGGCCCGCGGGCTTGAGGAAATGGCGGGCCGGGCCCGAGGCCGTGAGTGGCGGGTCGTGACGAGCTGAAATTTCCGGATTTTGTCCAAGGCGGCCCGAGCCCGGCCGTGGGCGGGCTCATGCCTCTCTGTGGGCTGGCCGTATTTTATGTTGTTTTTTTTGGATTCTTGGCGGTTTTAGGCTAAAAAACAAAGAAAAGGGGTCGTTCGGCCCACGGGCCTTATAGGCGGGCTCGTTGCGGTGCGGGCCCGAAATAAAATTTCTTGACCATGGCGAGCCCACGGCCCACGGAGCGTGCAACGGGCCGGGTCGGGTCTTGGCGGGGCTAGGGCCCGGCCCAAACCGTGCCGGGCCGGGCCGGCCGCGCGTGCGGCCCGACCCATGCCCCCTCTAGCTAAGGGTATTATTCGATCTGACCAAGTAAACCAAGAGTGTCTCTCTGGCAAAGGTGAGACAAGTTTAGGAGGGTGGCCAAATGTTCCTTCAGCCTTTGAAACGCTTCTTCCACGGCTTCATCCCGGTCGAAGGTTGATTGTTTTCGGTGTTACGAAAAAGTACAAGCTTTTGTCGGCGGATCTCGATAGAAACGCCCGGGCGGCCATACGGTAGGTTAAGCGCTGCACCTCCTTGACTGTTCGAGGGCTTTTCATCTCGATAATAGCCTGAACTTTGTCCGGGTTGGCCTCTATGCCCTTCTCATCTACCAGAAAGCCAAGGCACTTCCCTCCCTTTACACTTAAGACACACTTCTTCGGCTTGAGCTTCATGTTGTGGGCGCGTAAGGTGGACAAAGTTTCTCGTAGATCGAAGATGTGGTCCTGCTCTTGCTTGCTCTTGACGATCATGTCGTCGACATATACTTCCACATTCCTTCTGATTTGGTGTTCGAACATCTTGTTGACAAAACGTTGATAAGTTGCTCCAGCGTTTTTAAGGCCAAACGACATAACTTTGTAACAGTACACTCCTAAGCTGGTGGTGAATGCAGTATGGACTTGATCCTCCTCAACCATGGGGATTTGATGATACCCTGCGTTGGCATCCATGAAGCTGAAGAGGGCATGCCCGGCTGTCCAGTCAGCCAATCTATCGATTTTAGGGTGGGGAAAGTCGTCTTTCGGACGGGCCTTGTTCAGGTCTGTGAAATCGACACACATCCTCCATGTTCCCGAAGACTTCCGGACCAGCACCACATTAGCCAATCATTCAGTGTACTAGCACTCTTTTATGAATCCTGCTGCTAACAACTTCCTCACTTCTTCGGCTGCTGTTTTACTTCTCTCGACACCCTGGTGTGGCAACTTCTGTTTGACCGGTCGATGCCCCTCTTTGATGTTGAGGCGATGTACCATGACTCGAGGGTCTATGCCTGGCATCTCATCGACGGTATATGCAAAGACATCCTGATATTCTCGGATGACGCTGATGATTTATGCTCTGATATCATCGGGGACCTGCATGCCAATCCTTATCATTCTTCCATTCTCTTCATTGATGCAGATCTCTTCATCTCCATCCACCGGTCGAGGCCTCTCGTACCGCTTCGGGTTTTCGGTAACGTAAAGCCCCATGATGGGGAGAGGTTCTTCAGGTTTAGGCTGCTTTCTCTTTTTCGTCGTTTCCTCAGCTTGGTTCTTCAAGTTGTTGACGTAACGTTCTCGAGCGGATTTTTGATCAAAATAACTTAGCGATCTTTCCATCGTCAACCTCGAATTGATGCAATAACCGATAAGTGGAGATGGCAGCTTTGACTTTGTTGAGGGTAGGACGCCCAATGATGCCGTTGTAGGGGTGATCGACGTCGACGACATGGAAATCGACGAGGATGCTCCTCCCTTGACCTTTCTCTCCCATCCGTGTAGGCGGCCTTCCCGACCCCAAGGGGTGTGCTTGTTGTCCGCAGAAACCGACTAGAGGTTGGGCCGATATGTGTAAGGTCAGTCTCTTGATACTTCAACTTTTTCAGACAGTCTATTGTTATGATATCCGCGGAGCTCCCGCTATCGATCAGCATTCGACCTACCCGCAAATTGGTTATCTTCATTTCGACAACCAAGGGGTCGTCGTGTGGGTGCTGTATGGGTCGATGGTTGTCTTTGAAAGTCGGTGGGTCAAGGTTGCGGATTGGGTAATGTCTGTTGTCCCATGTTTCATGGTATAAAGGTGTTTCTTTCGAGAGCGGCTGGTTAGGCCACCCCGAAGCGTACCCTCCCGGCAATGACATTGACGAACCCCGCGGTCTCGTCGCTTCAGGATTCTTTTTCCCTTCGAGGTTCTTTCTTCTTCTCTGTTGGATTCTTCAGATATCGGTTCAATTTCCCTTCGTCTCCAGTTTGTCTAGTGCTCGCTTGAGCTCTCGGTAGTCGCGAGTAGTGTGACCACAATCGTGGTGATACTCGCACCAAAGCTTATTATCCCTCGGTGACCGATGTTTTTTATGGGGGTGGGCTTTGGTAGGGTGAACTTTGGTAGGGTGAACTTCTCCTTGATATCGAGGTATATCTCTCTTTCGTTGAGGTTGTATCGAAGGTCATACCCATTGTCGTCCGTTCGTGGCCTCTTATCCAGCTCTCTTCGAGGGACGTCTCGAGGAGTGTCTGCTCGAGTTGGATGATCGGTCATTCTTTTGTTGGGCTCCTCGTAGGTCTTGCAGATGTCAGAAGCTTGTATGAATTTCTGTGCGAGGCTCATTGCCTCAGAGAAGGTCGATGCTTCGCTTTCTGCTAGCTTTAGTTTAAATCGACTCGAGGAGTACAGACTCGACATGAGGGCAGTGAATGCGACGCTGTCTTGCAAATCCGAGACTTTTAAAGATTCCTCGTTAAACCTTTTGATATATTCTGCTAAGTCCTCGTTCCTCTCGTTGCACGATAGACATTAAATGGATCTTTGGGTTTTCGATGTCATCTTCCTGCTATTAGGGATGGCAATTGGGCGGGGCGGGTGCGGAGGATGGTACCTCTAGGGGTGTGCAAAAAGATCAGATCCGAATGATCTGATCCGACTATCCGCCAATCCGATCCGAAATTTCGAATATCCGATCCGGTTTTTTATTTTCGGATATTTCGGATCAGATATCCGGAAAAAAAAAAAAACCGGGTTTTCGGATCAGATACGGATCATATTTTTTAAATTTCGGATAATACGAAAATCCGTTTTTTTTTTTAATGAATACCCAAATAGGCTTGACTACTTCATTTTAGAAACCCTAAATCTAATTCTCATGTTTCTCTCACTTGTCTGCCTCTCTCTCTCCACTTCACCCACTGTTCATCTCCACTTCACCCACTGCTCTTCTCTTCTACTGCGGGTGACCTTAAGCTTGTGGTTTTCCTCCTTGTTCCAGCTATCTTGTCTTCGTTGCTCATGGGTAGCAAGAGAAATGCACCGACAAGAAATTGTCTTTTGTTTTTCACGGGTAGCAAGAGAAATGCACCCAATCCTTAAGCTTCTTATCTTTCAAATTTAAGGACATTTCTAAATTACTTGATGCTGGAGCATTTCAGTTTTATTTTTTTCTAAATTACTTACAGATTTTGTTTGTGAATTTCGTCTTTTTACTTGAGCAAACATACTATGTCCCAACCATGTGTATTTTTCAACTGATTATAGTTGGTACATGGTTGACTTACATTTGGTAAAAGCCTAAGACGATTGTATATGCTGGCAGAAGGTATTCCATAGTTAAAGATTTAAAGAAATAAAAAATTCGGATCGGATATCGGATCCGATCCGATCCGAAAATCTCGGATATCAGGAAATTTCGGGTCGGATTCGGATCGCTATTTTGACGATCCAAAATTTCGGATATCCGGATCTTCGGATCGGATCAGATCCGATATCCGACAATGCACACCCCTAGGTACCTCCACACCCGCACCCGCATAAAATTCTCATCCCCATCCCCGCCTCACCACCCATTGCGGGGGAAAATTCCAGACCCATCCCCGCTCCACCACCCGCATGGGTACCCGCACCCGGGTCGTACCCACTTCATCCCCGCCCCACTACCCGCATGGGTACCCATATCTGCTTCGTACCCGCGTCATACCCACATATTTATATTTTGCAAGATAAAACTATTAATATTATAAGTATATAAATAGAATTTTAATAATAAATACGCGGGGCGGGCGGGGATAGGGCGAGGCGGGCGGGGATGGGGTGGGTATAGCATAAAATCCACACCCGCTCCACCATCCATTGCGGGTACCATTTTAATCCCCATCCCCGCCCCATTCCCGCCAAACCTAGACCCATCCCCAGCCTACTTGGGTGGGGATGGGGCGGGTCTCCTACTTAACATGTCCCACTGCCATCCCTACCTGCTATGAAGTTCTGCTTGAATGTTGCCTCGAGGGAGGCAAAGTTCGAGATACTTCCGGGGGGAAGCTCGGTGAACCAGGTGAGTGCTAGTCCCTTCAGTGTTGTAGGGAAGAACTTACACCCTGCAGCTCCAGTTCTCGTCTGCTTAAGGCTGCAAGATGATCGATGGGATCTGTAGTCCCTCCATAATGCTCAATGGGGGGACCTTAACCTTGCGCGGGTTGGGAGTCTGCATAATTTCTTCACTGAAGGGCGTGATAAAGCCTAAGTTACCAAAATGGGCATTGGATCGCTCACTGGGGCCAGTCGTGCTGGATTCCTCTTCTTCATGCCTCCTATCGTCCTGTTCTTGCTGTCGAGGGTCATCCCGTCCCCGACTAGGGTTAGGGGCCGCCTCTCCTTCCCGCTCGAGCGCGCGACGTTCGTTTAAGACGTTGCGGCGTCTCGGAGTGCCATTCCGGAGGGAACGCTCGTTGATGACGTGTCGGGCGTCCCCCTACCGGTGGGGGGCTCGAGTCGAGACCTTGGGAGCTCGAGTCGAGACTTGGGGAGCTCGAGTCGATACTTGGGGAGCTTGTGTGTTGGGTTGTGGATTATGTCCATTCTGTCCCTGAACTACTCGAGGGATAGGAGGTCTATTGGATGTGCCTTCCCCCGTTCTGGAGGCTATATACGAGGGCCCTTAGGCTTCACTCGAGGTTGTCATTGAGTCGTTCTGCCAACTGTTGGAGATCTTGCTGGGTAACAGGATTGGGACTTGGTTGTTCGTATCGAGGGGCCTCGATGCGAGGTAGTACAATCCTCTCTCGAGGCTGTCCGGGATTGACAGCACTAGCTGCTTCTCGAGGCTCGACCTCCTCGATGATGTGTTAATTCCATTCTGAGAGTATGGGGGCCCTGCGAGGGTCCCCAGCTGTTTCGTCGGCTAACTCAGGGGGGAGGAGTTCTCCCTCGAGGTGGTGAGTTTGGGGGCTGTTGGCCTCGGCGTATCTTCGAGCATTGGCCATGAATTTTAGTTTGCCTATCCCCACAGACGGCGTCAACCTGTTTCGGGTGAAAAACTGGTGAGATAGGGAACTAGTCAATACTATAGGTCGAGGACCGTTGAGGACGACCAGATGCTCATAGAGTGCTGCGAAACCTGCAAAAACGAGAGTTAGACCACCCCGGGGTGTTTCCGGGATTGCCCCTTCGACGCTCAAGTTAGTTATGGAACTTAGCGGTTAGTATTGAGCGGTTGGTCTAGAATTCATTACCTTCATAAATGGGGAATTGTTCCCTATTTATAGGCGTTGGGATGTGTGAAAAGCGCTTGCCAGGCTGGACCAAGATTTGGGTTGGACCAGGGCCTTTGGTAAAGATGGCCTTTTGAGCGTAGCGGGGTAATTTGGTAATTTCACCATAGATTGGGGGCCCAGTGATATATTGGGCCCAAACAAGTATGACTTTCATAACCAATCAAGAAATTCAAATCTTCTGTTGAGTCCTTATATTCTCATGTAATTGCCTATTTGGCATTTTCATATTACTAAAAACCCCTGAAATTATCAAAGAAAAAGATACAATTCATCAAACAGGTTGTGGGCAATAAGGTTATCATAACCTCCTCTCGATTAATTCCAAAATACAACTGCAATGGTCAATTACTCATTAAAACTCAAATATTGATCTCATGTAAGGCAAGAAGATGTTGGAGATTTAGAGTATTTGCGTGATTTAATTCATGTTGTAAAGTCGCATGGTTTAGGTGTCGTGACTTAAACAACGTAACATAGGATATAGAATATATTGTATTGGAACGTTTGCTTAAGGCTAGAGCGCTTGTTCAAGGATTTTGTGGTCAAAGAAACGAACAAAAAGAGTTGTTGCCAAGTGAGAACTTACGTTTTATGGAGAAGCGTGTGATCCAGCATGGAGCGTCCACTCTATGTTGGAGTGTGCGCTCCACTTAGACAGGATTGAGTTTTAGCGAAGCGTGATGTTTTTCGTTTTGCTGTTATGTATTGTTTCGTCGGTGTAACTGCTCTTTTCTAGGCATATTTACAACATCTATATAAATATGAGACTCCTCATATGATGAAGGATTAAGAGAAAGCTCCTTACATTCAAAGCACATAAAGATTGAAAGTTCATCAAATCTAGTTATCTTCATCACAAATTTCACAACACATTTGTTCCAAATTTGACTTTGTTCATAGTGAGCATCAACATTGTTCTTCTTCTTCTTTGTATCTCAAAGGTGAATTTCATGAAACTCATGCTCAAGTATAGGGTCAGAATATATATTACTTTTTGGGAAAGTGATATCACGCTTAGAAGATCCATTGTTCGTTATTTCCATTTTTTAGACTCTTGTAATTCTAATTATCTAACATAAGACATATATTTATGTTCTAGAAAGTAATTCTGCAAATACTTGTTCAATTGTTTTTCCCTTCACAAGCAATAGATAGAATGCACTTGTTTGGCATGGCTAATTGAATGAGTGTGTCGCCAAGATGATGAATAGGAGTTGTGTTGGGTAAATTCTCTTTTATATTTTCATGGAGTATAATAAATGGAAGATGAAAAAACAAGGAAAAAAATTAGGCGCCAAAGTCGTGATTTATTGCAGTGCCATTAGTTTTGTTAATTAGTTGCCTAAGTAATTAGCATTTTAATGGGGTAGTGTTATTTATTGGTTTTTTTTCCAAAAAGTATCAAACTAGTAGGATTCTAATTTTCTTATGAAAAATATAAGAGAATGTGGACTATCATTATAATAATAAATAAACACATTGAATTATAGTACTTATTAAATTCTAGCTTCTAGATTCTGCCTCTTCATGTCCCATGTTCATATCTCAAGACTGAAACTCTAATACTAGATATTATCAATTAAAATAAGGAAATTTTGGTAATAACTATCTTTCATGAACTCTTTTGCAATATAAATACTTTTTGCGTTCCAAAACTTAGACATTGTTGTCACTTGAAGTAATTTGTCAACTTTTCAATCCACTTAGCTTCCTCATGCTTTTGTTTTCACTCACTATATGGCAACAACTCATTTGAGAACCATCATTTTCTCATTCTCTTTGAAATTACAATCGAGGATTATGGTTTATCAATTAGGTAAATTGCAATCGGGGATTAGGGTTTATCAGTTAGGTTTGTTGCAATCAATTAATTGAAGGATTTTTACAGCTTGAATTATGGTTGACTCTATAATTTAAGCAAATTTCCACAATGTCAAGAAAAAGTTTAAAATTGTAAATTAGGGTTTATGACATTAGTGGTGAATAAATCTACTTTAATCTTCAGAATTCTAATTTTTCATTAAGAATTAGCTGATGTTTGTGGATAAAGAAGATGTAAAGATTAGCGATTCAAATCACGCAAAACTAACAGGAAGAGAAAGAAACCCAAACATGTTCAACTTGACAAAGGGTTGTTGCATTTTGTTTAAGGCAAATAGCCAATCGACCAATTAAATTGATGAGTGATAACTCTTATTAAGAAAAAGATAACTCTTATATAGAATGAGAAAATTCTTATTTTGAGTAAGTTAAAGAAAATTTATATAGGTAAAAAGCATAAGGGGCATCAGTGTAGCTTTTTCCTAGTATTAGATTTATCACAATTATCAACTTTTACCAAAAATACCAAATATCTCCATATCTAGAAACTCTAACAATGGATTATACAATAAATATGATGAATAAAGTGATGCATAGACAAGTCTTACCATTGTTGTTGTGGTCGTTGGCGGAAATGGTTGTCATCATGGTTAAGAGGTCGGAGAACTTGCTATTTTTGAAATCTTTAATTTGAACAAAATTTCACAAAATTCTTGAAAATCAAAGAATTTTCTTGAGAAAAACACAAGCATGAAAAAGTGGGCCTAATTGGATGGACAAATTGACAAAAGATGTAAATGTGTTTTCAAGCATGTTGTTAAAATTTCACTGCTAACCCCTCACAAAATAAATGCAACAATTTGACTTTTACACTGTTCACATGCCACACTTAAAAAAAACCTTTAGTATATAGAATATTTATTAATTCATCTTAAAGAATATATTTTTTAGCGCGTGTCAACTTTTCTTAAGTCAATCTATAACATAATTAGAGATACAAATAGTCAAAATTGTTCATTAATAGTAGTAATGGTCCAGTCAATCGTTGCATTTATCTTAGGATGAATGAAGTAATATATTTAGTGCCACTATACCATGACGATTAACCATACTCCCATAAGAAAGCAAAATTAACAATGTAATTTTATTTACGGTTATTTCACCATATACCCCTGACAAATCAAGAAATTCACCATATACCCTCAATGTTTCAAAAATTCACCATATACCCCTAAGTTTCCGAAAATGTTCACCAAACACCCTTTTTCTAACGGACGTTAGGTTACCGTTAATGTTATTTACAATATTGCCATCATTAACCCCTAATCCCTAATTCTAATCTTAATACTAACCCTAATTCTAACCCTACCCAAACCCTAACCCATCCTCCCCTCCCCCAAACCCTAACCCACACAACCCCCACCACCACTCCCCCTCCCCTCCACCCCCCACCCGGCCCCCCCACCCCCTCCCCTCCACTCCACCACCGCCGCCCTCCCTCCCCCCACCCTCCACCGCCGCCGCCCATCCCCACGCCCTCCCCCTTCCCCCGTCGACTCCCTCCTCCTCACCCCTCCCCTTCCCCTCGCTTCCCCTCCTCCTCCTCGCTCGCTCCTCTCCCCTCCCCCCCACCCTCCCCGTGGATGGGAGGGATGGGGCTGCGACAGGGGGAATGGTGGGGGGCCGCGATGGGGGGGAGGGGGGGTGGGGGGCGGGGTGGGCCGCAACGGGGAGGGGGAAGAGGGGCCGGTGGAGGGGAGGGGTGGGGGTTGGGCTTAGGGTTTGGGGAGGGGTTGGGCTTAGGGTTAAGGATTAGGGTTTAGATTTTAGGGTTAGGATTTAGATTAGGGTTAAAGTTAGGGTTAGGGTGATAATGACAAGAAAATCGTAAATAAAACTAACTAGCAGCTAACATCCGTTAACGAAAAAGGTACATGGTGCATATTTTCGGAAACTTAAAAGTATATGCGAATTTCAAACATGAGGGTATATGGTGAATTTCTTGATTTGTCGTTTTATACGCGAAAAACCGTTTTATTTATCTCCCAGTCCCACCAACTTTATTCATTTGTGTGAAGATTGCTGAAGGAATTTAATAATATTTCTAAAGATATAAAAAATTTGGAGACCCTTATCTTAAAGAATTAATTTGGATTAGAGAAAATAGAGCCTAAAAACCTCATCTTCAATATTTTTGCAGTTCTGCTTATGCAAAGCTTGTTTTTCATGGCAAACTACTCTCTACCTCAGGGCTCCCTCTTTCTGGGTTTGGATTGTTCTACTCAGTAAGTCCCCCTTTTCTTTTTCTTCATTTTTCATATTTAATCCTCACTCTACCATTTGTTTTGATTTTGATTTTGGGTTTTAGCACTCAAATTTCGTTCTATAAATCTAATCATCAGCTATAATCTCCAATCTCTCCTTATTATTGGCTTAATCACCTTTTTGGTGCTTCTTTGTTAAGAATGCATTGTTCTTTAATATATACACATTACACAAAGCCTCATTTAACTACCTTCAATTTTGCGTTAGTGATCTTACTAATTTTAATCTGTGTTTGAACACTTGAACTGTTCGATGTTTAGCATTATGTATGTAACTGACATTTCTTATTGATTTTCTTTTTCATGTTGACACTTGTATAGTTGTATATAGTTGGGTTAAAACAAATTAAATTGTGTTAAAAGACTTTTTCTTGGTGTGTTCAGGTCCTTAAAAGCCACTGTTTTGGATTCCAACCTTGTAATTGTTGCCACAGAATTTGTTCACTTTGATTCAGAATTACCCCATTACAAAACCAAAGATGGAGTATATCGCGACCCCGTGATTAATGGCCGAATTGTTTCCCCCACTATGATGTGGGTTGAAGCTCTTGATTTGATGCTTGAAAA
Organism: Beta corolliflora; assembly: GCA_947648045.1. Taxonomy (NCBI): domain Eukaryota; kingdom Viridiplantae; phylum Streptophyta; class Magnoliopsida; order Caryophyllales; family Amaranthaceae; genus Beta; species Beta corolliflora. Next base: position 19,559 of record CANSZD010000794.1, read on the forward strand.
ATTATCAAAAAAAGTTGATTTTGCGAAGATTGCTTCGATTTCTGGGAGTGCACAACAACATGGTAGTGTATATTGGAAAATTGGGAGCTCCATGGTATTGTCATCTATTGATCCCGGAAAGAGGTTAAAAGATCAACTTAGTGAGTCATTTTCATTGGAAGAGTCACCCATTTGGATGGATGCAGCACAACAGAACAATGCAGGAAGATTGAGGAGGCTGTTGGGGGTGCATTGGAATTACATCGTCTCACTGGGTCTCGTGCCCATGAAAGATACGTGGGCCCACAAGTTCGAAAGATATATGAGACTAGACCTGAAGTATACCATTATACAGAGAGGGTGTCCCTTGTTAGTTCTTCTATGGGATCTCTTCTTATTGGAGCTTATGCTTGCATTGACGAAACTGATGGCGCAGGGATGAACTTGATGGATATAAAGAAACGAGAGTGGTCAGATTTGGCTTTAAAAGTATGCCGGCTTGCTCATTACATTGTTGCTGAAATACTTTTCTGTCTTGTGTTGTCAGGAATCAGGATTTAGACTTCTTATCTTCAGCATTGGTTACCTGATATAAAGGTGCTCACTACAGGCAACAGCACCGTCTTTGGAAGAAAAGCTCGGCAAGCTAGCTCCACCTTTCTCTGTTTCCGGTATTATTGCCCCATATTTTGTTGAGAGGTGAGTACGCCATAATTTGGAGTACCACTAGTGTTTTTTTTACTATAATAAAAGAAATGGAAATTTGTGAATTATATTTAGGAAGTTGAGCATCAAAGCATCACCAGCTATCCTTGCCTCATAATCCTTTCAGATTTAACTTCAACAAGAATTGTTTGGTTATTCAATGGTCAGGGAGATAATCCAAACAGCCTTGCAGGTGCTTACCTCTTTTTGTTTCCAGTGATGTTATGGCTTGTTTTACTTTTCTTTTTGGTCTTTCCATGGTCCATCACCTCTGCTGTGTTAATTATGCCTGTCTGAATGACTATCATTGCTGAGATAGTGAGATGTGCCTTTTATAACTTGCTTCAGTGCTTGCTTCTATTGGATCCTAACAAGGGAGATCTTGAAGTGGGAAGATTCAGAACTTATTTTAGGCATGAGCATTGGCTAACATTTGGATTCTGTACTCTCTTCTCATTTCTTTTTTTTTTTTTTTTTTTTGGTTCACATCTGATTATTGGTTTATTAGTATGTAACCCAAATTAGTGTGGCTTTGTAGCTTTAGTATTGTTTTGCATTTCTTAAGACTTAAGAGTGAATGGTAAAGCATTTTCCAGAGTAAGAACTAAACTATTTTTAGACATTTTGGTCTTTGGCAAAATAAGATAGCATATGAGAGAGCTTGAAAAGTATGACATTAAACAAATTCATGAGTTGTAACAAAGATAGAGCCTAAAACATACAAATTTGATATTTGAAAAGTATAAATCGAGACGAATCTAACAAGATCCCACATGACTATATTTTTCCTTACGTAAAAATCACAAGAGATAGTGAAAGGGTGGTGAGTGAATAAGTGTAAAAATCTCATTGTTGAAATAGATAAAGAACAGATGAAGTATGTTATAAATAAAGCGGGACTGCTTTGGTAAGACATCTAAGATGAAACTATTTTGAGTTAATTGATAGTTGAGTCTATTTTAAACACAGGGGTATAGCTGGGACTGATAGGGATATAGTTGGGAGTTTGGGACTGATGGTGTAAATTTTTCTGTTTCTTTTATTGAAAGGTGGTTATGAAGATTTCTGGAACTTTCAACTTTTCTCTAGCTTATTATTCGTGTCATTTTCATTGCCGGTTTTATGGTCCTTTAGATCTAATGGCATATGATTAACCTATTCTTCTATGTAATCCTAAATTGACCTGTGTGCACTTTGAGATGAACTGGATGCATCACTTCGCCTTAGCTATATATGTTGCTTATATAGTCATTTCTAGACTCTGTGCACGCAGGTCCTATGATGTTCCATTAATCCATTTATAAGTTAACTTTGATATCTCAGATCAATTGCACTGTTTTGTTGTTTTCACTGCAGGTCTGACACTAAACGCTGGTGATCTCGCCATAAGTCTTGGCACAAGTGACACAGTGAGTTAACATATAATAGAGCAGTCAGTAAATCTTATTACTGAATACGGAATAGAATACTCTTTCTTCGTTAATTATTTAATATATTCTTTTATTGTTTGCTTAAAGGTATTTGGATTGATTGATGATCCTGAACCTTGCTTAGAAAGCCATGTTTTCCCTAATCCTGTAGATACAAATGGCTATATGGTAATGTTAGTCTATAAGAATGGGTCTCTGACTCGGGAAGGTGCATAGTGCTATACCCTCATTGCTTCAATAGTGTTACTGCAATATACTTCATGTTATTTGCACAAGATTTACCCGGAAAAATAATGGAGTATTTACACGATGGCTTACTGATGTTGTGAATTGATGTTCTTCATTAGATATCCGGAACTGCTATGCAGAGGAATCTTGGGAAATTTTCAACAATTATCTGCAACAAACACCACCTCTTAATGGTGCGTATCCATCGTTAATGTCAATGTGGTGAAAGTGCTAGCTTAACCTGATGTATATGCTTCTAACATTTACCGAAGGGAAGTGGGATTTTTACTACAAGGAGCACGAAATTCTTCCTCCTTTACCTGGTAAGTGATAGCTACAGCTCCTTCCTCTTTTAACACTAGCTAAAACCAAGACATCCTTTTCCGCTGCTGTTTTCCTCATTCGCTTTTTTAGATAATTTAAGGAATTAGATAGTATTATCCACCAGTGCCTTGTGTTAGAATATCAATGTAAATATAGAATATTTTCATTATATTCCTTTAGTTATGCATGTATATCTTTGGTGATAGTTTGTTCCCTTAATTAAGGTGATTAGTTACTTTTGTATGTTGCTAGTATATATACTGAGGCTGTACACATTATTCAGTGAAGGAAAATACTTCTTTCATGGTATCAGATTTCTAGGGTTAATTGATCTCTTGCTTCCGCCTTGCCCTAGTGCCGTCATCCTCATCACAGCCCACTCAACCCGGCGGTGGACGGAACAACAACAGCCACCAACAGCCAGGCAGTGGCACGCAGCAGCAGCAACAGTGGGTTCAACAACCCACTCAACCTTGGATGATGTGGCCTTGGGCTTATCCTCCATGCCCCTACCCCACATCATCTTGGGCTAGGCCCAACTATTCACCAAGGCCAGCAGTGGCAGCGCATGGACAGCACCAGTTTGGTGTTCTAGGACCTCGTCCACAGGCTTATTCAGTTGCTGCTCAGCCCGTTCCCACTGATATTGAGGCTGCGATGCATACCTTGACTCTCACTCCACCGGATGCAAATTGGTATATGGATACGGGTGCCACCTCTCATATGACGTCTTCCCAAGGTAACATGTCATCTTATTTTAATTTGAGCAAAAACAATGGTATAATTGTCGGAAATGGTAATAGTATTCCAATTCATGGTTATGGTGATGCCACCTTACCCTCCCCGAACACTCCATTCACTCTCAAACATGTTCTTCATGCTCCCAAACTAATTAAAAACTTGGTCTTTGTTAGAAAATTTACTACTGATAATTCTGTGACTGTCGAATTTGATCCTTTTGGGTTTTCTGTGAAGGATTTTCGGACGGGGACATCATGAGATGTGAGAGTCAAGGGACCCTTTATCCTATCACTTCTTCCGCCAATTGTCAAGCCTCGACTCATTCTAGCTTTGCTGCTCTGGCACCTTCTCTGTGGCATGATCGTTTAGGTCATCCCGGTGCTCCTATCTTAGAGTCTCTTAGGCGTAATAATCTTATTGCATGTAATAAACTTAGTTCTTCTACTATTTGTTATTCTTGTCCCCTTGGAAAACAAGTTAAATTGCCGTTTGTAGCGTCTACTTCTAGTACTGTGATGCCTTTTGATATAATTCATTGTGATCTTTGGACCTCTCCCGTTTTGAGTTCTATGGGCCATCGTTATTATTTGGTTGTGTTGGATGATTACTCTAATTTTGTTTGGACATTTCCTCTTACTAAGAAATCCCAAGTCTACTCTACTTTCCTTCAATTTAGAGCCTATATCCGAACACAATTTGAACGCGACATTAAAAATATCCAATGTGACAATGGACGGGAATTTGATAATGACCCGTTTTGGAATTTTTGTAAGACTAATGGCCTCTCATTTCGTCTTTCATGCCCATATCCCTCTTCTCAAAATGGCAAGGCCGAGCGGAAACTACGTACTATTAATAATATGGTGCGTACTCTTCTCTCTCACGCCTCTCTTCCCTCCACTTTTTGGCATCACGCGCTACAAATGGCCACATATCTCCTCAATATCCTTCCCAATAAGAAAATCGCCTATTACTCTCCTACTCATCTCCTTTACCACAAAGAGCCATCATATTCTCATTTACGGGTTTTTGGGTGTCTTTGTTTTCCTCTATACCCCTCCACTACTATTCATAAACTTCAACCTCGGTCAACCCCATGTGTCTTCTTGGGCTATCCTTCCAACCATCGTGGCTATAAGTGCTATGACCCGTCTTCCCGTAAAATAATCATTTGTCGGCATGTCCTGTTTGATGAACAAAAATTTCCGTTTGCATCACTTCATACTCCCACATCCACCACATATGATTTTTTACACCACTTAGCTCCCTTGGATTTGCCATCACTGCCCAACCCAGCACATGTCCCTGCTGGGCCACCTACAAGACCGCCCACAAACAGCCCCTCCTCCTCGTCTGGGCCTCCTGCTCCCCTCCATAATTCTCCAATTGGGCCGCGTCTCCCTATCGCAGCCCCATCCCCTTTAGGGACGCGCCTCACTTCTGGGCCGTCTGCTCCAGCTGGTCCCTCAGGCCCATCTTTCCCCATTTTCTCATCTGGGTCGTCCTTCACCCCCCCTGCTGACCATCACTCTTTGAGCCCCATTTCCTCTCTAAGTCCTCCTCATCCACAAATTCTTCAACCCCTTCCACGAGCAGTTACCAGGAGCCAAAATGGCATTTTTAAAAATAAGAAAATTGTGTCTCTTCAGACCAATGTCGCTCGCTCCCCTCTTCCTAGTAATCCCGTGTCGGCTCTCCGTGATCCGAATTGGAAACTTGCCATGGATGATGAATTTGATGCTCTAATTAAAAATAAGACTTGGAATTGGTGCCTCGTCCTCCTCATGCTAATATTATACGTTCTATGTGGATTTTTGCTCATAAAGAAAAATCTTATGGTTCTTTTGAAAGGTATAAAGCTCGTCTTGTAGGTGATGGCAAAACACAACAGGTGGGAATTGACTGTGGTGAAACTTTCAGTCCAGTGGTGAAACCTGCGACTATCAGGACTGTCCTTAGTTTAGCTCTATCTAAGGGGTGGTCTCTTCACCAGCTGGATGTCAAGAATGCCTTCTTACATGGCACTCTGCAGGAGACAGTCTATATGCATCAACCTGTGGGTTATCGGGATCCCACCTATCCTGATCATGTATGTCTGCTTAAGAAATCTCTTTATGGCCTTAAGCAGGCACCTCGGGCTTGGTATCGTCGTTTTGCTGACTATGTCTCTCAGCTGGGTTTTCACAACAGTACGTCTGATAATTCATTATTCATCTATCATCATGGTAAGGATACAGCATATCTCCTGCTCTATGTTGATGATATCATCTTGACTACTTCTTCTGAGACTCTTCGCCGGTCCATCATGTCTAAACTGGCCTCTGAATTTGCAATGAAGGACTTGGGTCCGTTGAGTTATTTTTTGGGTATTGCTGTAACCCGTCATACAGGTGGTTTGTTTCTGTCTCAAAAGAAATATGCGGAGGAAATTATTGAACGAGCAGGCATGTCTACTTGTAAATCCTCCCCCACGCCTGTTGATACAAAGCCTAAGCTGAGTGCTCAGTCTGAGCAAGCATGCTCCGATCCTTCTCTGTATAGGAGTCTTGCAGGTGCTCTCCAATATCTGACTTTCACTAGACCTGACATTTCATATGCCGTGCAACAAATTTGTTTGTTTATGCATCAGCCCATGGAGGAACATATGCAGGCTCTTAAACGTATTATCCGATACGTTAAAGGGTCTCTTCATCATGGTCTTCATTTGTATCCGTCTTCCACTTCTACTCTTATTTCGTATACTGATGCAGATTGGGGTGGGTGCCCGGACACTCGTCGGTCTACCTCCGGGTATTGTGTGTTTCTTGTGGATAACTTACTCTCCTGGTCATCCAAAAGGCAGGCTACACTGTCCCGTTCAAGTGCTGAATCCGAATACAGGGGGGTGGCAAATGTTGTCTCTGAATCGTGTTGGCTACGTAATCTACTTGTTGAACTCCATTGTCCTCTTAAAAAGGCCACACTAGTCTATTGTGATAATGTGAGTGCTATATACTTGTCTGGCAATCCCGTTCAACATCAACGCACTAAACACATAGAGATGGACATTCATTTTGTGCGAGAAAAAGTTGCACGTGGTGAGGTACGCGTGTTACATGTTCCATCAAGATATCAGATTGCCGATATTTTTACAAAGGGTCTTCCGTTAATCCTCTTTGAAGATTTTAGGGACAGTCTCAGCGTCCGTCCTCCTCCGGTTTCGACTGCGGGGGTGTGTTAGAATATCAATGTAAATATAGAATATTTTCATTATATTCCTTTAGTTATGCATGTATTTCTTTGGTGATAGTTTGTTCCCTTAATTAAGGTGATTAGTTACTTTTGTATGTTGCTAGTATATATACTGAGGCTGTACACATTATTCAGTGAAGGAAAATACTTCTTTCACCTTGGAACACTATCTTTCAAATAAGTGATGACCCTATGTTCCTAGTTTCATGCCTAAAATAGATTTATATGTAGCACTAATAATCAAAGGACTTCATAGGAGAGAAATAAAGCTTTGCAAATTTGCTACCGAAGAGATGTCATACAAAGAAGTAACTTCTTTCCTTCGTATATCATCAATAAGCTGGTTTCCACAGATATGCTCTCAAAAATTTCAGGAGTAAAAGTATGGATGGTATAACTATACAGGAGGTCCAAGAGTTTGATGCTCCTTTCGAGGTTCATATTCTAAATCATATACTTCTATAACTATTATGCTTTTATGTCTCTCTTAATATGCATGTAAAGTCATCCTTTCACATAAAAATTGTGATATTGCTTGCAGGTCCGAGCACTGATAGAGGGGCAGCTGCTATCAATGCGAGCACATGCTGAAAGAGTGGGGATGGTCATTCCACCTAAACGACTAATAGCCACTGGAGGAGCATCATCAAATGAGTGCATTCTTAATGCTATTGCATCTATATTTGGGTGTGATGTACATACTGTCCTGAGGCCAGGTAAAATGCATTATTCCCCTGCAACTGAAGGGTAAAGTCATGAACTAATATTTGTCAGTTGCTGACCCGTGCTACATTTATCTTCATAGATTCAGCGTCTCTAGGAGCTGCGTTAAGAGCTGCGCATGGTTGGACGTGCCATGAAACAAAAAGTTTTGCTCCTGTTCGGTTCTTGTACGAAGACAAGTTGGAGAAGACATCTCTTAGCTCTAAGCTTTCTGCGATTGCCGGAAACCCAGCCTTGTCATCAAAATATGCAATGCTGATGAGGAAAAGATTAGAAATTGAAGATCACCTTGTCAAACAGTTTGGACGTGTATCAACTTAACATTAAGGATCCAATACTTTTTCTTTTCTTTTTTCTTTTTTTGATAAGAATTGAGGATCCAATACTGGATTTATAATTAGTAAACATTGTGCTGTAAGATGACATTTGACGTTGTGATTTTTTGTAGTTAATGTTTCCAGCTTGAAAAAGACCATTAAGAAAATAGATATAAAAAAAATATTATGATGCCTCAGAAACTTTGGAAAAATAATATCCGCTAGAAGGAGGGCTTGAACCTCCGACCTTGTGGTTAACAGCCACACGCTCTAACCAACTGAGCTATTCCAGCTTTTGCTCCTTACAATACTTTGTTTGTATTAAATATAAAAATAACTTGTGGACTCCGAGAGCATAATCTGATACACTGCAGTAATATTTGGATCCAAATTCTCTGTGGCTCAACGTCTCTCTTTTTGAATAAACAAACTTGGGCTAATGGTTGCCTTACACTCAATGACCCAAGCAAAAAAGATTTTCGATTGAACGTGTTTGTAGTTCTCCACCCAAATAAGTACTTTTTTTATTATTTTTATGGACGAAATAATTTTTTTTAATGTGAAAGAATTTATTGATTTAGTTTTATCATATTCTTCCTGTGAATGCCGAAAACATAAAATAAGTTTTCTCTTTTTCTTTGCTGTTTTGTTAATTATATAATTGACTGAGAAGGAATTACATAGTAGATGAATTTGCTTGAAAATAAATGAATTTTTTTCATAAATATTGCAAAAGCAAGTTTTATTTCTCGTTTTGTGTCAAAGTTCATCTTATTTTCTTATGTACCGTCCATGTAGGCAGTGGCGTATCTATTTAATGAACAAGGCGTCAGAAGACCGCAGCTAGATGCTACCCCGATTTTTTGTCAAAAAATTATTTCTAAAAAAGAAAAAAAAGAAGAAACAGACAAGTATGAACTCAAGCGACTTCTTCCTTGCCTTCTCCTCCTTAGCTCCCTTAATCCTCACTCCTCAAATAATCTCTTATCAATCCTCCAATTGATACAATAATATGCCACAAAATAATGCCTTGATTGTTCTCAATTTAATTCCAATTCCAATTCTCCAACAAATCAAGCAAAATTCTGATACGAATTTCAATAAAAGATTACAACTTTCTGCCAAATAAAGAAGGAGATTAATACATAGGAATTAGGATACAAGAATATAGCTCTAACCTCCTAAAAAAAGTCAATAACTTGGGCTGAAAACAGAGGAACAAAGAAAGAACTGAGAAAAGCAAAGGATTTAAAGTTGTCAAAATTATGGAGGAAGACTCCATCAAGCTTCGAAGTAAGGAGTGAAGAAAATGTAAGAGAGAAGGAGATAAGAGATTAAGAGGAAAGAGAGAGATGCAATGAATGAAAAAAAAATTACTGTACAAATATCAACATACATCTAGAAGATCTAAAAGTAATCTGATAGATAGTCATGGAGGTCAATTAGTAGATGTTAGTATGAGGTGTAGGATGAGCATCCTACACCAGGTCCAAAACGCAAAGAAACAAGAATAAAACGCACGCTTTTGGTAAATGGGTTGGCAGCCAATGTACATGTCCTTACTTACACTGTACATGTCTAAGATTCAAAAAGTAACTGATTTGACAGTTACTGTTCACCATTTAATAACTGATTTGATGTCAACCATCATCACTTCGCCCGATAAACTGTTCATCATTTCCCTCTTTTCCACACTCAACCTCCATCATTTTCTCTCAACATTTTCTCTCTCCAACATTTTCTCTCTCCAAAAAAAATCTGAAGCTCTTGCAATCCACTACAATTATCTTCCATAACCTCCACATTCAAAAATCTTCCACCATTCAAACATCTACTAATTGCATTTACAATTCAGTACAATTATCTTCCACCATTCAAAAAAATTGGTCTCTTGCGTTTATGGACCTTAGAGGCGAGATTAATAAGCCGAAGACACGTCCAAAAAGGAAAGCAGGACAACCACCACAATCAAGGCAACCAAGGCAACGCAAAAAAACTGTACTTCCTTACCCAAGACCGCTGCAAATCATTCCTCCATCTCCACAACTAACCATGGGTGACGAAATTGAGTAAGTTTCTACTCCTACCATGTTTAGTGATTTCGTTTTATAAATTTTGTTTTTTTTTTTAAATTTCGTTTTTTTTGGGGGGTTGCAAGAACACAAAATGAAAAAATACTTCGCATGTCTGTTATTGTTCACTATGGATTGTTCTAAATAACAAGGATTGCAATTTGGATTGTTCGCATTGTTGGCATTGTTCACTGTATCACGAGGATTGTACTTTGCATGTCTATTATTGTTCAGTATGTGTTATTGGCAATTTGATGGGGCTGCATGATGGAATTTGATATATCTAATTGACTTATATTGTTAATCTTTCTGTTGTACAATAATGGACTTCCATTGAACATATGAACTATGTTGTTATTTTTATGAACATGCAAACAAACTATGAACTATGTTGGTGTACATTAACCAAATCAAAATGTACACTGATATCTCTTTTTACTTCATATTAATTACATTGTTGTACATTAAGTGAAATTGATTGTACACTATTGGGGGTAAAGGTACAAATGATAGACTATAGTTGTACATTAAAATTGAATATATGTACAATGACACTGACAGTCCCACAAGTGAGAGTGAAACATTACATGCAACTAGGATGCCAAATGAATACTTTTATTCTTTTATGTTTCTTTGTACATTCTTGACTTCGTGGTTGTTCATTAACAACACCAAAATGTACAATGAGTCCTGTGGTTATTTCTTGTTATTTACATTGTTGTACATTATGCGAAATTGATTGTACACTATTGGGGGTAAAGGTGGAAATGATATACTATGGTTGTACATTAAAATTCAATATATGTACAATGACACTGACAGTCCCACAACTAGGATGCCAAATGCAAACTTTTATTCTCAAGAAGGTCCTACCACTGCTGACAAGTAAGTATATTTGGTGAGAATTCCTCAAATGTACATTGGTCATGCAAAGATGTTCAGTGTTATATTGTGTATGTACAATGACGAACCCCCTTCTTGAGGGGTGCGTGTACAATGCATTAACCAAATTGTACATTGTAAATGCTTTGTTGTTCACTATTTAATGTTTGGTGTAACAATTACAGCCCTCTTTCTACTGAGAAGGAAACAGGACCCACTCCTGCAGTTGCTGAGAAGTGAGTACATTTTTCTCTTTACTCCTTACTTGTACATTCGTCTTTGCATTTCTGTTCATTTTGGAATGTTTTGTATACAATGATAGGCCCATTACTGAAAAGGAAAAGATTTCTACCACTGATGCAGATTCCACCACTGCTGACAAGTAAGTACACTGATAGGTCCATTACATTGTTTTTTGCATAGTTGTTCATTGTGGAAAGTTTTTTGTACAATGATAGGCCCATTACCACTGAAAAGGAAAAGGATCCTACTACTGAAAAGGAAAAGGATCCTACCACTGAAAAGGAAAAGGATACAACTGACAAGTGAGTAATTTTTTTATTTAAAGATCATTGTACATTGGTAGTTGCCACGTTGTTCATTGTTGAATGTTTGATGTACAATGACAGTCCAACTGTTACTGAAACGGAAACAAGTCCACCAAATACTGAAATGTAAGTGGTTGTACACTGATATTATACTTGTGCTCATTGTATCTCAGAAACATTGCCTTTCTTTGGTATTCTGAGCATATACATACAACTCTCAATTAATTAGTTTGTTTAGTATTTATTGTACATTAGTAGTTGCATAAATGTTCATTGTGGAATGTTCGTTGTACAATGTCAGGCCCCCCGTTACTGAATCAAGAACCACTACTGACAAGGAAGTACACTGTTTTATCTACTCCTTGGTTTTACATTGTTTTTTGCATAGTTGATCATTGTGGAATGTTTTTTGTACAATGATAGGCCCATTACCACTGAAAATGAAAAGCATCCTACTAATGAAAAGGAAAAGGATGCAACTGACAAGTGAGTACATTTTTTTTAAGATCATTGTACAGTGATAGTTGCCTAGTTGTTCATTGTTGAATGTTTGATGTACAATGACAGGCCCCCTGTTACTGAAACTGAAGCAAGTCCACCAAATACTGAAATGTAAGGGGTTGTACACTGATATTATACTTTTGTTCATTGTATCTGAGAAACATTGCCTTTTTTTGGTATTCTGAGCAAATACATACAACTCTCACTTAAGTAGTTTGTTTAGTATTCATTGTGCATTGGTAGTTGCATAAATGTTCATTGTGGAATGTTTGTTGTACAATGCCAGGCCCCCTGTTACTGAAACTGAAGCAATTCCACCAAATACTGAGATGTAAGTGGTTGTACACTGATAATGTACATTGTGTTCATTTTATCTCACAAACATTTAACAACTTTGTGATTCCCTGACTAACAGACCAATCTCACAACCATCATCAACACCTCACAATTCTGAACAAATACCTGCAAAAAATCTCAAGTAATTAGTCTGTCTCCCTACTGTGTACATTAGTGTATTGTTGATGTACACTGTATATACTTATATGTTCATTGTCTATACATACATTAGTATATTCATAGTGTACATCACAAAATCTTTTTAATGTTCATTGCATCTAATGATATGTTCATTAACCCAAGGCGGAAGAAAAAGGGCCCTATAAAGAAAGACGCAAAATCCACTGAAGATTTTGAAACAGAAGAACCCCCAGAAGATGATGAAGAGTAAGGGATATGTTATATTATATATAGTTGATGTACAATGGAAATCTTTGATTTGTACAACAGGACTGTATTAATGTTCATTGCATCTGACACTATGTACATTAAATATTGTCATGAAGGGTTCCACTGCTGGTGTTGAGGGCTAAGGCAAGGAAAAGTGCCCAAGTGTATGTTCTTTGTACAATACAAATATTTATATGTTCAATGAGAATATGTTTATGATCTTTTGCTAACTAATTTTGCACCTACTTCTTACAGCGCCCAACCCCATAAGAGAAGAAAGATTGCAGAGGCTGCTAAGGGCAAGGACAAGGGCCCTTCTACAACTTCCAAGGCTGCCAAGGGCAAGGCCCCACTTGAAGCCACTCCCACAAAGGCTGGGAAGAGGAAGGCCCCAGAGCATCCCCTAAAAATCAAAATTGCCAAGGGCAAGGCAAAGCTACAGTTGAGAGTTCAGTCCCCAAACAAAAGAAGTCTACTCTGCCCAGGTAATATGATCAGTATACATACGTGTATGTACATTATTAATGCATGAATGTACAATGGTGTTTTATTGAATGTTCACTTGTTATGACTCATAATATGTACATTATTGTTTGATTGAATGTTCACATCATATGACTAAATGTACAATGTTCAAGCAAGACTGTTCAATTACTATGATTGAATGTACAATGTTGTTATGTCTAAATGTTCAATGTATTCTTTGAATCTGATATTGTTCTCTGGTTATAATTCAAAATATGTACATTATTGTTTGATTGAATGTTCATTGTATAGGACTCGATGTACAATGTTGTTATGCCTGGTTGTCCAGGTTTTTTATAGAGCTGATCTTATTCTGTGTACATTACAGTGGCCTTAATGTTCACTGTGTATAACAAAATGTACATTAGATTTATCTCGCCTCTGTGTACAATGTGGTTGCTTGGATGTTCATTGCATATGCTGAAATGTACATTGGATGTTCACTTGTTATGACTCATAATATGTACATTATTGTTTGACTGAGTGATCACATCATATGACTAAATGTACAATGTTCTAGCAAGATTGTTCACTTACTATGATTGAATGTACAATGTTGTTATTTCTGAATGTTCAAGGTATTCTTTGAAACTGATATTATTCACTGGTAATGATTCAAAATATGTACATTATTGTTTGACTGAATGTTCACTGGATTTAACTCAGTGTACAAATATTCTGACAAGATTGTTCAATTACTAAGCCTGAATGTACAATGTTGTTATGCCTGGTTGTCAAAGTTTTTTTAATAGAACTGATCTTATTCGGTGTACATTACAATTGTCTTAATGTTTTCTGCGTATAACTGAATGTACATGAGCTTTATGAATATTTTTACCTATGTGTACAATGTGGTTGCTTGGATGTTCATTGCATATGCTGAAATGTACATTGTAGGGAAGTACCTGTTGATGTGAAGCCCTCAATTAAAAAACCAACAACTACTACTCCAGGTGAGCTCTCTGTCAAGGTCAGGCAAAGCACTATTCCATTCCAAACCTTCCTGACTGCTATTGGTGAGCAACCTGCAAAGAGGCAAGCAATCATTGATATGGGGTTCGGTGGTCTCCTTGAATTAGACATGCCAAGGAATGACCCCATCTTCTGTGCTAAGCTTCTTAGTAGGTACTGTGTGGGTAGTGGATGCCTCTTGCTTCGCCGAGGCAGGGAAATCGATATCAGGGAAATGGATGTCCATTTGGTGTATGGGCTCCCACTGGGAGGGTTGGAGGTTGATGAGAGCAAGGAGAGTGATGCTGAATATAAAGTGATGCTAGAAGGGTGGAGGGCATATATTGGCGTCCAGAGAGGTTCCCCATTCGTTTCTACGCTAGCGACGCACCTTGCCGATCCCACAGTGCCAGTCACGGACAACTGGAAGAGGACCTTCCTAGTCATGGCCGTAAACTGCTGCATTAAATCAACCCAAAACCTCCAGCCTCTCACACATTTCTTGACAGCTTCCATGGACGTCAACAACATCCCAAACTACAACTGGTGCAAGTACACCACAGAATATTTGCTTCATTCAGCTCGTGCTTGGCAAGAGGACCAAACTAGGTTCTTTGCTGGTCCTATGCCTTTCTTACAGGTACACATATGCCACGTAATACTACATTGATATTTCTTGTTGTTGAATGATCAATAGTTCACTTCATGTTGTACACTGGTTTTGACTCAATAATCACTGTAATATTACTTATGGCCTTAGTTTACAAATTGATAATATGGTTGTTCACTGCCTTGACATTATTGTACACTGAAATTATTGGTGTTGTACAATGTTCACTTACTGAATGTTCACTTATTGTTGTTCACTGCCTTGTATGTACATTGGTTTATATCTCAATGATCACTTATTTTAATGGGATACAAATCACTGTCACATTACCGTATGTACCTGAATGATCATCTTATAGTGTTCAATATGTATCAACATGGTCCATTATTCTTTGAATGATCATTTAATGGGTACAGTTCAATTATTTATACTTCTACTATTTGCTAGGTATGCTATTTCGATCGTCTACAAAAGGAACTCCACAAGCCTCCCCGTGTATTCCCGCTTCTCTCTATATGGAAACGGGAAATTGTAAAGAGCAGGATTACATGGGAATTCCAGTCCGGAGTTGGCATGGGGACTGTTCTGCCAAGGATCACTGCTCCAATGCACGGGCTGCATCAAAATCAACAACATCAAGATCAACAACAACAACAAGTAAGGCAACCTCTCTAAAATATCTTAATATTGTGTTGTTTTAATTTACTATATATTTTGCCATACATAATGTACATTGTGCTTACAATATTGTACTTCTTGGCTTCAGCAGCAACATTTGCAACAAAACCAACCCCAACAACAGCAACAAGATCAACAACAACAGGTAAGGGCTTCTGGTTGTACAAATTAAATATACATAATGTACAATGTGTTTTCTCTATTTGAACATTATTGTTATTCTGCTTTGAACAATGTACACCTGCTTGTTGTACATTGTTATTATCTAAATGTACACGGGATTTATCAGGTTGTACAGTGGCTGCCCTGTGTGTATTTAATTATACATTGTCATTACTTTAACCTGTCTGAACAATCTTAGTCTTGTGTACATTGTTTAAAATATATATTTTGCCATCCTTTAATGTACATTGTGCTTACAATATTGTATTTCTTGCCTGCAGCAACAACACTTGCAACAACAACATCAACAACAAGATCAACAACAGGTAAGGCTCGTGGTTGTACAAAGCAAATATATCATGTTGTACACTTCCACTTGTCTATTTGATTATACAATGTGTAATTCCTGATTGTACATTGTCTTTATGGTATTGTACACTGTCCTTTTCTTATTTGTACAATGTGTACTTATGAATTGTACATTGGGGTTATTTTATAGCAACAGCAACAACCACCTCTTCCAGAGCATGAACAACAACAACAACCCCCCACTGACCTTGAGGTGGGCACTTTCTTTTGAGACAAAAGTACATGTTACATATTTATCACAAATGTGCAGTATTATAACGTTTCATTTTTTTTGCAGACTTGGAAATCAAACTTCATGAATGTTTGTTCCAAGTTCACGGCTAATCTCGTTGAGTTGACGACATTACTCAACCAAGGCCCGCATCTCAATCTGGATCCCATGGTCGGTGGCTTTGCGCCATCCATTATTCAGGTCATCTGGACTCGCTATGAGAATGCCGCGCAACCAACAATCAATCCTACTCCCAACCCTGCCGCTAATCAAGACCCAGGCTCCCTTTTAAGTCAAGACAGCACATTTTTCCACTCCTCGGAGCTTTGGGAAATGGTGGACCAAGCTGTACAAACACATCTCAATCCGCATCAAGCAACCAGTGGATTAGATGCCCCGAGTTTCAACTTGAACTTGGAGTTAAGTGTGGGCGAGGCCATCGGCACGACAAGATCGGCCCGTCTTCATCGGCTTCCCCATCTTTGTGCCGGGCCGATTTTTTCAAAGATCACGAGGACCTACATGTTGATAACCTCTTCCAGTCCAGCAAGCCTAACACTGATCCGCCGAAGGGGTAATCCCTATGTAGACTAATTTCCTACTGTACACTTGGCTAATCGCCCAGGATTTCACTAATTTACTAACACCAACTAGTTACTTTGTTGACCGAATGTTTCCTTTGTGTGAATGTTTTCTTAGTAGACATATGCCAATGATTTTTAATATATTTATGATTGAATTTACCCCAGTTTCAATGCTGAAGTAGATGTCTTTTCACAACAGTCTCACATCCAATCACATGAAAGGTATCTAGCTCATTTGATGTCTTGTCTGGTATTGTACATTCTACTCCCCCTTATGTTCATTGGTTTATTGTGGTTGATCACTGAGGTGCATATGATCAATGGATCTGTTCTTATTTGATCAATGTACTCTCCTTATTGTACAATGTGTTGGTTACTGATGATCATTGTGATCAATTATATGTAATCACCTTGTCTAGCTCATCTGATGATCCTCTAGTGTTGTACATTGCACTCTCCTTGATGTTCAATGGTTTACTAAGGTTGATCAGTCTACTTTGCTTATTGTTCATTGTGTTAGTTACTGTATTAGTATGGGTTCTTTTGGTCTTTCCTAATTTTGAAACCCATAGTGTTCTGTATGGTGAGCCACTGCAAATGGAGGATTTTACAGCTGAGTCGGTTCTGAGTAGTTCAATGAGGTATGCATTTATTTTCATTTTTCCTTGCCGGATCATAACTTATTCCTTGCCGAATCATAACTTATACTACATCTGTTTCTTTTGGAAGAGATGACGAATCAGGGTCAGAGGATCATTCCCCCCCACACCGATAACTCATCTTTCCTTATATCTATTATTGTCCAATACCAAATTACTTCCAACTTTTCAATCTTGCAAGCTTAAAATGAATCATCCAGAAAAGAAGAAATATCCAAGGGCATTGCTACAAGCAGGCCACGCCGCACAATCATCAAACCCGCAATTTTCAAATCGCCGTATTTGGTCAAGTACTCTCATCTAATAGAAGAGAAAAGAGGCAAGCGACAAATAGACAACACCTACTTGGCAGACTTTGCCTTTGATGCTGGAGATAATGAGTAAGCTATAAACTACTTGCTCTACTTTGCCTCTACATGAATGTACACTATCAATATATTCATGTACTTTATTGTTGTTACATATGTAACTCAGTTTTGTCTATGATGTACACTGATGCTATAAAAATGTGAACCACTACTATTCATTTTGGTATAATTTACTTGGGCAAAATAATTGATTCACTCTTGGTCAAACTCAGGGACTTGCTCTACGATGATGGTAACACATTCCTCAACAGATCACATTTCCTTTCTTTGGGGGCTCGGATCCTTAACCAACGGAACTCGGATCGAATGTCAGGCTCAACGCAGCGACTTTTCTTTTCAACTACAGCACATGTAGATCTCTTTCACTTTGTTCTACTTTTTTTATATACTTTTATTATGTACATTACTGAATTTTTTTTATAGCACTTATTGTTCCCAAATGCTTCAAACCCTCCCCAGAGCACCCCTGAACAAGAGGAAGAAGATAGGAAGAATGCAAGACTCACAGAGCACTCAAGAATGGAACAATTTGTGGAAAGGCTCACCAATGAGTGCAGAGAACAGGGCATTGCAAATGTTGACCGGTTTGAGTTGGTAAGCTCTGTCAATACTGTAATGTACATTTTAATGGTTTAAATGTTCAGTGTGATTGGTATGTTGTACATTGCTTTCAGCCATGTTCTCTTCCCTGATTCTATAATGTCAATTGTTTAATGTACATTGTCATTTACTTGATTGTTCACTGTGCTTGTTCAGTTGTACATTGCTTTGAGCCATGTTATCTTCCCTGATCCTATAATGTCAATTGTTTAATGTACATTGTCATTTAATTGATTGTTCACTGTGATTGTCCAGTTGTACATTTCTTTGAGCCATGTGTTCTTCCCTGATTCTATGATGTCAATTGTTTTATGTACATTGTCATTTAATTGCTTTGAGCCATGTGTTCTTCCGTGATTCTAAAATGTCACTTGTTTCATGTACATTGTCATTTAATTGATTGTTCACTGCGTTTCATTGATTGTACAGTTGTACATTGCTCAGTTGTACATTGCTTTGAAACATGTTATCTTCCCTGATCCTATAATGTCAATTGTTTAATGTACATTGTCATTTAATTGATTGTTCACTGTGATTGTTTAGTTGTACATTGCTTTGAGTCATTTGTTCTTCCCTGATTCTATAATGTCACTTGTTTAATGTACATTGTCATTTAATTGATTGTTCACTGTGATTGTTTAGTTGTACATTGCTTTGAGCCATGTGTTCTTCCCTGATTCTATAATGTCAGTTGTTTAATGTACATTGTCATTTAATTGATTGTTCACTGTGATTGTTTAGTTGTACATTGCTTTGAGCCATGTGTTCTTCCCTGATTCTATAATGTCAATTGTTTCATGTACATTTTCATTTAATTGATTGTTCACTGCGTTTTATTGATTGTACATTCTATTGTCGCAGGTTTTCTTCCCTGTGTGCGCATCAGAGCACTTCTATGTCTTTTGCTTAAACTTCTCCAAAATGACTTTGGATATACTTGACAACAGAATATTGCCAGAAAATGTCTCCATTCATGACAAGTATAGAGACTACCCAGCTAAAATCGTAAGTACCAAGTGATTTCCTCAAGTACTACCTCATGTTTTTTACAATATTCTCACCTATCGCTTGTGTGCAGGCCATTGGTTATGGTAGGTTTTTGGTATCCCTTGGCTTCAACATGATAACAAGTCCTCTAAAGCCTCGCATAGTGGAAATGCCATGGAGAACTAACAACAACACTTTGGATTGTGGCATTTTTGCGATGCGACACATGGAAAAATATAACGGCGAATGGGAAACCAACTTTGAAACTGGTCTGGAAGCTGATAATGTAAGCAATTCTTTCATCATGGTCATTGTTCAATTCTTTGCTATACATGTCCATTGTTGTTCAATCAAAATATACTTCTATATATGCTAATATTCCCTCACTTTGAAACTGTGTACATTGTAGTTACTTATATGTTCACTGCATTTGTTTTATATGTACATTATCTTATTCATTAGTTCTAATAAAAACAACCTTTTTGACTGCATGTTCCCCAACCTAACAAAATAAATTTGGTACTCAGTTTGACAGGATCAAACAACTGAGGATTCAGTAATGCATTGACATTCTCATGAGCAAAGTCAACAACCGTGCATCTTGGGTTGCGGATAGTGCCAAAGCGCGGGCTAAAGGGAAATGCCAAGACACATAGATGCATTCACGTACTTTTTGCAGACATTTGACAGAGTTCCTTTTTGGGCTATTAAACAATACTTTGGTATAGCTACTAACTTTTGGGTTAACAAAACATACCAATGTTTGTATCCCCTATCTTCAAAATATTTGACATATATACTCTCACGTCTGTGATTTGAACAATTTTGCATCACATTACATAAAAATACAATGCTCTTTACTACCATTTTTAAGTTGTACATTATCATTATTTCCATGTTCACTCAATTTGTTGCGTTGTTCACTACCTACAGTTATTATAAATACAAATTCTAAACATTGTATTACTTAACATCACCTTCAAATAATAACAACCTGTTTTCGGGTGATTTGAACACTCAATTGTGTGACTTGAACACTTTTGCATCACATTAGATACAAAATACAAAGCTCTTTACTAATATTTTTTACATGTACATTATCATTACTTTCATGTTCACTAACTACAGTTAATATATAGACAAATTCTAAACATTGTATAACTTAGCATCACCTTCAATTAAAAACAAGCAGTTTTTGGGTGTATTAGACCAAGTACAACGTGAATGAGCTACATGAATTACAAAAATAAAATAGTGTATCAACAACTCATTCATGGTGGACTACATTTCATTTCCCAAAGGGCTCTTCAAAATATTCATGTTAGATGTCCAGAGATCACGTCTCAATTCCCAAAAAGCTTCTCAGAATATTCATGGTAGACATCCAAAGCAGCTTTATGATGCGGCTGCTCAACTTTACTACCTTCCTCGGGGATGTGGTTAATAGGAAAATAATCGTCGGGGCCATAGACATCAAGAAGAGACTTGTTGTGTGTTGAGTGAGCTACAGTACTTTCTTCAGGGATATCAATGTATTCCTGTATGAGACAAAGTTAGCTGACTAAACTAATAAAAGCCCAATTAATCATTTTAATACAATGAATATTTACCATATTGTTATTGTACAACCTTACCACACACAAAGTACATAGCACCATACAAAATGTACATCGTGCCAAAAGCAATCATACACAATTGGGATATTGTACACAACATAATATCAGGGTACATCTGTACAATGATGTTGTACACATATGCCATCATAGTATCCTATTATCAACATAAACAATTACTAGCCATTTAATCGTGATAGATTCAAATTGTACAACTCACACAATAACAAAGTACATAGAACCATAGCTATTGTACATCACACAAAAAACAATCTTACACAAATAGACTATTATACACACATATAATATCAGTGTACATTAATACACTAATATTATACACACAAAATATGCCATCATGGTATCCTATTATCCACATAACCAGATAATGAACATGTAAACTTAAGAGATGAACATTTGGGCAATTGCAATGTACAAAGGGTACCTGGACAGATTTCTGCGCTTTTGCCTTGTTCCTAATTGCAGCTTTCTCAGCAGTTTTTTTCCAACCTTTTAGCCTGTTCACCTGCTTTTCCACAGTGCTTTTCAACCTTACATTTCTAGTTCCTTTCTTCCTCTTTTTAGGTGGATCTTTCACAACAGGATATAACAAATTTTTCACAGCATCAATTGTGATTGATTCATCAACCTTCCCAATAAGGGACTCAACCTTTATCTTCAAATCACTAAAAGAATTCTCCACAACCTTTCTAGCAGCTATGTCATGTTGGCTTGAATTTATTATTGAAAAAGCATCCCTTGTAGTTTGAACACGCCACACCGACGCTTGAAGAACATCTACATCCTTGTCAGTGTCATCGTCCACTCTTGTACACATAGCATGTTTTACCCATCTACCCAAAATGTATCTCTGGGGGATTTTTTCCACATTATGTATGTGAAAAATCCTCAAAGAATGAGAACATAATAGACCCATTTCAGTGAAATACTTGCATGTGCAATCAATTGTCATAATTTGTTGGACAAATTTAACAAGATGCATTAGATATTCTTTCTCAGTGCGCTCCACATGGTATTCAAAGAAAGGCGGGTCATACTTGAGTAGTTTCTGGCAAAACGATGCGCCTCTTATGAAATTTTGCTCAAATGTCAAATAGACAGCCACAGTGTATAACTTCTTGGCCTCATTGAGTAACTTAACATCTACAAATGCTAGATGTTTGTTGCCATCTAGTGCATGGAAATCTTCACCATTCTCCCTATCCCTCCACTCCTCAACAACATCTATAAAAACTTTGTAGAAATCGCACAGGCCTTGCATGCTATGAAGCCTTTGATTCAAAGAATGGTTGGTGGACTCACTTCTTTGAGAAGACAGCACCCCCCCAGAGAAGTAATCCTTGGAGTAAACTGGACACCACATCTTCCTTAACTTGTACAACCTAATCAACCAAGGACATGCAGCACAATTGTACTTGGTAATCATACTGCATATATAAGACAGTGAACATTTGTTAGATACATAATGATCATTTGCCTTAAACCAGTGAACAAGTTAAGTTATACAGTGAACATAAATTTGTCAACAATCACATTCTAATGTACATAAAATCATGACATTTATTGAGATAAAAATCACATACTAATAATGTACATTTAAACAACAAGATTGCATTGATCAACACACCTTACATTGAACAAACCTCCATAATACAGTGATCATAATACTGAAAACAATGAACAATATAACAAAAAATATTATGACTCGAAAATTTACAGTGCAAAAAACCATCCTTTACCTTTTCCAGTAGTGCTTAAACTCACTCTTGGTCTGACATTGTTTTAGAACATAATTGAATAGATCCACAAATCCAGCCTTTTGCCTCAAGCCTTTTATATTGTTAATGGAATTTTTCCCTATGTGCCATATACACAAACGATGTATAACATTGGGAAAAACAATGCTTATAGCCTTGGCCATGGCGGCATCTTGGTCGGTCATAATGGTTATGGGTGACCTACCTCCCATACTTTTCAAAAAAGATTCAAACAACCACACAAAAGAACCGGTATCCTCGTTTAATAGGAAACCAACTCCAAATATCACATTCCTTTGGTGATGGTTCATCCCAACAAAGGGGCCACAAATCATCCCATACTTGTTGGTGCGGTACGTCGTATCATGAACAACTAAATCCCCAAACACCTCATAATCCTTTTTCATTCTTCCATCTCTCCAAAAAAAACTGATTAAGTGCCCTCCAGCATCTAGTCGAACATCATAATAAAAATCACTTTCGCCTGCTTGTCTTTGTGTAAAGTTCTTAATCAGTTGGTTACTATCACAACCATCAAGTTCTTTTTTTCTTTGAGCAAAGCAATTGCATCATAGGCATCCCTGTTCGCGAATCCAAGATTGGCAGATCCCCCGCTTCCTTCCTCAATACGCGCACGCCTTCAAAGAACCCCAACCCCACAACTTCTCAAATTATTAATCATGTGCAACTGTTCGACGGTAACTTTCCTATGAGATCTTATTAAATGTCTTTGTTTCAATGACACCATGGGGTGATTGTGAATCATGTGGTGCTTAGTAACAATAAAGAACCCAGACTCTTTGGAAACATCAAATTGAATATATGCTTTACATCCACAACGTTGATCAAGCTTAGTATATGCCTGTGCCAAAAAGAACATAAAGTATACTCCAGTGAACAATAGGTGTGAATTAATGATCATCACCATGTCAAACACTAATATAAAAAATTATGCCAATGTACATCTTTACCCAAAATATTTTAAACACCATAATTTACACCAGATAAAATAACTATCTCATGTTTACTAATTTATAAAGTATCCAAACAATAATAAAAAAATTATACCATGTGATAAACACATTTTACATTTAAACCACATACATTAATATAAAAACAAATAACTAATATACAAGGATAATGTACGCTATATAAAAATAATATATAAAACCCCCTTAAATTACACTATATAACAATAACTACATCATGTTTACTAATTTACATTACATGAAAAATACCCACTAACATGTAAACTTACATATACTAATTTAAAAAAAAAAGGAGCATAAACTATACTACAATGTACATATTATCATAACCATTGTAACCATTACCTACATTAAACAACACACAACAAAAAACATACCTTAGGCACACCACCTTTTGTGTCCTTCAAACCTTCACGACTACAAACTAAAAATCGTTGTCTGATGGTCTTTGTATCATACCTCCAACAAACTTTGGCCTTGCGGATCCCAAATCCACATTTAAATGCATAGTCATTGTATAATTTGTAAGCTTCTTCGTCATTAGCAACCTCTTTGTGTATCAATTCAGGTGTCTCAGACTCAACATATTCTATAGACAAAAAAAAAAAAAAAAAAAAAAAAACTCAATATGGGTATTAAAACAAAAGGTCAACACATAACAACATGATTATAATTAACCCTGTAAATGTACATGAATGTCAACAAAGTGTACATGAAAGGTACGTGCATGTACATGCAACTATAGGTGGAGCTAATAATAAAAAAAAAAAGGTACCGCAACCAACGCATATAAGGATAAATCATAATGTACACTGATGGTCATTACTTTGATCACTGAAAATCCCCAAATGTACACTCGTATATTATTGTACACCAAACCACATGCATTTGTACATTAAAAAAATTTCTTCAGCAAATAAATACCATTATTTCCTGGTAATTGATCTTCTTCTCTTTCTCCTCCATCCCCTAAATCTCCCATTGCATTAGAAGGAATAACATTATCAAATGAAATTCCATCATTTTCACTTATATCCTCCATTTTGCAAATTGAGTATCATGAAACATGCAAAGTTTTACAAATGCAAAACAGAAAATCAAACCAAGTATCAACTATCCTCCATTTTGCAAATTGAGTATCATGAAACATGCAAAGTTTTACAAATGCAAAACAGAAAATCAAACCAAGTATCAACTTTTGGGAATTTATGATAGAAATAAATGAAAATCAGGGAGAAATCAATGAAGAACAAAATAAATGAGAGAGAGAATTGAAATGCTTCTTGCAAAATAAATGAGAGAGAAAGAGAGTGAATGATTGACTGATGTAAGCAACAAAGTACAAAATGACAGTGCATGGGAGAGCTGGCCCACTTTCAAAAGAGCCGCCAAAAGTCAGCCAAATTTTGGCTCCCCTAAAAATCATCAAACGACACCGTTTAGGGGAAGGTGTAGGATGCTCATCCTACTCCCCTCCCCAGGATCTAATTTGCGCATGGAGCTAGAGATAAGCATGCAAAAGCTAAGAAAAAGACAATCTTGCCCATTAAATAGAAAAGTGAATTGAACCACCTATCCTTAAATATCATTGTTAATTTTAAAAGGCAATTAATTAAAATCATAGTTAAAAGTATATTAATTTGTTGTTGTGAATTATGAAATTTTTGTGTATTTGTGTTATAGGTATAAATTAGCAATTAGATCATGACAATTTGAACAATGAAGATGAAATTGTTATGTTTATTTAAGACTCTAATTAGATATAATAATCAATATATTTATGAATCATGAAGCAAACAAAAAAGAGGCATATTCAAGCTTTTTAGATTGGACACAAACGAAAGTTGAGATAGTTTTGTAATTTTAAAAATTTAGGTATTGTTTAGCCAGCTAAAGAAAACATGGTAAGTGATTTTTCTAATAAGTAGAAGAACGTAGTGTTGTTTGGTTGGCAAAAACATGGAAACACTTCCTAAAAACTGGAGAAATCTACTTACCTAGGTCCCTCTAATTAAGTGGAAATTCCCATGATAAGTTAAAATAAATAAATATATACATTTCCTAGGAAAATACAAATTCTTGTGAAACTAACTTATTAGGAAAAACTACTTCCTATGTTAAACAAACACTTAATCAGTGTAATTTATGAGGGTTTTTTTAACCGATACTACAGAGTTATGCTACCCCTCACTCAAAATCCTGGATCCGCCCCTGCATGTAGGATTGGGCGCGCAAGAATTTTTTTTAAAATTTTGCTTAAGCAAAACCGCTATTACAATTAGCGGTTCACATTAGAGAATAGCTAATCGGGTCACAGTTTTAGGAAACATATAACCGCTACTCAGGGTAGCGAATCTGTTATAAATTAAATGAAACCCAAGAATCATAAATGGAAATGCGCAAATACCCATAAGTGAAGCTCAGTAAATAACTAAAATCAAGAAATAACCCTATTGGAGAGCATTTATTACGTTTCATCGAGTAATTGGGGAGGATGATGAAGAAAGTAAGGAGAGAGAAAATTGAGGTTTTGAGCGCCATTGTTGATTGTTTGTTGAAGGAAGTTGAAACAAAGAGAAAGAGAAAGTGTTTTTGGGGGTTATATTGGGAGGTTGAATTATTTAAAGGGGGAGAAATGAAGATGGTGTAAAAATAAGAAATCGAAGGATTCATCTCATACAGTTGTTACCTACGATAATGATATTTGAGTAAACCGATACTGATATTAGCGGTAAATAAAAAATGGAGCGTGGAGAAGCTTCCTTTGATGACTGATGTAACGATCGATTGATGCTTGTTAGATTTGAGTAAACCGATACTGATATTAGCGGTTATATATCTTTGACCTCCAACAAGAGTAGCGGTTTCCACATATTAACCGTTTATTCGGGTAGTGATTTTTTGTAAAATTTAGCGGTTTATATTGGCGACAATTTTTTTTCTCGTGTCCAGTCCTATATGGACGGTACGCAAAAAATTAAGATACACTTTGACGCAAAGCAAGAAATAAAACTTTGTTTTTGCAATATCTATGGAAAAAGTTCAAAATAAGTATGATAGAAGGATAACAAAATGTTTAGTAATCTCAAACTTTTTTTCATATTAATTATATTGTTTGTGTGAGCACAAGTTACATCATAAGTTGTGTGTCCGAAAAAAAATTAACTTTTAAACTTACAAAACTTATCTTTACATTTTTTAAGTAGTTAAAACACAGTACATGCAATATATCATCCACATTCCACCCTATCAACCAAAAAGAAACAACTCATCCAATACAAATGTTGTGGTTTCATGTTTATAAAAATTTAAATATACTTATCTTAATAAAATAACAAATAATAATATGCCAATAATAAAATTAAATTCGCGAAAGTGGTGATTAAGCCCCCTAATTTTGCTCAAAAGTGAGATTAGGCCCCTCAAGTTTCACTTGTGGTGATTAACCCCCATAACTTTCCCCAAATGTGAGATTACACACTTATTATAATATTCAGCCTGTAATCCCCCGTAAATTTATGGATTTTATAAATATATTTTAATGAATCGTTATTTATATTTAAATATATTTTAGTATTTTAACGATTTATTTCTTTAAGGTTGACTATTTGAAAGTCAAAGAAAATTATTTTAATGATTTATGCAAGTCAAATATTTTTTTAAAGTCATGCTTTGAAAAGTATTTGAAATGCTTGAAACACTTATTGGATTTAGAAAAGGATTTCTAAATGGGTGTGAGGAGCTCAAACACTCTTAGAGTAGGAAAAGGATTTATAATCCTAGCCCATTTATCTTTTCCTAAGCCCATAAAGGGGAAACTATTTAAACCCCATAAACCCCAAATTTTTCTCCACACAACTTTATTTTCTCTCTCCTCCTTCCTCCCACATTTTTCGGCTTTCTCTCTCTTTTCGTTTTTCTTTTTTTTCGTTCGGCTCTTCCGTCCACTGTCGGACGTTGCCGGCCGCTGCTGCCGTCGGTCTTCTTCCTTCCTTTTTGCTTTGGTTTGGTTTCCTTTCTTCCTCCTCAAGTTTTATTCAAAGATTGTATTTTTAGGATTTGTTTTAATAAGTTTATGTTTAAAAGTTGTGATTTGATGATTTGATTATGAATCTAAGATTATATAAATTAGGATTTTTTAACTACAATAATACAAACTTTTGTTCGTTCTCTCGCAATAATACAAACTTTTGATGATTTTTAATTAATACAAACTTTTGCCCAAAATTCCTCCAGTAGGTCATGACAGGTTCTTAACTTATTGTAGGAGGTTACTAGCCGACGTGGCACTGATCAGGCCACGTGTTGTTATTTCATTGGTTGTTTTTAAAAAAAAATAAAAAAACAAAAAAAACTTTTCCTTTTTTCCTCATCCCCCTCTCGATCTCTTTCCCCCTTCCCCACCATGGCCCCTGACCCTACCTTTCCCCTCCCCCCCCCCCAACCCCCACCCTGCCCATTTACTTCGCCGGCGATTTTCTCCTTCGCCGCCATTTACTTCGTCGGCGATTTTCTCCTTCGCAAATATCAACTACCGTAGCTGCAGAAGCTTCTCCTTTAAATCTCCATTGATCAAGAAATCAAATTCTCTCTCTTCTTCTTCTTCCTCATTCTCCACTTCTAAACCTCTCGATTCCACTCTTTGTTGTTGTCGTAGCAGCTATTCGTCCGATTCTTCTTCGTCTTCGCCTTCATCGTCTTCGTCGTCTTTGTCGCCATTGCAGCAATTTCCCAGCTCTACTGCTCAGGCGATTGAAGATTTTGCGAATTCGCTGTTGAATTCGTCGCCGAAGAAGGATGAAGTTGTGGTGAGAGATAAATTGGAGGAAGGAAATTTGGAGGTTGATGTTGATGGTTGGAATTGGGAGCGCTGGTCATTTGAGGTGATACTTTTTTTTTTGAATTATTTGATTCGTTAATTTGAGGTGGTTTTCGAGGCTGGGGTTGGGGAGACGGACTGCGGTGGTTTCGGTGGTGGCAGTGGGGTGGAGGAGATGACGGGGGTTGGGGGCGGTTCAGGTGGGTGGTGGGTAGGGCGTGGGAAGGTGGCAGTGTCCCGTGGGCTTCTTGGGGTGGTTTCGGTGGTGGCTGTGGGGTGGGGGAGGGGCTGAGGTGGTTCAGGTGGGTGGGGGTTGGGGGAGGAGGGAGAAAGAAGAAAGATCATTTTGTAATTTTTTTTTACTTGTTTTACAGGTTATAAGTTAACTTGACCTACTGGAGGAGTTTTGGGTAAAAGTTTGTATTATTTAAAAATAATCAAAAGTTTGTATTATTGCGAGAGAACGGGCAAAAGTTTGTATTATTGTAGTTAAAAAATCCTATAAATTATGTATTGAAGAAATAAATTTCAGATTTACTTGTTATGTTAAAATAGGGTTTAAAAATATCAAAGCATGGATTTTTAGGGTTTTAAAGGTTGGAAAATCATAGTATCATGTTATAGTTTATGGTTTTGGGTTTTCTTATGATTATAAGCATGTTTAAATATGTTTAAAAAGAGTTTTAGTGCATATTATGTTGCTGGAAATTTGGAAAGAGTATTGTTGATGGAGTTTTTATGATTTAAACATGAGTTTTAAGGGTTTTTAATCATCTAGTATAGTAGTACTATACTAGGAGGTTGTACTAAATAAGTTTTAATGGTGGGAAAGGTTTTTAAACACTTTTAAGAAGGGTTAAAGTATTTTATTATTGCTGTAAATTCATGAATGATTAATTATGGATTTATATTGGTTATTTTAGGCGAAGAATTCTCTCTAGGCGATTTTTAAGTCTGTTATAGTGGCATCTCAGTTTGTTTACACAAGGTACGTACATACCTATGTTTTGATTGATGTAGTATCATGATTTTAAGAAGGAGAATTATGTAGTATCATGTATAGGGACTATGTTGAGTTCATATATGATATCTATTATGTTGGATTTTGCATGTTTTATGTTGTTGTGTGAACATGTTGATTATGAGATTTATATTATGAGATTTATATCATGTTTGTATGGAAGATTGATGCAAGCATGTTGGTTGGGAACTTTATTTTATTAATTCACATGGGGAAATTAATATATTTATTAGTATTGGATCATGATTGATCATTGTTCCCTTTTGAGTATTTCACTGCTTTATAAGGACCAATGGCCTTATTTGGTAAGTTGAGATTTTATACCTATGAAAGGTATTTTGGTTGTTGGCTAGGTTCAACAAATAAGAAGGTTGAATTAAAGTTGAAATTAATCTTGGATTGTTAAGTTGTGTGATCACTTATCTAATCCTAAGATAAAAAGAAAGTGTGATTGTTTGTTGATTTTATTAATTGTGTTGCTTGTGAGTCATAACAAGTAATAACTGGTAAATCATGTAAAGTGGAACTGGAGAGCAATAGCTTTAGACTGGTGCACGTCTGAAGTGTTGGACAATTAGGAGTTGGGGTACATGGTGAGCGAGCCATGGCTTTTTCTGGGGCCGGATTGATCACATGTCCTATTTTCATTTAAAAAGGTTCCTCGATATTGTAGGTCATGGGAATACGGAGTCGTGCCCGTATTTCGTCTTCCAAAGGGAAGGCTGGTTTTAGTTAGACAACTCGGTCCATTGACTATTCCATTTAAAGTAATAAGAATGTTGTTAAAGTTTAGTTCAGTAAAAGTTGTCTGCAAGTTATTATACTATTATTTATTTCTGCCTACTATTTATTAGTATCATGTTAGGATTGTTTACTTGTTTAGTATGTAGTACTCAGCTTTGCTGATTACGTGCTTTTGTTGTGTATGTTGATCATGGCTTTGCCTTATTGATCATGTGATGACCCATATTGGTGAGTAGTCTTTAGGGGTCAATAGTGCATTGTCTATCTACAGGTTTGAAGATGATGCATCATTGGGATCGGGAATTTTGGAGAGCTTGTGTAATTTATTTATAATACTTTTGGATTATACTTTTCATCGTTGGTTTGGTTTAAGCTGACTTTGGTTTTGTTGGTTTGGTTTTAAGTGGACTTGGTTTTGTTGGTTGGTTTTGGAGTTGACTTATTGTTGACTAAGTTTATTTTTAAAAGTTATTATTATGTTTTCCGCTGTAAAATTCTGAATAAGCCGATACGTTTTCACACGGGCGATAATACTTTGATAATTCTCTATGTTTTATATTAAAAAGGTATTTTAGAAAAGAGTGAATTGTCGGGGTGTTACACAACCATTTTCTCATTAGTAAATAATTTTTTTGATACTAAGATATTAGATTATACGTGTATTTATACAACTTATTCTTCCTGACAAGGCTATGAGGAAGATGAGAATAATTGCATAATGATAGGGCCTAATCTAACAAGGTGATGAGGAAGAAGAGATGCACATTCAGTGAAGAAACTGTTTTTTTATTTATGTATATTTGTACTTAATATGTATAATTTATGTACTTCCTCCGTAACAAAAAAAAAACGCAACATTTGCCATATTTAGATGTAACACAAAAAATGCAACAATTTGAAACTTACTTCTTTCAGTAATGTTTTTTCAACAAAATTACAAAATTATCATTGCTTAAGAAAATAATAATCTAATTATAACATCCTAATCTTCATTACCTTTTAAACACAAATTCATTAATCTTAAAGATTCCACACATCACCATTCACCACCCACCCCACTCATCATCACCACCCACCTCACTCATCATCACCACCCTCATTCATCATCACCACCCATCTTGTTTTCATCACCACCACCACCACCCATCTCGTTTTCATCATTTCCACACATCACCACCACCCCACTCTTCACAACCACAACTCGACCGCCAACCACCGCCGAAATCATCACATGACCACCAACCTCAGAATTCAACGATGAAGAGGAGCAACGAAGAGAGAAGATGGCGTCAAAGAGCGACGAAGAGAGAGAAGACTGGGTTTGGGGGTCGATCCGTTGCAATTTCGGTTTGGGGTTCGAATTTTGTGGGTTTGGGGTTTCGAATTTGGGGTTTTGGGGGTCGAAATTTGGGTTTGGGGTTTTGGGGGTTGAAATGCAGGTTTTGGGGTTCGAATTTTGTTAGTTTAGGGGTCTAAATCTGGGTTTGGGGTTCCAGATTTGGCGTTTTGGTTCGAAATTTCTGGATTTTTGGTCGAAGAGAGAGAAGACGACGGTGGTTGGTGGTTGGTGCTGAATGGGTGGTGGGTAGTGATTGTTGGTGGTGGTTTTTGTAAAGGCGGTGAGTGGTGGTGAAGGTAGTGGTTGGTGGGGTGGATGCTGGTGACGATGGTGGTTGGTGTGGTTGTCGGTGGTGAAGGTGATGGTTGGTGCGGTGGTCGGTGATGAAAGTGAGGTTTGATTATTTAATCTTCTCTCTCCTCCTTTTCCCCTAATACATCTCCTAATCTTCACTTACCAAATTCTCTATAGGAGTCTGTGCCCACCAAAAAATGTTGCAATTATTTCGTTATGGAGGAAGTATTTAAGATATTTTATATTATCATAAATAATTTTTGAAGTTTTGTTTCCCACGTATTTTTCCTAAAAAAATACATTTGTAAAGAAAAAATGGTTATACTTATACTAATAAGTGTGTAATCTCACATTTGGGTAAAGTTGTGGGGGTTAATCATCACAAGTGAAACTTGAAGGGCCTAATCTCACTTTTGAGCAAACCTAAGGGGCCTAATCATCACTTTGCCAAATTGAATATATTCAACCTCCCTATATTAGCTATCTCTTTTATTCTTTTGAACTGAATTGACTATATAAGCTCTTTCTACAGTTGTGGTAACATATCAGTTTTATTTAAGTTTTTTGTGTGCATAATTGTTAGAAATCAAGCACTGTAATTGAAAAGATTATTATATGTTTATTTATATAATCTTAGAATTGTCACAACTATATCACTTTTAGTTAATGTGTTCTTGTATAATTCCTACAGTCTACCATTCAATCCCTTTAATAGTAAAAATTTTATTATATACCTGAGTGTATCGTGAATTCGTGAGTGTATGATAAATGAACAAAATGAGCAAGATGTACTAAAGATGGGGAGTTTCAAATGAGTAGATGAGCAAAAATTAGTCTTAGGTGTACCATGCACATGGTACACCCGTATGTATGATAAATGAACTCTTTTAATAACATAGTTTTTCCGATTTTTCGTATATTTAGTTAGACTCATTCTTTAATTGGTGTTTATTTTTAATGTAGAAGTACATAATTTGACTTTCACGTTTGTCAACGAAAAACTTTGATTGAACAAATAAAATTTACAAAAAATTGATATTTTAGAAATATATATATGTTGAAATGAATCTAACAAAATATTACATGACTATATCTGTTCCTTATATAGTATAAATTGCAAGTCATTATTGAAGTAAAAAATGTGAATAGTAACAAATTACAATGTGTATAAATTGCTTATCGCAAAAAATAACTTGTAACAAGTTTGCTATGAGCCTATGATAATTTTTTTTAGGAAAAATTGTTTTAAATAAGTCAACCTTTGCGTGGTCTTCCAATTTCAAGTCTAACTTTTGATTATTCCTAGTCAAGTCAACTTTGTAGCACCATTAACTTTAATTAGGCTAAATAACCGGTAACCTGATAAACTGGTAAATAAAAAAGTTTGACTTTAAACAAACCCATTGACCCACCCATTAACCCACCCAAAACTGAAACCCCACCCATTAACCCACCCAAAACTGAAAACCCACCCATTAACCGACCCAAAACTGAAAACCCACCCAAAAAAACAAACCCATTGACCCACCCCCGCAAACACCCCTTCCCCACCCCTGCGAACACTCCCTCCCCCTGCCCCCCCCCGCAAACACCCCTTCCCCACCCTCTCCCCGCCCCCTGCGAACACCCCCTCCCCCGCCCCACCCCTACAAAGCCCCCTCCCGCACCCCCCCTCTTCCTGCGACCTCCCCCACCCCCTGCGAACACCTCCCCTGCCCCCCTCTCTCTCCTATTTCCGCGTTATGGGACCCCCATAATTGACGGTGACGCTCCCCAATATCACCCCGCAAAACAAAGCAACGTTTCCCCTCGCAACAACCGGCCACGAAACGAAGGGAGGAAGGGAGGACTTCTAGAGCCGGCGTCGAGGTTGGTGGTGGTGTGGTTTTTGTTCGCGGCAAAAGAGGCCGGTGGTGGTGGTATTATCGTTCGCGGTGGAAGTGGCTTGTGGTGGTGTGATTGCACGAGGGCGGTGGACGAGAGAGGAAAAGAACGAGGGGATAAGAGGGTTGAATGGGTAGGCCGCGAACGAGAGGTCGAGGAGGGGGAGGCTTTACGGTGGGTTATTTGTGCCGTTCGCCGGAGGGTTTAGGAGGGGGTGGGGGTGGGGGGGTGCTATTGGTGGAAACGCAGCGGGGGCGGGGAGGGGAGGGGTGGGGTGGAGTGGGATGGGGGGATCTTTGGCGGTGGGAAGCAGGGGCAGAGGAGGGGAGGGGGTGGGGGGGGGGCTGCGGGGGGTATGGGTAGGAGGGGTGGGGTGGGTGGTCTTAAGGGAGAAGGAAGAGAAAGATGACAGGAGGAGGAGGGGAATAGAGAAAAAAACAAAAAAAATAGCAAACCAATCATATGGCGACACGTGGCACATGTAACCTACTAAATAGGTCACAAACAGGTTAAAACTCAATAGAAGAAAATAGTCCTGCAAGCCTAACTCAATCAGGGATAATCAAAAGTTAGACTTGAAATTGGAAAACCACGCAAAGGTTGACTTATTTAAAACAATTATTCCTTTTTTTTATATATTATAAGTTCTAGCACTTGATCAATAATATCAATTCTCACGTCATTTGTAAACCCAATTTAATAGCTAACTAGTATTTTGGCCCGGGCGATGCCTCGGGTCAGTTATAATAAACAAATATGTTATTATTCTTAAATTTCATAATTTATTTTGCCACTTTTCGTATTTTTTGTCCATTAAAAAATTGAAAAGTTTACGTCATGACATGATAAGTAAAAAAAAATCTGAAAGGTTTAAGTTTGAAAAAATAGCTTAAAAGGAATTGTGGTAAGAGAATATGACATCAATAGTCTCTTGTTAGTTACGTAATAAGAGTGTTAGAGATGTATCTACTTGTTTAAGTCTTTTTAGTCAAGTATATTTATTATAAGACTTTATCATATTTTATTTCAAACATTAGACAATACAGTCATAGTGTATTGATGGTTAAGCTCTTACTTTTCATTTCAAAGGTCACGTGTTTGAGACATTGCAATTACACAAGTTTTTTTATTGAGGAGTATACATGGACATAAGGCATTTGCATTAGAAGTTTGAGGAGAGTGCCACGTGGCACATAGACTTTCTTAGGCACGACTTTTAATATATATGTATATATGTCAATTAGGCGACGCTTCCTGTGCTTCCAAACACAAGATACTAATTTTATAGTTTTATTTTATATTTTTATATTCCCCTACTTGTTACTCCCTCCTTCCCTAAATAGAATTCCCATTTTTTTGGGCACAAGTATTAAGGAGAAATCATAAGTGACACCTTTGTTTTAGTAAATCAGATTAAAAATTGAAGTTGGTAACTATTCATGAATTGTTTATGAGTCTGTTTTTGAAGAGACGGTCTCATGTTAGTGCTAATGTGAGACCAGCTGATGTCATGCTGACATCACACGCGTGCATCAAACCAGCACCGGAATAATTAGTTAAGCGCTTGGACCTATTAGTTATGCTTGCCTTAAATTGCTTCTGGATGAATTAGTTAAGTGCTGAAGTATATTAGTTAAGCGGTGAAGTATATTAGTTAAGCGCTGAAATATATTAGTTATATAATAAAACCAGATTATAAAACATCTTATTTGTTCAATCACAACAATACCACATAGGTACATGTGCAAAAGGTGTACTAGATTTGCAAAGAGCGAAGTATGGAAAAGAGAAATCTCTGGAGCAGTTATAAACAACGTAACTCCATGGCGATATGAAATCGAAAGAAAGTTCTACAATATCATTCTCAAAAGTCAAGATAATGAAGATGCAAGAAAGGTATTGCGAGAAGTTTACAAGGCTACTACTGCAGCCTGCAAGTATAATCAAAGTCTTAACTACAAAACCAATTATAGAAGAACAATGCTCATCAAGTACAACTACATTGGTTATTTTAGACTCCGATCGTGCAAAAACAAATCAAAGGGAAGAAGTGTAAGGAAGAAAAGTAATTTTAAGAAGACTAAAAAAACAAATTCCAAGAACCAAACTCAAATTGGTACAATTACTCCAAATGCTAGGTTGTTTTAAGTTCTTTTTTCAAGTTGTCTTTTGTATTTGACATTTTAGATTTATAAAAAATTTATTTCTTCGTTTATATTGGAAACTAAATAAGGCTCAATAGATCTTAACTAATTATAAAACAACACTAACAAATGTACTGGATATGTTAACTAAAAAATAATGTAAGTCTACATGTAGATTACCAGATCTAAACTATTGCGCTAAAATACTTAACTAATTCGCCAAAAATATTAACTAATTCCCCAAAAACATTGTCCTGAGAATTTGTGAGACGCGGTCTGCTTTTTAAAAACATATCTCTTGGATTCGGGCATGTCTCACGTTAAGACTAACGTGAGACCGTCTTTTCCATGAATTTGTGATTGTTTATTGAGGAGAGAGAATGTGGGCTTCTTTACAAAGTCATCTTTATTTATAGGGAAGTGGATAATATAATAAAAACTAAAAGCTAAATAATATTTTAATTGATAGATCCATACCAAATAAGGAAAAGAGAAACCTATCTAAGACAGACATAAATGAAAAAATGGAAACTCTATTTATGGACGGAGGGTGTATAATTTATTTATTGTTAAGATAAAAAATAAAAGAATATGATATTCAGTTTATATTTTATAGGTTTCATTACAATATTATAATTTAATCTGATTTTTAAGCATAAATTAATTTCAGTATAAAAAATTATAATATGATCAGTTAACTTTGTAGATCAGATTCACTGAGAGTGAGAAGAATGGTTGGGAAACCTTAACCCCACAAAAACCCGAGTAAAATATTAATCTTATGACATTAAAGTCATGAAATTGAATCTTTACCATTGAGTCAAGCTTTACTTAGGACGTGTTTGGCACTAGCTCGACAAGGTTAAACCACTATTTTAGAAAAAAGGAAGTGTTTGGCAAAATAGCGATTGGTGTAGAGGGTAGTGTTTGAACTAGCGTTTTACGAGCTTTTGGCAAACGTTAGATATACTAACGTTTGAGGTTGGCAAAGTAGCGGCGCAATTCTTCCATCAACCTCTTTATATTGGTAATATGTTTCAAATTATATATGAACATCGAAGAATTGGGTGGAAAAAGTGAGCAACACTTGTCATGTACTCATGTTGCATTCCATATTTTTTTCTTTTTTCCTCCACATGTTAGTTTGTGTTATATTTTAAGATGATGTGTTAGTATATATAATTAAGTAATAAAGCACTGAGTTGAAATAATTAAATAATTAAGGAATTAAACTCCTTCCCTTGCTTTATTTACTAACAATTATATTTATGTGACTATTAGGTATTTTAAAAGTGGCCACTGAGTTGAAATACTAAATTCCAGTAATCTTTCAAAAAAAAAAATTCCAGTAATCAAATTATTCTAAATAATACATTATGTTGTTTATATATTGCCCAATCTCTAGTTTTACCAAATACTTATACTTTAAACAACTATTTCAACAGATAACCTCTACTCACTGACAATATACCGCTAACAGCTAGTACAACAGCTAACTGCTACTACGACCGCTAATAACTTTTGCCAAACAGACTCTTAGTGTTTTTCACTACATTCTACCGATAGTGGCACATAAATTACGATGAACCCCTACAACATCAACCAAGCATTGCATCTCACACATACAATAATATAGTTTCAATAAAAAAAGAAAAAATGAAAACTAATAATCCCACATTTGCCACTTCTGCTGAAAACAATATCACCTCTTCGAAATCTGGAAACAATCCCACCTTTATACCCCATCTTCTCAAAACAAGTCTTTTTACCTCCAACTTGTTTAACAGGTTATATTTTTTATTTTTTTTATTTTTTGTCCTTTAATCTCTCTCTTCCCACCTTACATCCTTCTTTCATGGTAGCCCCTCCATCACCACCATGGGCACCACCACCACCCCCTGCCGCCTCCACACCACCATAACACCCACACCAAAAACCCCCTTCCCGAAAATCCTCCACCTCGAAACCCCTACCCCTAGCCCGAAAACCCCTACCACACCACTCCCACCACCATTGACCCCCACCACGACTAACCCCCACCACCCACCCCGAAATCCTACCCCGTTCCACCCGACCCTCCCGTTCCACCCGACCCTCCCGGTTCCACTCCGACCCTCACCCCCACTAGACCAAAATCCCACCCCACCAGACCGAAACTCCACCTCACACCCCGACACTCACCACCTCGAACCGAAACCCACCCCACTAGTCAGGGAAAGGGGAGGCTGCTGCCTAGCAACGAACTAACAACGAAACTAGGGAAAGGGGTTAGGGGTAGGGTTAGTTGCCGTCGACGGGAGGGAAAAGGAGGTTGGGTTCGGTAGGGAGGGAATCGGGGAAGAGGGAAGGGGAAGGGGGCAAGGGAGGGAGGGTGGGAAAGGAAGGGAAGGGGGAAGGGGGCAGGGGAGGGCGGCTGGGGAAGAGGGAAGGGTGGCTGGTCCGACAGGGGGATGGGGGCTCCAACATGGGAGGGAAGGGGAAGCTTTATTTAAAAAAAAAAACAATCAAAAGGTGACACGTGGCAAGTCACCTTCTAAAACAAGTTACTAATTTCACAAACCGGTAAAAGGCTCATTTTGAGAAGATGGGGTATAAAGGTGGGATTGTTTCCAGATTTCGTAAATGTGGGATTGTTTTGAGCAGAAGTGGCAAAGGTGGAACTATTAGTTTCCATTTTTCCTTAAAAAAAGTAATTTTTTATAGAAACAAATCTTCTTATTTCCTCCAAAAACAAACCCACTTTCCAAAAATACATAATCAAAATTTCCCAGACGTTTCAACTAACTGAAAATATTTAAGCAACTAAACAACCACATTAATACATTAATTATCAACAGAACCATAAATTCAACATTTAAAGCAGTGACTTGTGAGCTTGGACAATGGCTAACTAATCTTTTTCTCCACTCGTACCCTTCAATATTACTCTATTAACAAACACATAAACAGAATTGTAAAACCACCCTACCCTACCAAAATGGAAAAAAAAAATTTGATTCCTACTAATAATAGAAAGTAAAAAAAAAATCAACTAATTACACTAATGAGCAACATAACAGAAGAAAACAAATGAAAGAACTATTGCCTCAAATTTTATAACTAAATTTTCCAAGGAAAAAAAAAACTTACATTAGTCATCGTCACTTCATAATAATGTAAAAAATGTGACAAATCTACAATTACAAGAACAAAAATAAAATTTTCTAAGATAATAAAATGAAATTCCTAAAGTTAAGTAAAATGCCCACTTAAAAAGTAAGAAACCCAAATGAGGAAAAAAAAGAAGAGAGTGTGATATAATAAGAATTGCCTGGCTTCATCCTGTCTGCCTTTTAACCACACAAATGAAAAGGTAAAAAAAAGATAAAAAATTTACAGAAGAAAGAGAGCTAAAATGACATTGCAGACCTTAAAATCATCATAGAAATTAAAGAGAATGATGGAAAATGACCCCTGTAAAAAAAGGCGGTAATTTTTCCACAAGGGTATTTCTGTAATTTCAGATGACGCCACCAGCCAGAAGAAGAGAGCTCCATTTTCAAACTCAGACGCCATTGTTGTGGAGCACTGCAGCAGTGAACTCTCATTTTTCACATTTTGCTCTTTTTGTTTTTCTATTTTTGGGTGAGGAGAGAGAAAATGGTTAACAGGAAAAGAAGAAGAAGAAGTAGAAGGAGAAGATTTGGGAGATTTGAAACGTGGAATTTAGCGTTGGGGTTGGGCGGTGAAAGGCCATTTTCAACCTTATTTGGGTTCTTCTCTTTCTTTCTCTCTCCTCTTTTGGTGACACTCGCCGCTTTTGTCTCTCCCACCTGCTCCTCATCTCTCTCTCAATATCAATATCTTAGTCAATACTCCTTTTTTTTTATTAAGATAAAATTAATATTGCCGCTCCGGTCTTATATTAATTACAACAGTTTGATCGGAACATTTATTGGTGCATAATTTTGACTATTAATATTTATAATTGATTGGTGCATAATTTTGACTATTAATATTTATAATTGATTGTTAATCTCTATTATATAAGTGAAGGGGAGAGGTATGGTGTCCCCCTATTAAATGATTATAATACCCTTACTTTTTTAATTACATTAATTTTGTTTAAAATTTTAAAATAATAATGGGTAATCAATCAATCAAAATATTTGCCATTTTTAAAAACTAAAAAAATTTTAGGTAAAAAAAAAGGAAAGACTAAAAAAGTTTATAAAATAAAACAAAGATAACAAATTCATTTAAAAATATCAAAATCCTCCATCAAAAGGAAAAATTGCCAAAATAAAAAATCAGCAATATACTTCCACAGCATTATAGTCATCTACAGAAATGATCATTTTAATGGGTTTATAGAATTTCAATTTGTATAAGTCAATTACATAGAGGATAATAAGGTTAGATCAAGAATTGATCTGAACTTATTTTTGCTGAAAATAACTTCTAATAAGTTGAATAAAACAGAGTATTTATTGAAAAAACTGTCAACTTAAACTATTATAATGAGTTGTCGCTGCATGTATTGCGTGCATGTAAAACTAACTACTCGAAATTACGAAATATCACAATGAGAAAAAATTGTTGTCGCACGCATCGCGTGCTTAGAAAGCTAATAAGAACTATAGAAAGTTGGTTTCTTGAAAATATACACATAGCTATAAAAACTTGGAATATCTTATAGACTAACAATTGTATTTACTACCTCCGTTCCTATTTAATCTACACGATTTGTTTTTCACTAGAACCAAGGAAAAAGTAAAAAAGTAGGAGAAAGAGGAGAAATTCTGAAAAGTGAAGAGTAAGAAGTACAAAAAGTAAATAAAAAATAGAGGAGAGAGAAAAATGGAGTAGGTGAGGGTTTTAAGTGGGTTAATGTATTTGGTGAAGGACCACATGGGGACAAAAGTTGAGAATAATGATTGGGCATATTACCTTATATAGATAAAGTAACAGTGTAACCATTAAAAATGAACGACCCGAAAAGAAAAGTGTATAGATTAAAAAGGAACGGATGTAGTATTATTTATGAGTTAAAAGTTATGGTGAAAGTGAAACATGCGAATAATACAAAAGTCAAATTGTTGCGATTAATATAGGACAGGGAGAGTATTACAATTTTACACTATTCGTATGTCTCACTTTGATCATAATTATTTCATGTATATACTTCCACCTTTTCAAAATATTTGACGTAGTTTGACTATTCCACTATTCACACTCTTTCCTTTGACTGTGTTTTATCAATTCTATGTAAGGCAAAATAT
The DNA here is from genome assembly GCA_947648045.1 of Beta corolliflora. Lineage (NCBI taxonomy): Eukaryota > Viridiplantae > Streptophyta > Magnoliopsida > Caryophyllales > Amaranthaceae > Beta > Beta corolliflora. Next base: position 60,553 of record CANSZD010000794.1, read on the forward strand.
AATCATATGGGATCTTATTATACTCTTCTCGACATATACTTTCATAATATCAACTTTTTGTAATTTATACTTATAGGAAAGTAGAGTTATTAATGGTTAAAAATATGTATTGACAAGCGTGTAGAGAGAAGTGTGTCAAGTATTTTTGAAACAGAGGAAGTACTTCCTCCGTATCAAATTAAATACAACAATTCAGGTTGCACGGTCTCCAAGGCAAAATTTCTTAAGGGTTAATTAACAAAAGTGAGGGCAAGTGTTTAGTGTAATTAACCACCACCACATCTTGCCGCCGCCACCACCAACACCACCGAGGCACCACCGAGGCACCACCAACACCACCGAAACGCCACCACCACCAACACCACCGAAACGCCACCACCACCAACACCACCACCATCAAAACACCTTCCTGCTGCCCAAATCAACCAAAAACCCAAATCAAAACACACACTCGAAATTCGAAACCCAAATCAACCAAAAACCACCTTCCTACTGCCCCCACCACCACCCACCGTCAAAACCCATTCCACCTCCACAACACCACTGAAACGAGAGAAAGAGATCGAAGAGAGAGAGAGATGTAGGAGAGAGAACGAAGGAAGATGGAGGTGAGAGAACGACGAGATCGAAGGTGGTAGGGTGGTTGTGTGGTGAGAGAAAGGAGATCGATGGAAGATGGAGGTGAGAGAAAGGAGATCGAATCTGGAGGATGTCGGTGGTTTTAGGCTGGTGGGGGAGGAGATCGAAGGTGGAGTATCACGAAGGTGATGATGGTGGTGGTGGGTGGTGGGTGGCGGAGGACGTATGAAGGTCGTCGGCGAGAATGGTGATGATGATGGTGGTGGTGGAGGACAGAAAATGGTGATGGAGGATGGTGGTGGTGGATGGTGATGGAGGATGGTGATGATGGTGGTGGTGGTGGATGGTGATGGAGGATGGTGATGATGGTGGTGGTGGAGGACAGAAAATGGTGATGGAGGATGGTGGTGGTGGAGGACAGAAAATGGTGGAGGATGGAGAAAATGATGATGGGTGGATGGAGGAGAGAGAAATGGTGGTGAGTTGTGGGTGGTGGGTAGATTAATTTTAATTAGGTTTGTAATTAATTTGATTTGGGATGTATAATATGTGTTTTAGTTTTTTAATAAGGACATTTTGGTAATTTCAGGGGTAAAAATCATACCAAAAATAGAAAGAAGGAAAGTGTTGCATTTAATTTGAAACATCCATTTTTAGAAACTGTTGCATTTAATTTGATACGGAGGAAGTATATAAGATATTAGTGGTTTAAGTTGTGTATTGAAAAATGTGTCGACTGTTTGTAAAACTATTGCAACTAATATAGGTTGGAGAGAGTGTAATTTTTCTAGATATAAAACCAGTTTTAAGTTTTGGTTGAGGTGAATTTAAATAATCTAATGTAAGACGATAACAGTGATCTTTAAAACAGTGAAATACATGTTACCCCGTCTAAAATAGTTTGGTTACTCTGACCTTATTTTAGATTACTATTATGAGTCTGTTTTATATAAGATTTTGTGTTTTCTAAAAAGTTAAAGTATGTCTGTTTTTATTTAATATCTACCTATTTTTGCCTCTTTCACTGGCCTAGTGCTTGATTTTTACCATAAATATTAGCTAGGACTAAGTGTCAACAATTATTATCCTCCATCCTATATTAATTTCAACACTTTAATTAAGACACTTGTTTATAACCAACTTTGACCATTAATATCTCTAATTATTTATTCGTAAATATTATAAAAAGTTGATATGTTAAAAATACACATTAAGATAAATTTTAACAAATCTTTTATAGTAATATTTGTTTTCATATATACTTCATCCATTCTTTAATAATTGCAACATGTAGGGTTGCACATTTTTTAAGGAGATGAGAGAGATAGAGAGAGATGAAAAAATGGACCCATGTGATAAGGAGAGATAAAGAAAGGAAACATAGTCAAATTTAGTAATGTTGCAATTAATATTAAACTTCCAAATAAGGGAAATATTACAATAATAAAATAACAGATGAATTATTAATTTAAATATATATTCTCTAAATTAACGATCTTCATAATAGAGTGCTCCCTCCGTCCCATAATCTTGACACATATTAGGGCACATAGTTTTATGTGATAAGTTGTTGTTTGGTTATCAATTGTTAATTTGTTGAAAAGGTACATGTGATATGTATGTAGAACTAGTCTATTTTATTTGGAGGAGAGAGAGTGTGGGCCAATGGTTAAAAGGTAGAAAGATTAAAATAATACTCCATCCGTCCCAAAATATAGTTTCTGTTTTCATTTTTGGGTGTCCCAAAATATAGTTCTTGGTTTCTATATTTAGTTCCACATTTTTCCGTAATTTGCCTAGAAAAACCGTGTTCCCATCATTCATTTGCTTCTGGAAATTAGTTTTTTGCTTTGATTATTCAACCTAAGGTTACATATAATGTTTTTTCACCAATTATTCTTCATTCTCTCTCCTAAAATAATCTTTTCCCATACAACATTTATTTAAATAAATAAAAAATCTTTATCCCTCTTAGATTCTACTTACCTTAATTCTTGTGAAAAAATAGAATCAGGAACTATATTTTGGGACGGAGGGAGTAGTAGGTTATATCCAAAATGACAATACAATGGCTACAATAAAAATTGTAGCCACTATAAATTGTGCGATATGGACCCTTTATTTTTAATTAGATCCTAACCTTAAGTTAGTTTTATAATTAAAATTTATGCATTAAAAAATTGTAGAATAAAAATTGCATATATTAATTGGCTTTGAAATCCACAAATCTCCGTTAATGGTGATAAAAAATAACTAAAGAAAGAAAGGAACTATACTTCAAAAGAAAGAAAATGACTAAGTAATATGGCATTTGACAACAATTTGCTTTCATTTTTTAATTGAAACTTGATTTTTCTCCATTTTACTTTGTTTTAAGGTCTACATAAATCAATGGAAAAAATTAATTTATAAAAATAAAGGGCTAAAATTTCAATATTATTGTAGCCATTGAACAATCATCTTATCCAAAAATAAAAGTGTAAAAGAGTATTTTGGGACGGATGAAAAAGGAAAATGTAAAGTTTATTCTTGGATGGTGAATAGAGAAAAAAACTCAAAATGAAACATTAAAAAAGAAGTAATCAAAGTAGAGGTGATCATGGACCTGGTCGGGTTGGTTGGCCAAAAATATGGCCCGTTTTGGATCATTTTTTTTTGTGCCAAAACCCGCTATTTTGGGTCGGGAGAAACTTTTACCTAAGTTTCTAGATTTGGGTTGTCCATGACTCTTTTTTTCCCAAAAACCCAATCGGATGGCTCGAGTCTAAATAGTGGGCTGAAATATCACATCCAAAACTTGCTAATTTTTGGGTGGACTGTCCCTCAAACCGAATCAATTTTGATTACCTCTAAACTAACAAACAATTTTAAAAAATGAAGAAAGATATTATTTAAACGTACCATGACTATGGACACCACTCTATTATTTGTAAATTTTTGGTTTTTGATGGGGAGTCTTTATTGAACTGAACAATGAACATGTACCATCGTATCATGTACGTTGTTAACCGACAAAATTTCTTACTATGCTGACGGAATAAAATTTACCATCACGTCACACAACAATCCTTCCAAGTTCCAGCAAAAGGGTATGACACCTCTTTTCCCTTGACTAGAATTCGTTTTTGTTTTTATTGAAGCAGAAGTCAGGAAGGTAATGTCGTCAATTATTATTATAACTAATAAATCTGGATCGTGGATCTGATTTTATCCATGGACCATGGAGTATGTTTTGAATTTAATTTTTTTTCTTCGAGGGATTGATCGAATTTTATTTTAAATGTAAAAGTTATAGAGATTTATAGAGTTAAGACCATTACAGTCTATAAGGATCTGAACTTTGCTAAATGTTAGGGTTAAGGACCTCAAGTTTCAAAATATATGGTTAAGGACCTAAAAAGTAACCCCGTTACTTTTTTTTTCTAACACCATTACTTTAAGGAATTTTGCTGAATTAAAAAAGGGAAAATAGAGCTTAAAGTTTATTAATACCCAAAAGTAGTTATGTATATTCTCAAATCTATTCTCAAATTTTCTGAATATTGAAGAAAAAAAATCCTTTCTCAAATTTTCTAGATTTTCTAAAGGAAAAATTATATATTCTCAATTTTTTTTATTTTACAAAAAAATTAAGAATATATACAACAAAGGCACATGAAAATGATCGTTACTCGTTATAGAGACGTGTAATAATGAGGAGCAATGTTAACAACAACGATGACCCATCTGATGATGATGCCAATAGAGACTCAATTGCTAGTTGCTACTCCTAAATCTCGTTTCAACCAAACCCTCAAAAGTGTTCAAGGATACTATTTTGATTCTTGATTTTTCAATAATCGAAATCCATGTGTTTTAGTAAAAGTTTACAATTCCATCTGTTTAAGATATTTGATCTCTCTTCACATTCACCAAAATTTCAATATTTGCATGAATTTTGAGTAATTCATTGAATTGTTATGAAGAACCATTTGGCAAATGTTCTCAATCAGTCAATCTCTTTGATTCTGTTACTTTTTTTATTATTTTGAAAAATTATAATTTTTGTGGTTCTTGTATGGTGGAGGAAGATGATTTTCCATTGTTAGAGGACAAATAAATTATTTTTTCTATTTTTTATTTTATTTTGCATTTTTTTGAAAAATTGTATTTAACCTCAAGGTAACGGTGTTAAGGAAAAAGGAACGGAAGTTACTTTTGAGGTCCTTAACCCTAACTTTTAAAACTTGAGATCCTTAACCCTAACTCTTGGCAAAGTTCATCAGGTCCTCATTGTACTCTTTACTCGAGATTTATAATACTTCCCCCATTGCTTAATAAATGTTAGATTCTATTTTGACATAACCCAATGCATTTTTTAATCATTAGTATCTTAATTGCACATAAGTAAAAATTATAAAAAGTTGATATTTTGAAAGTATTAGAAGTAATTCAGACGAATCTAACAAAATATCACTTGACTATGTTTTTCTTTATATAATACTGAAAAATAGAGTGAAGGTTAGTTGATTATACAAAAAAATTCATGTTTTTGTAAGGTAAAATGAATAGTAAAAAACTTATATGAACTTGGTCCACACAAAATTAGTGTGAACCTAATGCTAATTTATGTGATTTATGAAAAAAAAGTCACTATATAAAAAAATAGATATAAAGGATGAGTAAATATAGATTTTAAACCTTGACTATGTGGGAAAAAAAAAGGTTGCTATGTCGCAGACTGAAAATTTCATCATGATAAACTAATGTAAGAAAGAGTGATTATATTAAAAAAAAAAAGTCACTATGATAAATAGTAATTATATAGTGCAGCTTAAGATTTTTAAAAAGTTATTATATGGAAAGAAGGGTCACTATGTTAAATAAGTGGTTTTGGTCCACAATAATATTAGTGTGGACCAGGTCCACGCAAGACTAACTCAAATGAATAACCCTGCAAGTGAGGGGATTGTGGATCCCACTTTACAAGGGGCAAGAATCAAACTCTTGTCACAAGGGTGGAAGGAGGGACCTCCAAAAACAAAGGTAACAAAGCCAAATATGCCACTCCATTCAATGTTGTATGTAGGATCAAGACGTGTAAAGATTGCACGAGGTTTATGTTTTTTCAATTGGAGAGCTCCCCTTTAGGTATCCTGGGGTGCCAATTAGCACCATAAAATTAATATTTGATGATTGTGATAAGCTGGTAGATAAAATAACAAGCAAAATCTATACTAATATATTAAAATGTGTTTCTAAATAAGGAATTGTACCACGTGTCACTATTCCTTAGAGTGTTTAGTTCGTGTACTCCACATACAATTAAAAATATTAGAAAATGCATGGTATAAGATTTAATCCCATGACTTCAAGTTTGTACACTAAAGTCTTTGTTGAGCCAATATGGTTTTGATGATGACAAACTAAAGTAATAACTAACAAGGATTATAAGTTTTATTTGTGCAAGGTTCATGAATTAATAATGGTGCTTTATAAAGATAATAAGTGAAGTTCCTGAGTTGGAACTCCAAGAGAAGAATGAAGTTCTTGCATTGGAACTCCAAGAGAAGCAGAGCTTAGTTACATAAGGGTGTAATTAGGTTTCTTGTGTAAGAAACAAAGATCATCATAAGGTAATGAATTGGAACTATAGAGTTGTTCCTTTGAATAAAGGAAATGTTCCTATGAAACTATGTTAGTGGAACTAGTGTAGGAAACATGTGTCTAAAACGAGGAACTGACTAAACATTTGTAAGGACCTACAAAATGTTAAGATAGTGTTTATCTATTCCTTTGTAAGGAACTGATGAACTGGCATTGTTAAGGAACTAACGAAATTAAAGGAACTAGACAAGTATTATATGGTACAACGGTTATAATGTGTCAGTTGAATTGTTAAAGGCTAAAATTTAGGAAATTGTTTTGTGTTTGTTAAAAATCTGATTTTAAGGAAAATATTTTTAAAGGAAAGATTTTATCTTTATTGAAAATAAAATCCTTTTCGGTTTTTAGATAAAAATATTTTAAAAGATATTATTTTGATAAAAGGATTTAATTTTGATTTTATTAATTAAAGTATTTTCTAATTAAATCAGATTTATATTTATTGCTCAAGTTGTTGCTAAAATTAAGGAAGCAGTAAAAATAATCTGACACAGTAACACACGTTCACTGCTAGATCGTGGAGTACATGAATATCAAAAGGAACGTGTTCCTTAAGTTGAGGAACATCATGGGAAAATGGTTTAACCACTAACACATGATTTAATCCCACGTTCTAGTTAATCACTGCTATAAATACTTATGTCTAATTAAGTTCCAAAGTGTGTCTGACAAAGTGATAATTAATCTACAAAGGTATTAATTTGAGTATCACGTTTATTGAGTCAGTACCACTAAAGTTCAAAGTTCCAAGTTCCAAGTTTCATTACCATATGAGTTCATTGTTTCATTAGTACTTTCTATCATTCTACTATTTTGTATTTCGAGTTGAGAAAAGAGTTGATAAGAACTCTTATAGTTTGAGTTTGGGGAAGGGGTTTGAGTGAACTCCTGTAAAGTGTGAGGCTTTGAGTGAAGCAAAGAAAGAGAAAAGAACTTCGAGTGAAGTTCGAGAGGAACAACAGTTAGAGGGAACTGTTGTTGGGACTTGAGTTTGTAGAGGAACTCAAGGAGTGGCCCGAGAGATAATAGGTTTGTAACAAAGGAGTTTTGGCCTATTATAGTGAAAGAGTTGAGTTTAAAATCCCTAGTGGTCGAGGTTGTTTCTGCTTGTTGGGCCCAAGAAGTTTTTCCTCGTAAAAATCTCTTGTCGTTCTCTTGTTCCTTTCATTGTTTTATAATTCCGCAAAAAGTTACGTTCATTTCTCACACATACAATTCACCCCCCTCTTGTAGTGTTCCTAGTGAAATAACAGTCTTAACTACTAAATCAAGTAATGTTTGATGCTATAGTGTTAAAGTAAACTACTAATAAATGATAATTATAATTACCTGGGGCATAGCCCGGGCCTAAAAACTAGTTACTAGATTAAAATGTGAATTCTAGGAATTCATCTTTTGCAAGAAGAATGCAGCTTGTGAGTAATTTTATTAGCAAAATGTATCTTTTGAAATTAGTGGGTTTGGGTCAAGGTTTTTAACCAGTTTAAGTAAGCGAGTTGACCTCACAGGCTGACACAACCCTTTTATTAAGCCGGTCGGGTTAAGGCTGAAATTTTTAACCCGAATCCGACACAATAACCCGTTTAAGTACTATAATGTTTGTAATATTATCATTTTGGGTTGAAGTAGTTCGAATATCTTTCTTAATCATATAAGATTTAGTCTTTAATTGTTTGATTTAGTTTATTTTGGTAAAATACCACAAAAATTAGAGCATTATAGAAATAAAATTTGGCAACGACTTTTTGAACTGTTAATAAATATAACACCATAAATTATTTTTCTATTGCCTATTATAAAGTGACATTTTTTTCACTTATTTTCCAACAAATGAAAGCAACATATATTTTTCATTTGTTGTTATTAGAACAAAGTTGTTTTACTATTTGTTGCTAGATGACATCATATTTTCTATTGTTGCTATTTAACAACCAACTACGACAATAAATATTTGATTTGTTGACAAAAGAAATAAGTAATTTTACTATTTGTTTGTAGATAACATTGTATTTGCAATTTGTTGCCATTTAGCAACAAACAACAACAATCAATATTTGATTTATTGACATTAGAAACACTTAAGTTTACTATTTGTTGTTAGATGCGATCATATTTCCAATTTGTTGCGATTTAGCAACAACCTACAACAATCAATATTTCATTTGTTGACACTAGAAATAATTAATTTTACTATTTGTTGATAGATGAAATCATATTTTCAATTTGTTGTCATTTAGAAACAAATAATGGAAAGAGATATCTGATTTGTAGCTACTGGGAACAAGATATATATATTATTGTTTGTTGCTGAAATAACATCAGATTTTTTTTTTTCAATCGTGTCCCATATTGGAGAAAGATGAGTCAAAGTACCATCTTATAAGCTAAAGGGGTTTCTCATACTGTTATCAATTGCTATTAGTATGGAATATCCTTCAGACTTGTAAGTGGACCATACCAATTCTCCTCCAATAACATATGTTAAATTGATTAATACTCCCTCTGTTTTTTTAGTTTGTTATATTTTTAGCAACCAATGTTAATAATTTGTTGCTAATTTTTAGTAACAAAATATTAATAATTTGTTGCCATAAGTAGCAACAATTATTCGTAACTTGTTGATGGAGTTGGCAACAACTACACCAAACATAGCAACCAACATGACAACAATATTTGAATGGATGCAATATGGCAACAAAAATATTTTGAATTTAGTAGCTAAAATCATATGGCGACAAGCCATTTAACATTAACTATTTTTTGTTTCTAATCGGTGCAACTCGAGTTGGCAATAAATTTCTAATGAATAGCAACAATTTTTATCTGTTTCTAGATTTATTTATTTTTGTAGATACTAGTAAATAAGAAGTGGGTTAAAAAAATACATGCGGTTGATTTATTTGGTTTATGCATATGTTCACGCTTGATAAAGGGGTTCTTATATGGGTCTGGTGACCCGTTTAACAAACGGGTCAGGTTAGCGTTCAAGTTTGTTGACCCGTTTAATAAAATGGTCGGGTTAGGGTTGATGGGGTCCAACCTGTCTAGTGGTGAACCCGACACGATCCGTTTACCAGCTCTAATGAGAATTAAACCCTGAACTCCCATTAGGACAAAAGAAAAGAGTCGTTCTTTCATATGTTAACTTCGTTGTGAGAAACAGTTGCGAGATTTCGACAATTCAGTCAGAGGCGGAGCCTTGGGAGCTTAAAGAGTGCCACATAGGTGTGCCATGTCATTAGATGAAATATAAATTAAAAAACAACTTTATAATATATAAAATAGAGTGTACTATCTAATATATATATATATATATATATATATATTAAAATCCAACTTTATAATTTATAAAATAGAGTGTACTATCATATATATATATATATATATAATGTAAAGAGAAAGAGAGAAATAGAGTTTGAGTTTCAGTAACATACCTCTAACTTTTGCTATTTACTTTAAAACATTAAAATCTTTATACATATGAAAAGACGTCGAGATATGCTTAGGGTATGTTCTCATCACTTTAGTTTTTCTAAACTATGTGAACTAAAGTTATCAGAACTTATTTAAATTTATTCTATAAGGTATTAGAACTTATTTGTACGTATCAGAACTTAACTGAACTTATTAAATCTTATTAGGACTTATTAAAACGCTAGTCTGAACTTATTAAACCTGAATTTTTCAAAGGTAAACAGGATGCACCCATAATGATAAGATCCATCAAGATCCATCTATTGTATCTTTTTTTCTTCTTCTTTTAGTTTAACATATTTATAATATAGTAAGAGTATGTCTTTGTGTTATGAGGCATATATGAATGAGATTAGGACTAGAAAGATATTACCCTAATACAATCCTAATTTTTTTAAAATCCCATATGCAACATGAAATACATATGATATAGAAAAGTAGATAAGAATCACTTAGAATTTAAAGAAACAATAATGACAAATTATCACAAATATTTACATTTTATTCTTTACTTTTAACCTATGCGTTGCAAAGAGTTGAAAAATATTGGTTGGCAAGATTACGGTACAATTGAAGCCATTTAAAAGTCTGCATATATAATTTAGAGATATTTTTTTATAGGAACAATATAAAAAAAATTAAGGCGGTAAAAATTATAGTTGAGTTAAAATTTTAAAAATGTTCCTATTCTTCAATATCTATATATGTGATCGTCCTTCTTTTACTTATTGTTGTTCTAAATCTTACATCTCCTTTACAAGCAACATGGCATATTACCCACAGATTAAGCTTAAACTCAATGATAGTATCTAGTATGGTACCATGCTTATCATCCCTAATTCCCTATGAAAAATTGGAGTTTGATCCCTTGATAGAAGTTTATGTAGACGAGAGGGGATATAGGGTGTTTAATATGTGAGACCTATAGGTTAAATGCCTAAAATATTGGTGGAACATACATATGAATATATGATGATATGAAAGTTGATTGAGTTCCTGTTCTTTTAAACTTATTTTCAGTTCTATTCAGTTCAATTACTCTCTGTATTTCAGTCTCAATTCAGTTCATTTCAGATTCTCCCAGTCCAAAAGAACGGGGACTGAATATTGAATTCAAACAATTGGAGTTGGCAATCCCCCATATGTATATTATCCGGGTCTTCCTCCCCTTTTTTCTTGGGGGATCAAGTTTGCTGAGCATCAGAGCATGTAGATCTGTAGTACACTCCTTGAATTTATTGCATTTGAAGTTAACGTCCAAGCTGGGCTAGTTATTCTTGGCATGTGACAGGGGTTTCGACTCGTCTATTTCCATGGGTTTTGTAGTGTTGTTTTGTGTTGTGTTGGTAGACTACTAGACTGCTCCTGCAGCCTGCTGTTGTTGTTGGCTACTACTCTATCTAGCTTCTAAACTTTTTATCATTAACTCATGATTTCATTGAAAAGGATATATGCCATGTAAGGGGGCATTTGGAATAACACCACCAATCCCCCCAATTTTGTGCTTTCTTTCTAATCTTCTGTACTCTTCTTTGGGTAACAAACTTAATTTTGTAAAATTCTCCCCCAAATTATGAAAATATACCCTTCTTCCTTGGTTTGATTGGAAAATTAAAATATAACACAATTTAACATACAATTTCCACCATTCATATCATAATAATTTATCTAATATTGAACGTTATAAAAAGTGGATAATTTCTATAATATGCATCTATTTGTTTTTAGATCATCGTACTTTCGGTTGAAGTCTGTTTAAAAAATAACTATCAAGCCTAAGGCAATCCCAAGCCGTCCCCTCTCTCTTTTTCTCTCTCTCAAACCCTAGCCTCCCCTATTCCTTCTTCATCAATTAGGGGCTGCCATGGATGATTTCATCCATGGTAAGCTCCTTTTCCCCTTTTATTTTCAGTTTTTAGTTCATTTTCTTGTTTTGTTTAATAAATTAGTCTCTCTTTATGAGATTTTCTCAAACCCTGTTATGAGGTTTTTAGTTTCTGTTTTGGAAATCTCCTTCTCCCCTATGGGAGTTGTGAGTATGGTTCTTTTGTTTTTAGGTATGAGAAATTATTCTCATTGGTTGAAGTTCGAGACTCAACATGAAGGTATTGGAATCTCGGATGCTGTCAACCTGACTCGATCAAGAATGTTCTTCCCAAACTATATCCGAATGATAGACTTCCTCATCAATAGCTGCTTGATTCAGTAAATACAAGGGGGTTGTGCTGTATTACTCGATCTGGTTCAGTGTAGTTTCTTCGAAGACGAATTTGATTTAGTCTTGTTTAATTGTATCTTGTTTTTCTTTAATACCTATTGTAGATGTCGTTTGGCATTCAATTAATGAAATTTCTCTTTCAAAAAAAAAAAAGTCTGTTTAAAAAATCATTTATACTTTAACTCTATTCTTTATTTAGTAAAGACTTGTACTCTTTCGACACTATCTTTCTCCATTTGTTGGACTCATATAATTCTAGACTCCCTCATACCCACATATATATCCCTCCCCCAAAAAAAACAAATTCACTTTATTTATATTCTAGGGGAATTGTTGAAGAAAACAACAAAAAAGGAGAAAATATAAAATTCAACTCTAAATGGTTGACTTTTTTTAACTGAAAAGTTGTAATGTAGTTTTAAGGGTGCGTTCTCTTTACTTGAATTCTCCTGAACTAGACTGAATTTATTGGAATTTACTGAAGTTCATTTTATAACGTGTTAAATTTAATCTAAACTTATGTAAACCTAATTGAACTTATTAGAACTTATATAAACTTATTAAACCTGAAACTTATTTTTCTAAGGTGAAGAGAATGCACCCATAACAAAATATATACCTATTTGGTCTTTCCATGCAAATTCTTTTTATTAGGTCTTTCCTATAAAACACCCTTTTTATATGATTATATGACATAAACTCTCTTTTTTAATGAAAACTTTACAGTACCCCTCACTTGTCATACTACCATGGCCTCATATCTCTCTCATACCACTATCCCGCCGCACCACCACACTACCAGTCTACCACCCTCAAATCATCGCATAACCGAAGATTAGGCATGAATTTTTTTTGGCCCCCGAATATTTCCGGTTCCAGCTATGGTAGAAGTTTAGCGAATTTTGGTTTCACTGTGGTGGAATTGATATCGGAATCTGCCAAAGGTTCCACCATTCCAGAATTTAACAACACCCTTTATATATCCAAATCCAACTCAAACATCATTATTTAAACAATTTCCTACATGAAATATATATATTTCGACCTAAGTTCGAGTAAAACAACAATACATTAATCATAGAGGAAGAATGAGGTATAATTTGTTTTGGGAAATAGATTAAACATCTAATTGTTTGATCTCTAGACGTGAAATAAAAAAGATGAAGAGGTTCTATATCTGATGCAATTATAATGATATCCCCAAAAACTTTTATCACAAAATTTAAAGGCAAAATTGGCATTAACACCACAAACTATAGCACGAGTGCACATAGCGCCACCAACTTTGACTAGTAGCTAAAACACCACAAACTGTTGGCCTGGGTGCAGCGAGTGTCATAAATGACGTCAGAACTCACTTTTCTTGCCAGTAGTGTGGAATCCGTAATAATTTTCTTTTCGATTTCCCCTTTTTTCTCTCATTTATCCTATTTTCCCTTAATTAGAAGCCTAAGTCACGTGAGCATGTGTCGATAAAAGTTAGTTTTGACGTCATTTATGACACTCGCTGCACCAAGTTCAATAATTTGTGGTGTTTTGCCTACTAGTCACAGTTGATAGTGTTGGGTGCACCAGTGCAATAGTTTGTGATGTTAAGGCCAATTTTGCCAAATTTAAATTATCTACTAACAATTAGTTATTCAGCAATTTTCAATTTTATTCCCCTGGTGAATTCTAACTCACTTTGTTTCCCTCTTGAACCACTTTGATTTTGAAGCAATAATGTGGGGGAGGGGGAGGAATATAAATTTGTCTGACATAAAACATAACATACTTACAGAGAACTAAAAACATACTCCAAATGGATAGGTAGATGGACATATTCAATTGGTGTATTATTAACAATAATTTATACACAGTAATTAATATATATGGCTGTGCATAAATGATAAATGTGATGGTCCTGCTGCCCAAAATTAAGTGGCCCAGGCCTGAGAGGCTACGCAGTAGGCACACTGGCTGCTGCTGCAATGTAGACTCTGGACCGCTAAATACACTGCTTGTTGTGCCTTGAACGTCACTACTTGCCGGTGGTTTTGGTTACCTTACATCACAGTTGGAAAATTATAAAGAGGGTGAAAACTACATGCTAAAATATCCGTTTCTGGCAAAATATAAGCTAGTTTACTCACTACTTCTTCAACTGACAAAACCCTAATCTTAATCAACAATCTCTTCACATTTGGCTTTATTTGGCTGTAAGGAATTCAATTGCTGAGAGAGTGAGACGTGCAAGATTAAGCTTACATTATTATTTTTGCGACAATGGCTTGAGCATTTTGATTAGAGTATAAGTACCTCTTTAGTTTTTTTTTTTTGAAAGGAAGTACTTACCTCTTTAGTTGACATTGGTTATTCGAGTAGTTTGGCATTTAGGCTATTGAATCCTCAACTCAACTAATTTCAGTAATGGAGTAGTATTTACTTGTGATAAGTTTAGGTTAAAGGTATAAAAGTTTACAGATTTATTATTAACACAAGATTTTTTTTTGACTATGAGAACACAAGAAATATTTATAGTACATTAATAAACCTAATTGAGGCATGAATAGGAGATAAGGAAATATATAAAAAAAAGTCTCAACTTTGAGGGGATATATTTGGTCAATGAAAAATAATTTTGTACCTTTGGGTTTAACTTGACACCCACTGGCCGAGAAAATTTATGCGGAAACGTAAGATTAATACAATAAATTGGATGGCTAGGATAACATGTTAAGTTTATGTTAAACGTATATATTAAAAGCTCATAGATTATTATTAACACAAGGAAATATTTATAGTACATCAATAAACCTGATTAAGGTATAAATAGGAAATAAGGAAATTAAAAAAATCTCTACTTTGAGGGGAAATATTTGGTCAATAAAAAATAATATGTACCTTAATATAGTTAAATTCAGTCCGTGGGTTTAACTTCGACACCCACTGTCCGAGAAAATATATGCGGAAACGTAGGATCAATCCAATAAATTAGATGGCTCGGATACTTTAGGTTAAAGGTATAAAAGCTCAGAGATTATTATTAACATAAAGGAATATTTATAAATGAATAAACCTAATTAAGTTATGAATAGAAGATAAGGTAATACTCCTTAACGTAACACAATACTTTCCTAAATATTATCTCAACCCTATATATTATCTTAACAATTTAGTTCCTCTGTTTCAATGTACTTGACACATTTCTCTTCACACACTGCCAATGCATATCTCTAACCATTAATATCTCTAATTTCCTACAAGTAAAAATTATAAAAAGTTGATATCTTGAAAGTATATGTTGATACGAATCTAACAAGATCTAACATAATTATATTTTTCCTTACGAAAAAATAAAAAAATACGGTCAAAGGAGAGTGGGTTAATAGTGAAAAAGTCAAACCGTGTCAAGTACTTTGAAACGAAAGAAGTATTTTAGTAAAAATTCTATTTTCCTAATTGCTCGACAATGAATAGAATTGTACATTTACATTTGTATCCTTATTGCGTTAACTATGATTATTTCATGTATATCTATAAACTATTTTATATGTTGGATGTTATCCATAAAGACCATAACTCCATAAGAACGCGAAAAAAAGCGCTTCCGTAAGACTGCCCATCGGGCGACGTCCTTGACCAAAGTTGCTTTCCTTTCGTTTCCGATCGAGCATCGAGCTTTGCCTGATGCGTTGGGCGAGGATCTTTTGTTCCTTTCCCGATCAGGGCGGAAGCCTTGATGACGCGGTTTTGTGTTTTTCTCCGTTTTTATTTCATCTTTGTTGCTTCAGGTTATATTGTAGGTGGTGAAATTCGTTTCTAAGGCAGTGACTCTTCTACCATGGCAAAATTTGTTCTTGTGATGATTTCAGGTTTTGTTGTTTGATTTCTACAGATTTATTTCCTACATTATATACATAGAAAAACTACATTTGTACGTCGGTGAGTTATATTGTACCATCATATAAGCTTTGTATAGATTGAAAAGCTATTCTTGTAAACTGAAAACTATTTTTGTACATTGCGAAAGCTAATTTATAACATTAACATTCAAAATGTATCTTTCTTTTAATAGCTAATTAAGAATAAATCCTCTGGGCTATCCTAGCACAAAGCGCCCATCCAGAGGTCCATTATAAGCCATACTCCCCCAACCCCCATCCCCCCTTAAATCCCAAGCAAATGCTTGGAATAGGAATATATACACCCGACCAACAAGTATTCTATATGCTGTACAACCATAAATTCTTTATACATCGAGAAGCAATCTCATGTATATCTTACATCTCTTTTGTGTACATCCACATAATGCGAGGAAAAAAAGAAAATAAAACAAACATTGTTTTATAGTTAGATAGGACATATAAGACTATATACGCTTCGGCACTTCCGTTCTCTACGAGGGTTATTCCTTATTGTTTGTAGAGGTAATATTCAATGTCTTACAATAAGTTATTATAAATCTACCTCACTTAAGACATGTTCTTATTAAAATCACACTAGAATTACAATAAGTTATTATAAATCTACCTCACTTAAGACATGTTCTTATTAAAATCACACTAGAAAGTTTCAAACTACGCCAAAAAATAAAAGGAAAATTTTGGACAGACCATATGATACTATACTACACCAATTCTTCTATTTTAAACTTTTTACAGCAAAAACACCACCACCAACTATAATAATAATAATAATAATAATAATAATAATAATAATAATAATAATAATAATAATAATAATAATAATAATGTTTTAGTTTTACCTACAGAGTACTCTATTTTCTCTTAATGCAACATGATCCCCACATCCCTAAAGACCAATTTTTGCAAGGACATATTTTGTTGTTTGGTTATGTTAAGGACCTATACTTTTTGCTTGTTTTACCAAGGACTTCAAGCCTAACATTGTTAACACTACAAGAAAAAGCTAAAACAACGACCGCCTCACAGCGACGGTGAGGAAAACGATCGGTAATAATCGATACAGCGACGGCTTTAATCCGTCGGTGGAGACCGACTGTTTATAAAGTACACAACGACGGATAAACCGTCGCTGATATTCACCGACGGTTTAAAGCCGTCGTTGAGCTGCGTGATGTAAATCTGAAATTTTTTTTTCCTTAGGCGACGGTCTTAAACGGTCGCTGATTTCGAAGGGGGTTAAAATGAAATTGCCTCTTTCAGTCGGGTTTATTTCAAGAAATTAAAAGAGAGAAGTTGGGTGAATTGAAGAAGCCGACGAACGGCGCACCAAACCCTCCGTCTTTTTGCCGCCTCCTCCAACCAACGAACGCCGGACGCCGTAGCTTTGCCGCCTCCGTCTCTTTGCCGCCGTCTCTTTGCCGCCGGTGAGAGCTTCGATTTCTTTTTTTTTCTCATGAAACCAAACCCTTAAAGTTGGGTTTTTGGGATATAGGTGGCGAAAACCACCGTAGGCCGCCGGAACACCACGTCTCTCACTCCAAATCTTGCTCCTCGCCGCCGGTAATACCCAAACCTTACCAATTTAATACTTTTTTTTTTTTTAATTTTTGGCACTCACCAAATACAACCCCCCGACTTTGTCAATGTAGGTCGCCAAACACCACGGCCCGACTGCCGTCCGCCTGTGCCGGACCCCTGCTGCCTCTAGGTACTCTTTAATTTTTAAATTCTTTAATTTTAATAGTAAATTTAGTTTATATGGTTAATTGCTTAATTTTATGTATAAATTTTAATAAATGCTTAAAGGTTACCATTTAATAATTGATTTTCTACATGATGTAGGATTACGTAGCATTTTGGTGTTTCTCTTTGGCTTAATTGTAAGGTTAGTAGCAATTTTGACCATATTTTGTCTTCAATTTATATTGTTTTTGTTCATGTAAATTCTATATTTTAATTCTATATTGTTTAGTAGCATTAAAGGTTATAAAAGTTAAAAACTATATAATTATGACAATAATTTATTTATTGCACATTCCTTTATCTAGTTTACACTATTTAAATTGTTTATATTGTTTTTGACATATTTGTTTTCGTGGAAATAGTTTGGATGAGGTTATAAATTAAAGTTAAGTGTTTAAATAAATATGTTTGCATCATCATGTGCATAGATACCCGTTCAAGGTATACTCATTAGGAGTATATCTTGAATAGTCCCCGATTGGGACTGTTCTTCGACGTTTGACCTCACTTAGGTGGTGAATGTATGCCTTTTGTTCTATTCTATGTAATTTCCGGTGATGTTGTTTCTCTATGTTGTTCTCGGGTACATATGTAAGCTTTTACGAAGGCGACATTGTGTACTTGGAGAACTCATGGGAAATGCTGCCGGAATTTACGAAGAAGTGAATAGTTGGCATACATTCACTAGTGGGGTTAGACGTCGAAGAATGGGTTAGGTTGGAGTGATAAGGACCTTTGGACATCATTTTAGGCCCTATATGTATTTCACAAATATGTTTTAATTGTACGTATGTTGGTTGTTAATGAGTATTGTCATTGAAATGGTTTAGAATTGTAGAATTGGTCACCATGAAACGGAAGGAGCGTTGGTGGATGTATGATAGATATGACAATGTGCGTAACTTGAGGCCCGAGTTCTTGAGGGGGGTTGATGAATTCATTGATTTTTGCAAAGTAAATCCCGAAACCCCAGGTAAGGATGAAGTTAGATGTCCGTGTCCGAAATGCAAGAACAGAAGTATGCATGACGCGGACACGGTTAAAGTGCATTTGTATAGCAAGGGCTTTATACGATTACTACGGTTGGTATTCTCATGGTGAAGAGTTACCTCAACCCCCGGAAGAGCTATCTAATCCGTACCTAGTGAAATGGTTTTCGATGCTCTTGGGAATAACCGGAACCGTCCCTTTGTTGAAGAGCCTAGTGGAATGGAGGAGGAGCCTAATCCTCAAGCAAAGGTGTTTCTTGACCTATTAAAGGCTTCGAGGAACCGTTGTACGACGGGAGCTCCATGTACGTGTTGGAAATGGCATCTAGAATCGTATCTTTGAAGTGTGAGTACAATTTGCCACATAGGTGTGTTGATGCTTTTGCTTCATTAATGAAAGAAGCAATACCTAGCAACAACAACATGAGTAACACATTTTACGATACGAAGAAGATCTTGGAGGGATTAGAGCTTCCCCACGAGAAGATTCATGCTTGCCCCAAAGGTTGTATCTTTGTTTTGGAGAACCGATGCACACTTGGACAGATGTAGAGTGTGCGATAGCGACGCAGATACAAGAGGACTTCTAAGGGGTCTTTAGTTCCAATGAAAGTTTTGATTTATTTCCCAATCACACCGAGATTGCGAGAGGTTGTATGCAACAAAGAACGTTCTTTGAAGAAATGACATGGCATGCCAAAAATCCAAGAGTCGAAGACAAAATGGCTCACCCTAGCGACAGTGAAGCTTGGAAGCATTTGGATAGATCATTTGGCGAATTTGCATCTGAGCCTAGGAATGTTCGGCTCGGTTTGTGTACCGATGGGTTTGGTCCACATGGAAAGTTTGGGGGTCAATATTCATGTTGGTAGGTCATCTTAACCCCGTACAACTTGCCGCCATCGATGTGCATGAAAAAACCCTTCATGTTCCTTTCGTTGCTCGTTCTGGTCCTAAAAATCCGAAGGGAAACTTGGATGTGTACATGCAACCCTTAATCGAGGAATTGAAGCAATTATGGGATGTTGGAGCAACTACTTATGACATTTCTAGGAAACAAAATTTCAATATGCGTGCCGCCATTCTTTGGACAATAAATGATTTTCCTGCTTACGGTATGCTATCTGGCTGGTCTCACTGGGGAAAAAGGCTTGTCCTTATTGTATGGATAAATCCAAAGCTTTTTGGCTCGAGCATGGGGGTAAAGTTTCTTGGTTTGATTGTCACCGTCAATTCCTTCCCGAAGATCATCCTTTTCGTAAAAACAAAGTAGCTTTTTGCAGAAATAAGGTTGAAAAAGGGTCTCCACCACACATCATGTC
Organism: Beta corolliflora; assembly: GCA_947648045.1. Taxonomy (NCBI): domain Eukaryota; kingdom Viridiplantae; phylum Streptophyta; class Magnoliopsida; order Caryophyllales; family Amaranthaceae; genus Beta; species Beta corolliflora. Next base: position 80,432 of record CANSZD010000794.1, read on the forward strand.
TGGGGAAGAGTTGTGGTCATGTGTTAAAGACTTGCCAAAGGCTACAGATGGACCAGATGCACTTAACGCTTTGAAAAAGTTGAAAAATGGGTGGTTCAAACAAAGCTGTCTTTGGGAGCTCCCATACTGGAAAGATCTGCATCTTCGTCACAACCTTGACGTCATGCACATTGAGAAAAACTTCTTCGACCAACTCATTCACACAGTTATGGATGTGAAAAAACAGACAGCAGACACCGTTGCATCTAGAAAAGACATTGCTAAATTGTGCAAAAGGCCTCAACTTCATGTCACCAAGGATGCAAACGGAAAAGAAACTCCACCAAAAGCACCTTTCGCACTGGACAAGTCCCAAAGGAAAGTATTATGCAACTGGGTCAGAGATTTGAAATTTCCCGATGGCTATGCTTCCGACTTAACAAGATGTGTGGACATGCAGTCCGGTAAGCTGCACAGTATGAAAAGCCATGACTGTCATGTCTTCATGGAAAGATTATTGCCGAGTGCATTAAAGGAGTTGCTTCAGGTTCATGTGTGGAAAGTTGTCACTGAGATTAGCCTTTTTTTCCGTGATTTGTGTTGCTCCACCATCACAGTAAGTGACATGGAAAGGTTGGAAAAGGACATAGCCGAGATCCTTTGTAAACTCGAAAAGATTTTCCCACCATCATTCTTCAATTCCATGGAACACTTACCAGTTCACCTTCCACGCGAAGCTAGGCTATGTGGTCCCGTGCAATACCGTTGGATGTATCCCTTTGAAAGGTACCTTATCCTTCATTTTCATATATCCTTTTTTATTGTTGTTCGCAATTGTGTAACTCTTTTTTATAACCACCTTCTTAGGTTCCTCAATCATTTGAAACGCAAAATTGGTAACAAGGCTCGTGTGGAGGGTTCTATTTGTAATGCGTACTTGTGTGAAGAGATTGCAAACTTCTGTTCAAACTACTTTCAGCAAGGAGTGGATACTAAGACACGAGATTCAGGCCGTAATGTAAATGATGAACTTGATAGGATGCTCGACGAAACTGTCCCAGAGCTATTCAGGGTTAATTGTGGTCGGCCGTCTAATGCAGGAGGAACACGATTTTTAACTGAAGTGGAACTACAACGTGCACACCTATATGTGTTAGCAAATACAGGCATCTTACAAGAATTTGAGAAGTAAAACACTTGTTATTAATCATATTATTTATAAATTTAACTTTCATTTTAAATTTAGACATTAACAATTGTATTGTTTGTAAGGGATTTCGAGGACCACATTCTTCAAATTCGACCTACTCTACGTAGGGAAGATGTGTGGGTGCAACATGAAGCAGAATACCTTGATTGGTTTAGATCGAAAGTGAGTTTGTGTGACTATAGGTTATTCAATAGGTTATTCAAGAAATGTTAATGTATTAACAATATGAATGAATTTCAATAGGTTATTCAAGACAAACCCAATGATGATGTACTGTTTGCTTTGGCAATGGGTCCTTCGACATTAGTTCGCACTTGGAATAGATACTATGTTAATGGATACAATTTCCAAACAAAAGCATCAAGCAACCACAAATCCACCATGAATTATGGAGTGTGTGTGTCTAATGACGGTGGGAGTGATTTCTTTGGGATTCTAGATGATGTTATAGAATTGAAGTTTACCTGGTGCTCGTAGTCAATATAGCACTTGTTTTGTTCAAGTGCAATTGGATGGACAATGTGAGGGGAATGAACATCGATCAATACAAGCTAGTTGAAGTCAACCACACCAAGAAATACCCCAAGTTTGATCCCTTTGTGCTATCATACCAGGTTAGCCAAGTATATTTCGCACCGTACCCAAGCTTGAAAAGAGATCGTGCTCAATGGTGGGCTGTGTTTAGGACAAAGGCAAGGTCTGTGATTGATGCTCCGGTTGACTTCGACTTCCTTCAGGAGACGAGTGTTGGGACTCCAACGCTTTGTGATCCAAATGATATTCCCGATTATGAAGGTGGTAATGATGTCGAGTGTGTTGAAGGAGATGACGAAGAAATTTTGTTTGAAGCCCCATCAGGTGATGATGAAGAAGAGTCTAGTTTCGAGTCCGGGAGAAAGTGAGGATGATGACGATGACGATGATGGTTTTTGGGATGACGATAGTGATGATGAACTAAGCGAGGATGGGAATTCACTTTGATTTGTTTGAGTATATCATAGCTTGTATTAAGGACAACATTTCAATAAAAATATAGGACTTTTGTAATGAAATGTTGAAGATTACTTGTTATGACATTTCCATCTGTAGTTTTTCTAACTGTTGTTGAGTAACATGATCCATTCTGCACCTGTGGTTTTTCTTAGTGTTTTTCTAATATTTAATTAGTAACATGATCCATTTGTGTTTATTGGTTCTCCCTATTTCACTAACATTCTAACAAAAGGGGGGAGGGCGGGGGGGGGGAGGGGGGCCGCAGGCCGGGGGGGAGGGCGGGGGAGGGAGGGGGGCTGCAGGCCGGCCAGGGGGAGTGAGGGGGGGGAAGGGGGGGGGCGGCTGTGAGGGGGGGGGGGGGGGGGAGGGGGGCCGCAGCCGGCAGGGGGAGGGCGGGGGAGGGCGGGAGGGCCCGCAACCCGTGGAGGGGGGGAGGGCGGGGGGGGGCGGGGAGGGCCTGCGGCTGTGAGGGGGGAGGGCGGGGGAAGGGCGGGGAGGGCCTGCGGCTCGTGAGGAGGGGGGAGGGCGGGGGAGGGCGGGGAGGGCTGCGGCTGTGAGGGGGGGGAGGGGAGGGGAGGGGGCTGCGCAGCCGCCAGGGGGAGGGCGGGGGAGGGCGGGGAGGGCTGCGCAGCCGGTAGGGGGAGTGAGGGGGGAGGGCGGGGGGCTGCGGGGGTCAGGTGGGGGGGGGGGGGAGGGGGGCTGCGCAGGCCGCAGGGGGAGTGAGGGGGAGGGCGGGGGGGCTGCGGGGGTCGGTGAGGGGGGGAGGGCGGGGGGAGTGCGGGCCGGTAGGGGGTTAGTGAGAGGGGAGGACGGGGGGTCGGTGAGGGTTCATTGTTTCTAATATCTTACATTTTATTGTGTTTTTTTTAATCTTGCGCGTTTCTACTTTCTTGCATTTTAGGTAATCATGTCTAATCCTAAGGGCCGCGGAGGTCGTGGGACTTTGACTCCGAGGGAGCTTTTTCAGTCACCAGATGTACAAGGAAGCCAGAACCCTATGTCAGAGACACAAGGAGATGATTCACAGGCACGTGACATTGGTGACCACATACCGGAGACTCCGAACACTCATACGGAGGAAGGTGAAGGTTCGAACCGTGCACCAAGAAAGGTTTTAAGCCCTACTAGATTGTGGTAAGTTCGTAAGCCTTCATTTCATGATATTTGTATGCAATGATATTCACAATTCACGTGTTTGTTTGGTTTTCAATTCGGGTTTGATGATAACAAGGTTAGTGGGTCCATCACTGACATTTTCCGGGGCCATTTTCGACAACCTTGGTTCAATTACAGTGAGGTCGACAATGCAACAAAGACGCATTGGTGGAACATTTTCAGAGTATGTATGAATCGAATTATGAAAAATTTCATTGATTATATTACTTTATTAATATCTTTGTTTAATGTTTGACTAAAGGGTATTTACGAATGGGCTCCTGAGTTAGAAGGCCTAGTGAAGAAGGATTACAAGAAAAAAGCTTCATCTCGTCTGAGAGACTTGCGATACTGGGTGGTTAAGAAAGCCAAAGAAAGGCCGAAATGGGTGGGTGAGACGATATACGAAGACATGAAGAAGAGAAGTGAAGACCCAACATTTCGGGAAAAAATCGAACGGGCGAAGAAGAACCGAAGAGGTGGCTCCCTGTCTAATCCAATTGAGCCGTCACACTTTCGGGGTTCTATTTCGGCGGCACAAAGATGCTAGGGAAGATGGTAAATATGTTTCATATCTACTACTTAGTGTAATTTACATGAATATGTTCCATAAAGCCTTTGTTAATTCAACAATGTCTACGAGCAAAGAGTAGAGGAGGAGTACTCCCTACTTGCTCCCGAGTTGTTTTTGAAGACTCATTTCAAGATCGTTCTGGAAAAGGAGAAATTCCAAAGAAACAAGAAATCAAAGCAAATCTCGGTACATAATTCTAAACATATATTTATAGGCAAATATGATTGAATCAAATATAGGCCATTTTAGGTTAAGTAGGAAATTGAATGAATACGAGTAGTTTGATGCTAGTAAGTTATAACCACCTCAAACATCATATATGTAGTTAGTTTAATGTATTTATAAGTTGTTTTGATTGAAAATACACAAAGTAGGAAAGTTAGAACCAAATGTAGGCTAATATAGGCCATTTTAGGCCTTTTTACTTGAAATTGAATGAATACGAGTAGTTTTGTAACACCCCGTAATTTTCACCCTTTATTTTTGGTGTTAGTTTATTTTAAAATGATATTCTTTTCGTAAAAAAATAAATAATTTATTATTTTCTCTAGATCAATGATTTTTATTCTTTATAATTTGGGAGCCGAATTATTATTTTATTATATGGTGTGTTAATGTGTGCATTATATTTATATTTATAATATAATTTATTAGAATTATTTTCATTATTAAGTATTTTCAAAGTTTAGGCGCGATTTAAGAATTAATCGTTTTATCGCGTAGCGGGTTTTTGAAGCATGGATCCTTGTTGATTTGGGCCGAAATTTTTGTTGGTGTGTTGGGCTTGACAGCCGGCCAAGGAGATGGAGAAGGAGAGCTCCTCTTCTTTCTTTTCTTTTTATTTTTCCTTGTGACTCTTGGTAGCTTTGTAACTCCTATAACCCCCTAATCATTCTCCCTCATTAAAACCCTTTATTTCAACCATTAAACATCCATAAAATTCTGATTTTTTTTATTCAAAGAAGTTCAGCATCATTTGCATTTATCACCCACCGTTTTTCAAGAAAAGGAAGAGAGAAAAGGAAGAGGAAAATAATAGGAAGTTTCAACCCGGTTTTTCCTGTCACACCTTCACGAAAATAACCGTAGCCGGAGATCTAACTGTTGGATCGTCTTCATTTTTGGACTCAACGTTTATAACATCTTGTTATACATTCTGACCGGAGCGATTTATAATCTGAGCTTTTGATCATCGGAAATCATGGTCGTAACAGAGCAGTGCGAAACAAGAGTTTCCAACGTTCAAGAAGAAATGCTTAGTGACTTGTTGCTACAATTCTCGTTTGTTATGCCTTGGGGTTAGAAGAGGATTTGGATTGCATGCTTAACTCGTGATTGTATCTTTGGACTCAGCTCTCCTCCCGACGATCCAGGTAACTAGTTGTTATCCTAGAATCATAGTGATTAGAGTAGTATTCGGTATTAGATTAATACGTTAGGAATTATCTAAAATACTTTTTGAATGAGATTTTTGACGAAATTTTACATGAACATACGTGACACATGCTATGTGAATACTGTGTAGAGAAAAATAATTTTTTTACATGATTTTTAATATTTATTTGATTTAATTAGTATTTTGTGCGTTTTTGGCTAAATTTCATAATAATTATTGAACGACTGTTGAAATTGATTAAATCATTTTTCTTAGATCATGTAACATGCGTATAATGTATTCCATGCCTTAGAATAATTTTTATCTACTGTTTACTGTTTTAATTAATTGATATATCTGTTTTTGTAATTTCTGTTCTGTCAGTATATAATTCATGAAAATTATTTGTAGAGGCAGAAAAATTAATTTGTTTGAATAATATGTATTTTCGTGAGTTTTTACATGTTATGTGAATTTTTGGTAATTTGTGGGCGTCTGTTTATATTTTTAATTATTATAATGGCTTATTTGAGGAATCTGTATATTAACTGTTAAAAATACTTTTTGAGTCGGAAAATTATAAATGAAAATTGTACCATGTAAGTAGAGCTATTATGGTTATATGATAATTTTTGTGTGATTTTAATGCTCGAATTTGTTAGTTTCATAATTATTATGGTGTTTTTGTGATGAAATTGAGGATACACTTTTAAATTGTTTGAAGGCTTGTAAATCAGATATAATTTATAATTTAATATATTCTGGGTTGCTGATTTTCAGTAGTAGACAGTATGCATAATTTCGGTAACCACATGTTTAGGTTTGATTTATGGAAAAAAATGATTTAATTGTTATTACTCTTTTAATGAATATGATTTAGAGTTAATTGGTGATGTATTTGTGATTGAGTGTGGTTGCTGTAAAAACCAGTATATTGTCATTGATGATGTTTGGGAATGTTCAAGTGTTATTATGAGAGATATTTGTTGAAAATTTATAAGTGATTTATTTTGAGGAATTATGAAGAACTGTTTTGATGAACTGTGGGTATAAGGCCGGGTGGCATCCCTTTTTGACGAATATTTTAGATGAATGATACTTGGATTGTATGCATGATTGTATTTTGAGATAAGAATATCCGGTGGGATAGATGTAGTCCCCGGTGAAGAACATGCCAACCACCTGGTTTGCGAACTAGGGGTACACCTGGGTTAATTGTTGTCGTCCGAGAGTCAGGGAGTTCTGCGTGTTCCACCCCGCATCGGGAGTTTGGCCATTCTTAGACACGGGCGTGGGGAACGTAAGCCCATAGGCCCGACACGGAGATTGCGATCGACAAACCTTAGGAAGTGATTTGCGAATCACCGAGCGTTCGGTTTCGACTCGATAACTTGTTGAATTCTTGATTTATTATTATTTATATATATTAGAATTATGTCACTCACTCTATCATGTTTACTTATTGTTGATGATCACTTGTTTCATCTATGAGCTTTATGATTTCTATGTGCATGCTATTGATGTAATGATTGCATGTTATTCCTTTCTTAATAATCTTCTTCTGAATCGTGCTTTGATTGCTATTGTTCTGGGAGAACTGCTAGTTACTCCCCACTGATTGTGGATATTTATTGTATATTTTGCAGGTTTTGTTGATGGGGATTTTCTTTGATTTTGGGCTCGGGTTGAGATGCGAGAAATAATCTATTAGGGTTTTAGTTCTAGACTTCTCTTTAGTTTGAGATAGTTTTCTCTTTTCGATTTTAATCTAAGTAATTAATTTACTTATAGTATTTAATTATGTTTGGTTTTATCACTTAGCTATTTAAACAGTATTCTTGTAGTAGTGACATTCCCAGAAGACGATGTTTCCGCCATCGTCCTATCAAATATATTATTATTTCTTTCTTTTCCGCCTTTGAAATTCTGGGGTGTTACAAGTTTGATGCTAGTTTAAGTTATAACCACCTCAAACATCATATATGTAGTTAGTTTAATGTATTTATAAGTTGTTTTGATTGAAAATACACAAAGTAGGAAAGTTAGAACCAAATGTAGGCTAATATAGGCCATTTTAGGCCTTTTTACTTGGAAATGTTTGAATACGAGTACTTTGATGCTAGTTTAAGTTAAAACCACCTCAAACATCATATATGTAGTTAGTTTAATGTATTTATAAGTTGTTTTGATTGAAAATACACATGGTAGGAAAGTTAGAACCAAATGTAGGCTAATATAGGCCATTTTAGGCCTTTTTACTTGAAATTGAATGAATACGAGTAGTTTGATGCTAGTTTAAGTTATAACAACCTCAAACATCATATATGTAGTTAGTTTAATGTATTTATAAGTTGTTTTGATTGAAAATACACAAGGTAGGAAAGTTAGAACCAAATGTAGGCTAATATAGGCCATTTTAGGCCTTTTTACTTGAAATTGAATGAATACGAGTAGTTTGATGCTAGTTTAAGTTATAACAACCTCAAACATCATATATGTAGTTAGTTTAATGTATTTATAAGTTGTTTTGATTGAAAATACACAAAGTAGGAAAGTTAGAACCAAATGTAGGCTAATATAGGCCATTTTAGGCCTTTTTACTTGAAATTGAATGAATACGAGTAGTTTGATGTTAGTTTAAGTTATAACCACCTCAAACATCATATATGTAGTTAGTTTAATGTATTTATAAGTTGTTTTGATTGAAAATACACAAAGTAGGAAAGTTAGAACCAAATGTAGGCTAATATAGGCCATTTTAGGCCTTTTTACTTGGAAATGTTTGAATACGAGTACTTTGATGCTAGTTTAAGTTAAAACCACCTCAAACATCATATATGTAGTTAGTTTAATGTATTTATAAGTTGTTTTGATTGAAAATACACAAGGTAGGAAAGTTAGAACCAAATGTAGGCTAATATAGGCCATTTTAGGCCTTTTTACTTGAAATTGAATGAATACGAGTAGTTTGATGCTAGTTTAAGTTATAACAACCTCAAACATCATATATGTAGTTAGTTTAATGTATTTATAAGTTGTTTTGATTGAAAATACACAAAGTAGGAAAGTTTGAACCAAATGTAGGCTAATATAGGCCATTTTAGGCCTTTTTACTTGAAATTGAATGAATACGAGTAGTTTGATGTTAGTTTAAGTTATAACCACCTCAAACATCATATATGTAGTTAGTTTAATGTATTTATAAGTTGTTTTGATTGAAAATACACAAAGTAGGAAAGTTAGAACCAAATGTAGGCTAATATAGGCCATTTTAGGCCTTTTTACTTGGAAATGTTTGAATACGAGTACTTTGATGCTAGTTTAAGTTAAAACCACCTCAAACATCATATATGTAGTTAGTTTAATGTATTTATAAGTTGTTTTGATTGAAAATACACAAAGTAGGAAAGTTAGAACCAAATGTAGGCTAATATAGGCCATTTTACCCACTCTCTTTTACTTGAATATGAGTATATTTAACCAAATGCAGGAGACGTACAAGAAGAAGCTGGACCATTGTACCACTCAGGGGTCACAGCCTAACCCTGATCTGTTGTATTGGGAGACAGTTGGGGGGAGGAACCGAGGAAAAGTTCGGGGTTGGGTCGGGAGATCATTTGTACTACAACTCTTCATCGGGCGAGGAGATGGCGGCTCTTCACAACCATATGAGCCGTCCATTTTATCTCGGATTGAGGCGCGGGTGGATGCAAAAGGTCGGCTGCGCGGATGGAAGAGGTGGAGGCAATGGTCGCAGCACGGGTGGAAGCGTCAAGTCGGGCCATTGTTGAGGAAATGATGAGGAACATGTCTAGTTTCGGCCACATGTCCTCAGGTTGCAACCCAGGCCCCCCTCCACATCGCAGACCAGACGATGACCCAGGGTTTGGTGGTGGCGGTAGTGCTACAGAGACACCCTTGACCAGTGTAGTGTTTTTGGTTTCGGCAACTAGGTAACTAACTTTTATGCATTTAGTGTCAATATTTATCGGCATCTCGCTTTGTTTCTAGATGTGTCGGGTTATTTTTTTTGGAACCCGACTTCTACTTTATTTCTCGACACCGGGATCTATTTTGCGTACATATATTTAATCTAGGTAGTTTGTCTAACTATAGACATTTAGTGTCTATATTTATCGGCATCTAGCTTATTAGTTTCCAGCTTTGTCGATATATATTTTTTGTAAACACAGACTTCTACTTTATTTCCCGACATCGGGATCAATTTTGTGTACATAATTGTAATCTATTTCATGTAATTATACAAGTATCAATGCAAATTACAAGTATCAATGCAAATTGTAATATATATCAAAATTGCATATTTTTGTAATTGAATGCGATGGAGGAACTGACTTTAGTGTGGTCCACAAGCATGCGAGGTGTGATGGTACAGGGTTTAATTATTGGTAACAACAAAAATATTCTAAATAATATTATTTCAAAACAACAACGACGGCTAAACATTAAATCAACGACGGCTAGGCAGTCGTTGTAAGGTATACTATGCATCCAAGGACGTCCACTTCAACGACTGCTTTTACATAATAGCGACGGTTTATAACAGACGTTGATGTGGCCCAAACAACGACTGTTTATAACCGTTGGTGAATTACCGACGGTTTCTAACGGTCGGTAAATCAACGACGGTTGTAAACCGTCGTTGATTTAACTGCCTTTAAAACAGTCGTTGGTTTGGTGCCACCGTCGGTTTTGGAAACGGTCGGCGATTACAAGAAAACCGTCGTTAAATTATTTACCGACGGCTTAGCGGTCGTTGATTCCAAATTCAGCGACCACCTGTGCACCGACTGCCGTTTAATGACGGCTTAGCGGTCGGTGATATTTTACCGACGGTTTTTCCAAAATTACCGACGGCTTTTAGCCGTCGTTAAATACGCCCTTTCTTGTAGTGTAATTTTTTTGGAATTTTTTTAACGGCAAAGCAAAAAAATGATTACAAATGGAAAAATTGTTTTCGCTTATGCTAATACTATTAAGGGTTCGACTAAAAATTTCTAGAAAAATACCCCGATTTTCACACTCTTCACAACATTTTTTTCAATTTTTATACTAGACAAGTTCCCATGTAATAAAGTCACTCCACTCCATCTTCACTATTAGAGTTAGTCTTACATAGACCTGGTCCACAATAATATTATTGTGGACCAAAGCCACTTATTTAACATAGTAACCCTTTTTTTCAATATAGTAACCTTTTAAAATCTTGAGTTATACTATACAGTTAATATCTACCATAATGACTGTTTTTTTAAATATAGTCACTCTTTCTCACATTAGTTTATCATGATGAAATTTTCACTTTGTGACATATTAACCTTTTTTTTTCACATAGTCAAACTTTACGATCTATATCTACTCATCTTTTAATCTGTTTTTTTTTATATAGTGACCTTTTTTTCTTCATAAATCACATGAATTAGCATATAGCACAATTTATCAAGAAATCAAGGGATCCCATAAAAAAAAACCTTTTTGATTGGATGGGAATGAACGAAGAAATACTAAGACATCCCATATTAAATATGGAATTTTGGTTTTTCTCCGAATTTTTATTATTTTTTAGGTGCACACTAATTTAGTGTGGACCAACTCCATATAAGTTTTTTACTCACTATTATTACTCATAGTACATACTTAATCTATTTTGTTAAGGACGGAAACTACTACTTTTTGACAAATATGCATACAAAGTTATCCCCTTAATTCGACAAAGGCAAAAAAGAAGCTCAAAACAAACAATTTATTAACATAATCACAATTTAATCATTAATTGAAAAATATAAACAAAAGTTACACTCTACCTCAAACAATAATGTACTTGTGGTCGAAACTCGAAAGTTAAATACATCAATGTTGGTGTATCGTGCACATGGTATACCATATTATGTGATAAATGTGATCCAAGTCCTTAACAAAGCAAGAAATTAGTGTAGACCTTAACACAACAAAAGCTAAAAGCATAGGTCCTTTTGAGATGCTTAACTCTACTTTTTTCCATTACCTTCTTTGCAAAAATACAAAACAACCTATCAACTCAATACAACTCTTAAAATGGTAAAATTAAGGAATTTATGAAAATAACCACCTTATGTTTTTACCCACTTTGAGGATAACCACCTTACACTTTTTTTTTTGTATTTTACCACCTTAAGTTTACTAACTTCTTAAATTTCACCACCACTAAACACACTTCACTTATAATTCTGTTTTCTCCTTCTCTTCCTCTCTATCTCTCATCAATAGGTCCATGTAATCTTTGAAATTTCATCGTAGATTGAATATCAAAGTCGATATATGAATTTGTCCTCTCCTAATTGTAGATTTAGAGTGCGTTATCTTCACCTAAAAAAATTAAGTTTCAGGTCCAATTAGTTCAGTTCAGTTCAGATCAGTTCAATTCAGTTCAGATAAATTTCTACCAGGTCCAATCAGGTCCAATAAGTTCCATTAAGTTCCAATCAGGTGCAATAAGTTCCAATCAGGTCCAATAAGGTTAACAATAATCATGGTCAAATAAGGTTTACAATAATAATCATCATAATTATAATATCTTTCAATTCGTCTTTAAATAACTAGAGATTAATAATTACTATTTTTGTCAAAATGTTACTCATAAGAGATTAATAATTACTATTTTTTTTCGAAGGGTAAAGTTTAATAATTATTATGTCATAACAAATATTGAGGGGTACTATCTATGTTATTAATTACTCATCAAATTTTTTGTCGAATAAGGTCAAATATGTTTCAATCAGGTCCAATAAGGTCCAATAAGTTTTAATCAGGTCCCATTAGGTCTAATAAGTTCCAATCAGGTCAATAAATTCCAATCAGGTCCAATAAGTTCCAATCAGGTTAAATCAGGTTCACTAAGGGTGCGTTCTCTTCACCTGAATAACCTTGAACTGAACTGAACTTATTGGACCTGAACTGAACTTATTGGACCTGATTGGACCTAATTCAACTTATTGGACCTGATTGGAACTTATTGGACCTGATTGAAACTTATTGGCCTGATTGGAACTTATTAGACCTGGTTGGAACTTATTAGACCTTATTGAACCTGATTGGAACTTATTTGACCTTATTTAACAAAAAATTTGATGAGTAATAACATAAATATTACCCCTAACATGAATACTATCCCTCAAAATTTATTATAACATAATAATCATTAAAATTTAATCTTTTAAAAACAATAGTAATTGTTAGTTATCTCTTATGATTAACATTTTAACAAAAAAATACTATTTATATGCTTGTCTATACACAACTTTCACCACTAATATATCTAATAGTGTTGCTTTGATTTCATAAAGCACTAGTAGGAAATCAATTAATAACATTTATGTCTTTCATTGTTATTAGTAACGAAAACATGTTATATCTAGTTGTTTAAAGACGAATTGCAAAATATTATGATTATGATGATTATTATTGTTAACTTTATATGACCATGATTATAATATTTTTTAATAATAACATAATCACCCAATAGTAATATGAGTAATAAAATAATAGATAATAATGCAAATATAATACTATATAATCATAACGGTACTTTAATTAAAATTTTTAATAATAATATATCAGTTAATCGTAATATGAATAATAAAATAATAGACAATATTACAAATATAATACTATATAATAATCATAGTGGTACTTTAATTAAAATTTTAATTCAAATTTATTGATCATTGACTATTTGGACCTCATTGGAACTTATTGGACCTGATTAGACCTGATTGAACCTGATTGAAACTGATTGGACCTGATTGAAACTTATCTGAACTGAACTTATTTGAATTGAACTGAACTTATCTGAACTGAACTGAACTGATTGGACCTGAAACTTAATTTATTAAGGTGAAGAGAACGCACCCTAAGTTAAATCAGGTCTAATCAGGTCCAATAAGTTCAGTTTAGTTCAGTTCAGATAAGTTCAGTTCAGTTCAGAGTTTTTATGGGGAAGAGAACGCACCCTTAGTTGGAACAATTTCTACAATTGAGAGTGATATGAGATTACAGGGCAAGGTTGAGGAGGAGTAATTGAAGAATCATGGAGTTATAGGGTGGAATTGAGGGAAATTAATATGTTGGGCCACGTTGGTGGAAAAATAGACGAAACGTTAAGTGGTAGTGAAATTTAAGAACACTAGTAAAAAAAAGAAGATTTGTGTCTACGCATTTGCATTGAACCTAGAATAAACAAACGCAATTCATTATAGGGAAAATCATTTGCGTCGAATGTCAAGCTGCAATCGACGCATATCATATTTGAAAACCCAGCTGAAAGTCATTTGCGTGGGTCTCAACTTTGCATTCGACGCAGTTGTGTAGCGTTTTACGTACGTCGACTGTTTCCCTAAGCCTACTTGAAGTAGATGCAAGGCTTGCTAGTAAGAAATCATTAGCAGTACCTTCTCTCTGCTAATATAGGGGAATTGTCTGTGCAAAATTATTATTTTTTAAATAAAAAGGAGTCATTTGCGTCGTTTGTTAGGCAACAACTGACGCAAATGACTTTTTTTTTGTTTGGGAAAAGAGTCATTTGCCGCGGTTGTTGCTCAACAACCGAAGCAAATAACTGTTTTTATATAATAAAAAAGTCATTTGCTTCGAATGTTGGGAAACATCCGACGCAAATGAGCATTTTTTTATAGGAACTTATTGACCTGATTGGAACTTATTAGACTTGATTGAAACTTATTAGACCTGATTGAAACTTATTAGACCTGATTGGAACTTATTAGACCTGATTGGAACTTATAGACCTGATTGGAACTTATTAGACCTGATTGAAACTTATTAGACCTGATTGAAACTTATTAGACCTTATTGGACCTGATTGGAACTTATTAGACCTTATTGGACCTGATTGGAACTTATTTGACCTTATTTGACAAAAAATTTGATGAGTAATAACATAAATATTAGAATTTTTTCCTTGAATAATGCAAAAGTGGGTTTTAATTCCAGAAATATGCCGGAAGGGAAATTAATTCCCAGTGTACCGTCCACGTAGGACGGCACGCGAGAAAATGTTTTTTTTTTATCCCAGGTAAACCGCTACTCTGAGTAGCGGTTTAATTTAAAATAAACCGCTACTTCAAGTAGCGGTTTATACACATAAACCGCTATCTCAAGTAGCGGTTTATGTATATAAACCGCTACTCAGAGTAGCGGTTTACATGGTCAAAATATTGCAAACACAAATCATACTCTGCAATATGTAAACCGCTATTGCGAATAGCGGTTTATGAAAAAAAAACGCCTCTCATTGCTGCTTCCCCATAACTGGCCAAAATGCCAGAAACTTAAAAAAAAAAGCTCTCCAACCTGCAATTCCAACACCAAATTCCATCCAACAACACCAAATCTATGCATACATCAATCACCAAACACCAAGTTCATCCACATTCACATTTATCCAATAATTTCTTAATTACGAAGTAAGATTAAGAAAATATGTCAATCACAAACAAAGTTTAATATTTAACATAGTGTTAACGAACTATACAAACAACAAATGAAAGTGCTAAGACCCCCTCTTCTTCTTTTGTGAAGGTCTAGATGAACTAGGTGTGGTCTCACTAGACTCTGCAATGGCATCAAGACAAGATGGAGTGGTGGCGTAAACGGCGTCGGTAGGTCCTCCGACGCATCGGGAGGCGAAAGCAAAGGTGCCGTGGTAGATGTATGGGCAAGCGGACATAGAAGATGTAGAAGTCGATGTATGTGCAGCAGAGGTCGATGTAGGCACGCCCTGTAAGATGTGGCCATGTCCAGCTCGGCTAACAACATCAATACACAGTCCCCTCATGGTCTGCAATGTCTGTGCAAACAACTGGCGCCCCATATCTCGGGAGGCAATGACTCGGCAGCCTCTAGTACAAGGTCTTGCACCTATGAGCAACATCGGATAAAGTATGTGCTCGCATAGAAAGAAAAATACATATTATATAGTCGGATAAATAAATAAAAGTATAACTACAAATCATGGCACTTACCAGTACTACATCTGCAGACGCAGGCTGATAATGTGTAGAAGGAGGTCGCCTCAATGGATCTGTTTATATCAGTCAACGCCAAGCTGTGGGGGGGGGTTCGGCCAAGATTAAACCGCGACTTCAAGTCGCGGTCAACTTATATTAACCGCTACTTCAAATAGCGGTTTATTTTGTACTAACCGCTACTTGAAGTAGCGGTTTATTGCAGTAAACCGCTATTCCAAGTAGCGGTTTTACTTAACTAGAAAAAAAAAAATTCCCGCGTGCCGTCCTACGTGGACGGTACGCTGGGAATTAATTTCCCTTTCGGCATATTTCTGGAATTAAAACCCACTTTTGCATTATTCAAGGAAAAAATTCATAAATATTACCTCTAACGAAAACATAAATACTATCCCTTAAAATTTATTATGACATTATAATTATTAAAATTTATCCTTCGAAAAAATAGTAATTATTAATTATCTTTTATGATTAACATTTTAACAAAATAATACTATTTATATGCTTGCCTATGCACAACTTTCACCATTAATATATTTAATAGTCTTGCTTTGATTTCATAAAGAACTAGTAGGAAATCAATTGATAACATTTATATCTTTCATTATTATTAGTAACGAAAACATGTTATCTCTAATTATTTAAAGAAGAGTTGCAAAATATTATAATTATGATGATTATTATTGTTAACCTTATTTGACCATGATTATAATATTTTTTAATAATAATATAATAAGCTAATAGTAATATGAATAATAAAATAATAGATAATAATGCAAATATAATACTATATAATCATAGTGGTACTTTAAATAAATTTTTTAATAATAACATAATCAGCTAATAGTAATATAAATAATAAAATAATAGACAATAATACAAATATAATACTATATAATCATAGTGGTACTTTAATTAAAATTAAAATTTAAATTTATTGATCATTAACTATTTGGACCTTATTGGAACTTATTGGACCTGATTAGATCCAATTGGACCTGATTGGAACTTATTGCATCTGATTGGAACTTATTGGACCTGATTGGAACTTATTGGACCTGATTGGAACTTATTGACCAGATTGTACCAGATTGAAACTTATCTGAACTGATTAGACCTGAAACTTAATTTTTTAAGGTGAAGAGAACGCATCCTTAAAGACAGAGCGGATTCCGAGTATGTACTTCAAGGTAGTAATTTTTATGTACACTATCGGTCTCCTTTTGGTTTTGGTTACTAGGTCCTCCATCTCTCAAAAGATTTAACATTTTGGTCATAGACACTTATCAATTATCAACTTTCATCAACAAAATTTTGAACCAATCTTTCCAAAATAATGCCAACTTTTGATTATTCACAATCCTAGGACAATTTTTCATATCAATTTTTCCATTTAATAAATTTTGTTCTTTTCATATTGTTCTGACATCTCTGACTCGGATCCCCGTGATTTCCCCTATGATCATTGCTTAAAGAAATTCTCATCCATGGCAGGCTGCGGTTTTTGACCGACAAATTATAAACAATTTAATCTCTAATTGCAGAGATTTATTCAAGATTTTGGAAAGAACCAAGTATGAACCACAAACATAAGTAAGATTTACCACTACCTACATATGCTGCGCAAATTATTACAATCTTCTAAAATGAATTTAATTTCAAGATGTGGGTTATTTTATTTGCTATGCCAATCAAAATTTTATACACTTAGGGTGCGTTCTCTTCACCTTAAAAAATTAAGTTTCAGGTCCAATAAGTTCAGTTCGGTTCGGATAAGTTCGGTTCGGTTCGGATAAGTTTCAATCGGGTTCAATCGGGCAATAAGTTCCAATCGCCTAATAAGGTCCAATAAGTTCCAATCGGGTGCAATAAGTTCCAATCGTGCCAATAAGGCCCAATAAGTTTCTAATTGGGTGCAATAAGTTTCAATCGCGCCTAATCGTCCCAATAAGTTCCAATAAGGCCCAAAAATAGTCAATGATCAATAAATATTTGTATTATTGTCCATCATTTTATTATTCATATCATTATTATTACCGATTATGTTATTATTAAATTTTAATTAAAGTACCACAATGATTATATCGTATTATACTTGTATTATTGTTCATTATTTTATTATTCATATTACTTATTAGCGATTATATTATTATTAAAAAATATTATAATCATGGTTAAATAAGGTTAACAATAATAATCATCATAATTACAATATTTTGCAATTCGTCTTTAAATAACTAGAGATAACATGTTTTCGTTACTAATAACAATGAAAGATATAAATGTTATCAATTGATTGCTTCATTATCATCACCGAAGTATCTTTCTTCATCGGAGTATCTTTCTTCATCTTCTACATCCTCCTCTTCAATCAATACGTTTTCACTTATAATATTTGTGACCTTATAATCTTTGATGGATATGGTAGTGGGTATTAGGTATGATGTGCACACTAGATGTTTGATACATTGCCTTAAATGCAAAAGCCCAACATTTATTTGCTGAATCACTTAATTTGACTTGTGTAATGCTTTAGTTTATTCACAGTCGTAGATTAATTAATTTTTTGCACTTATCTTTGCTTTATACTAGTTGATTTGCTTCATTCATTCAATATGGGTAATCATTACCCACCATTATATGGATTGTTGGCTATATTTTAGTTTTTGCTAGTTAGGGCTTGTTGTCCTGGTAATTTGATCTCCATTTGTTATTGCTTTTACTACTTCCATCCGTGTAATCATGGTGGTTTTTACTGGAGGTGAAAATGGATTGTCGCCGGGTTGGGTTTTGTTCCGGTTAACTTGATTTGGGTCATATTCGAGTGGTTAGTTTTTCAATTTGGTAATGGGTTGGATTGGGTCAATTCAATCTGGATTTTTCTACGCGTATGGATGATTGAATTTTTAGAATAACTAATCAACATTGGTCATATTGATTTCTAAGTCGTTTTGGTTTGGATCGAGTTAATTGACCAACATTGATTTGTGGGTTCGTTCAGTTAGCATCAAGTCAATTTTGGTTAATGGAGTTTGGGTTGTGTATACAGGTTTGGATGATCGGGTACAAGTTTGTTTTGCCAAGTCTAGTTCTAGCGGATAGTTGAGGAAGAACTTCTGAACTACTTTCACTCAAATCTTAACTAGGTGAGTTTTATTATTAAAAGACATCTTGATGACTAAGTTTTGGTGGTTATATGATTTCTGTGATATGCCAATATTAAGAACCATTTCATGAAACTCGTGATTATGCTGTATGCTAACTATGGCTCTTCAGGAGACAATTTAGAGGGCGACGGAATACATGAAAAGGAGGAAGCATTAGTAATTATTTCCCCCTTCTCATGAGCCTGGTAAGAGGTAATGCTGCTCACTCACTTGGACTACCTCAAAACCCTCAAGTAGCAGTGTTCTTGTTGCTGTTGAAGCTTTGGAATTTCAGAGGGATTAGGGAAGTGTGCATGCACATTGCAGCCATACTTGATGCTAAAGGAAATGTAATATTGTAAGTTTCTAGATTCAGGTCAGAGTGATTAAACACTTTCTGAAATTAATGTAGCAGAAGCTGTTTCTTTTAGCTTTTATAAACATCTACTTTAAAGAAATGCAAGCAAGTGACTTGTACTACTATATTAATATTATTACTAGACAAATGAACCAAGTTGAAGAGTGGGGTATCATGGTCACACTATGTATGGTGAATTATGTTTGTTAGTTTTCTTTAATCCAACACATGCATCAATTTGCAGTTTAAAAGATTATTCAGCATTAAGAATTCCTTTTTACTGCAGTTTGTGCTTCTCCCCAATTGGTAGATGGTGGACTCGTGTCTACCATTAGGATGGTAGACACGGGCCAAAACTAATGAACATTAATCGTTTTCCAATGAACATCAACCGTTTCTCCAATGAACATTAAGTGGATCATGAAACCAATGAACATCAATCGTTCTCTAATGAACATCGATCGGATTTTTGCTCTTATACAATACAATGAACAAAACAACATCCTCAATGAACAAACTAAGCAACATGCAGAAGAAATTAGAACGAAAAGAACAAACACACGGACTCAATGAACATATGAACAAGAAGAAAAAAGATGAACATAAGAGCAAAAATCGATCGATGTTTATTGAAGAACTGATTGATGTTCATTGGTTGCAGATCCACTTAATGTTCGTTGGAACAACCGATGTTCATTGATTTCGCGCGTTTTATGTGTTTTTGGGCTGCGTTTTGGCCCGTGTCTACCATCCTAATGGTAGACACGAGTCCACCATCTAATTTGCGGTGCTTCTCCCTTCATTCTGAATTGTGACAAAGATAATCATCCTCAATCAATCATTTTATTTCATGTTAAATACTGGATAACTATTAGCTCAGTTGGTCCCTCCAATATGAAATTTTACCTTTTATCTATTTTTTGATTCAAGAACCCACTTTGATCATTTTCTTTTCGGAAAGCTTCCTTTTCTCTTGTTGTCACTCTCATAAAATAAAGGGGGATAGATAAAAAGAAGAAAAAAACAGAAAACTAAAAGCTAAAGAAATATTTTCCTTTAAGGTTTGTGCAATGCAGATGCTTGCTTTGCTATAAAGTAGTTATATGATTACATTCCTCATATCTTACAAGAGTTCTTTGGATGAAAGGTGGAAAAAAAGAAAAGATAGAATCTACCTACTACTTTTACATAAAAGAAATAAATGAGGTCTAATTGTTCCTCATGAAGGGTCTCTGAATGCTCTTGGAGAGACGATACTTTTTTTGTACAGATGCTCTAGTGCTTCACCTTAGACTTCTTTTAATTACTGTGTGGTCATAGTTGAAATGTTTTATCTAGCGTTGTGGGATCTAATGTGTCTTTGGTCTTTTTTGTCGACTTGCAAGAATCGAATCTGCATGGGTCTATCTCGCTTAGCAACTGCACAATTTCATTCATAGTTGGTCTTGGGACTGGGGCCCTAGCTGTACAGCGAATGGCTATGCGGATCACTTGGATCATATCATCCCTGAACAAACCTGAAATTTGATTGTCCAAGACTTCCATAGCTCCTTCCTTGGTCTTTACCTTCGTGGAAATCCAGTTTATGATGTTCTTGTTCTCACCAAACTCTGCCTCCACTGGCTTTTTCCCTGTAACAAGTTCCATCAACACTACCCCGAAGCTGTAAACATCGCACTTTGTTGTTGCCTTGGATGTATTTGCATAATCTGGAAGAAAGTCAATGTTAGAAGACTATAATAATGTACTACATGCATAGATTTTTGACACTACCAGATATCAAACTTGAAAGTACAATATATCATATATTAACCTTGGAAAGCTTTAAACTGATGCAATATTATTGATTCATGTTGTTCGTAGGCCGTAGCAGTAGATTTTGAATGGTGACATGAAAATTATCACATGCAGTTTATATGGGCTTAAGTGACATTCAGAACAAAATATGCATGTGTTACTTCGTTGGATTAAAAAAACAATAATTCCCCCCTCCCCCTCCGCTTATCAAATGGCAATTATTAGCATCTGAACGTACCAGGATCCATGTAGCCATAAGTGCCTGCAATGAGAGTATGACTTGAATCTTTCCCAACCTTGGATTGCAGGACCTTGGCTACACCAAAGTCCGCTACCTTGGGCTGAAAATCAACATCAAGGAGGATATTGGAGGACTTGATGTCTCTGTGTACAATTGGGGGGAGCAGATCATGATGCAGGTAAGCTAAACCCTGTGCAACCCCTAAGGCAATTTGGTGACGGGTTGGCCAATCCGACAGGATCTTTCCTTTGTGTAGGGCATCCCAGAGGTTTCCATTTGGCATATACTCATAAACCAGCAAGCTACAATCAAAACTTGACAAATAGCAGTACAGCTTCACGATATTTTTGTGCCTTATGTTTCCTAGAGTCTGAACTTCTGTCTCGAGTTCCTTGTCTGGGAAGAGTTGGTCCTTTGAGATGTTGTCCTTTGTGTTCGGACTCCATAGCTTCTTCACTGCAACAATATCCCCACTGCTTAGCCCAATTTTATATACAGTTCCTGATCCTCCATGACCAAGTATGTTCTTGTCAACCATGGCTTCTAAGATCTCACGTTGATTAAAGCTTATTCGATGGAAGCTTTTAAGATCATATGAGCAGAAAGACGATGACATGGTTTCGTCATGTCCTATCAATGATCTTCCTTTGCTTAACCATCGTTTAAGGAACAATATAGCTCCAACTAAGAGGAGAATAACTGAGGCCACTATTACCCACATTAGGTTCAGTCTCTTCTGGCTGTAAGCCTGTGGACAAAGCGGGAAGCTTCTATCTGATGAATTTGTGTATGCTGTCACACAGAGCCCTGGATTTCCTATGAAACTTTCTTCTAGGCCATCTTTAATAAGTGAGAGAGGAATTGGACCATAAAGATGATTGTTTGAGAAGTCAACAGAGTTAGGGATTAATTGTGATAGACTCTGAGGGAGATTTCCTGTCAATTGGTTGTACGACAGATCAAGGAGATTTAGAGATTTTAGTTCAGCTAGTGAATCTGGGATGGAAGAAGTGAGTCTGTTGCTTCGTAACAATAAAAGATTTAGCTTCTTGAGGTTACCAATTTCAGTAGGTATAGGGCCAGATAAAAAATTGTTGCTTAGATCAAGTTTTACTAAACTGACTGCTCCAGCTATCTCAGGAGGCAGAGCCCCTGAGATTTTGTTACTCTGAGCAAAGAATTCTGATAGGTTCTTAGCATTTCCAATAAACGGGGATATAGGACCCGTCAATTGATTAAAAGCCAAATCAATAACGGAAACATGGGGGAGACCAAAAAGTCCATGTGGTACAGAGCCCTTTAACTCGTTGTTGCTAACACGAAAACGTACAAGTGATGTGCACTTTGCATAATTATCAGGTATCTCTCCAGTAAACTTATTAGACAGTACAAGAAAGTATAGGAGTTTACCTCCTCTGCAGATTTCTGGTGGCAATTTACCAGTTAGTTGATTCTCTGACAAGTCCAACAGCATCATTGTTGACGACTTCCCTAGATTTTTTGGAACCACACCTGTCAGATAGTTGTCATAGATGGATAAGTAACTCAAAGAAACCGAGTCTCCCAAGGCAGATGGAATTTCTCCTGTGAGGCTGTTGTTGTAAAGCTGTAAGCCCCGGAGCTTGGGAAGACGGCATATAGAATCTGGTATTCTTCCTGTCAATTTGTTCACTGACATATCCAGATCTGTCAGCTCTTTTAGATTACCCAACTCTTCTGGTATGGTACCAGTGAGCACATTATAGTAAAGCATGAGGGACCTCAGGTTCTTCAGCTTTCCTAGCTCAGGTGGAATATGGCCATGTAGGTAGTTCCCACTGAGTTCAAGATCAACAAGAGATGACATGTTTCCTATGGATGGTAATATTTGACCCTGAACCTTTGTTGAGGATAGTACCAGGGTCCTAACCCTTGTCAATCGTGTGATATTCTCTGGAAGTTCCCAGTGGTTCAGGTTGGTATTTTCGTTAAAGTTTATCACTTCAAGATTGGTGAGGTTCATGATGGACATAGGGAAATCTCCATCGAACAAATTGTATGACAAGTCCAGAGCGCGAAGAGATTTCATAGAGGAGAAATTCGGCAGTTTGCCACTGAGATATGAGGAACTCATGTTCAGCACTTCCAAGAGAGAGCAATTGATGATGCCATCTGGAAGAGGGCCTGGAAACGTGTTGTTGCTAGTATCCAGCACACGCAGCTCAGGCAGGTAAGAACACACATAAGGTGGAAGTGAGCCTTTAAGTAACCAGCTTGAAATATTGAGTTTCGTGACTTGGCCTTGAATATTACAGGTAATTCCAGTGTAGTTACAATATGAGTTCCCTCCATTGCCACTCCAATAAGACAAGGCGTGACCTGAAAGAGATTTTTTCATGAGGGTGAAATATTGAGACTGCTTATTACTTGTGGCTTGGAGAGAATTAAGGAGTGAAAGACATATTATGAAAGAAGAGAAGCAGAAAAATCGAAAAGCCATGATTTGGCCTTGGTGGATGAATTTGGGGAATAGAAAGGAGAAGTATCTGTCTAATATGGTTGTTGCAGGTGAAGGAGCAGAGAAGAGAATATGTATATAGCTAACATGATTGAGGAGATTACTGAGTGAAGTAGTAACGAGACTTGATGGAAAAAGAAGGTTCTTTCAGTACTAATCACTGGCACTACCGAAGAAAGAGAGGGGGTACATATTTAGCATAAAGAGGCTTTATGCTGTGCCCACTAACATATGTAGAGAATAAGATTGTGTACGTGCTTTGCGCCCATAAAATGTACGAATACCTTTGTAATTGTAAAAACTTAATAACTGTTTGATGTTCTGAGTTTCTGATTAATCAGGACCACTTGATACATAATCTCTTTCCTAGATGCCCTCATTATACTTTGTATTATTTTAAAGTATTCCTAATTGAAAGCTGTTTACCTTCAGATAATTGATGTTTGCTGTCATGGTTATAATCCCAGAACTGATCTTTTCCATTTACAGGCTTACCTGAGTACTTTTTAGTTTGAAATCTTCATCGAAGATTGAACTTAGACTCCAGTGTGCTCAGCTAAATTCTCAAAATCTTTACTTGGCATATATTAGCTATTTTACTTCACTCCTGTACTAAATGTTGACCTCTATGCTATTGTGTTTTAGGTTTTGTGTTCGCTTAATATTCTGGATGCAGAATGATGGTTTGTGCATTATGACTGCCCTCTTTTATCATACAGGTAAATTAATTAGTACTTTTAATATAGTTTTTTACTTCGCACAATTTAAAGATAAAATACTATTATGCAACTAGCACATTGTTTGAGCTATCAGCACTATGCTTTGCTTTCCTGTTGTTTGTTAACTGAATAATTTGTTGTTATGTTAAACAAATCTTTAAGTGCTTCTTAGTCCCCACCTTAGCAGATTGATATGCTCTTGCATGAGATTAAATAATTAGTCATATAGTTGATAGTATCTTAGTTTATTTGCTGATTCTTAATGGTTTTCCAACCGTCTGCATATAAAACATGTGTCAGGCGTTTCATCTTTAGCTACTTTTTGCAGGAAAAAGCATAATAACTTATTTAACATTATGGAGAAATCATTCTAGGAATCTGTAGCCAAAGTGCCCTGTCTCTGGGAAATTCATGAAGAATCATAAACTATGTTACTCGGACTCATGTCTTCATCTCAGACAAAGTATGTCCAGACTATCAGGCTTGACCATTTTACACCATAATCAAGTAATCTAGAGTTTTATGTCAAGATAACCAGGTGGCCGACTCCCTTGATAAGGAGTGTAGAAATTGGGATGACTCCCTAATGTAATTAGGTGATTACCCCATCCCCCTAATTATTGTCAAAACTTGCTCTTGGAAGATTGTAATAGGCTTTTTGCCACGACTTTTTAATTTAATGCTACTCCTTGTTCACCAAAAGACGAAGAAGTGATATTTATGGGTTTAAGGAGAAACTACTGAAGTATAACAGTGATAAAAAATTCTTTTACCTTCAGCAAAAGCGCTATCTTAAAAAAAAAAAGAGAAAGAAAAAGGTTTGAGCTCAATGATCAATCAGTGTGGTTGAAAAAATTAGATATATATTATTGAGAAGAGCGTATGTGGAGGTTTATGATTTGTATGAAACTTTTTGATTCTGACTAACATGGTTATAAATTGGCTGTGGAACATTCTCTTTATTTCTGTAGAAGAAAGCTGAGAAAGTTTAACTTTCTGAGTTGTCTTAATTGTTATTGACATTCATCTCAATCGTGATGAGCCAGGTATTGGTTATATTACCTTTTCTTTTTGTTTGTTTCTTTTCTTGATCTTTTGGTTTTGGTTTGTTTTCCCCCGTTGTTAGAGAACATTGTGGCACTGACGGAACAAGCTTTAAAATACTGTAATTTAAGAATATGGCAGTAAAGGGCACTACTACAACCAGTCTACCTGGATGACTTTAGTTTCATAAGCTCCATAATGAAAATAGGCATGAAGGTTTGTCAAAGTATCCGGAACTTCCTTAACATAGAAATAGGCATAAAGGTTTTTCTTGTTACTTTTCAGTTTTGTAGTCTTTCCGAATTAACTAATACTTTGTTATTTTATTTGAATTTTATTTTCAACAATAGGTCTGCTCTTTTTCATTAATGCACTCAGGATCCAAGATAGAAAACATGAGTAAAGCATAGGGTTATGTCACCAAAACTTTCTCATCCAAACAAGAATATCTAAAACCTGGCATCTAAAAATCTATCACAATTCATATTTTTAGTAAAATGCTTCCACCAACTTTTCTTTGTTTAGTTCTTAGCCATCATGTATTGGATTATAAGTTTATTACTCTGTGATTTTTTGACTTACTTACTAAGCAACACTGCACAAATACGGACCTTGATGGGGAAAGCCCATAAAAGTTTGTGAGCCCAAAAGCTAGAATCTCATGCTTAAGTTGGATGCTCTTAATGATATAGTGGAATGTTAATCAAAGAAAGATGCCCACTCATACTGGGTAATGGTTGTTGATTTTGACAGCTAGAAATTCCTGAAATCTGACATAGAAATCTTATTCTCTGGAAAAATTTGTTTGATTATGTGAAATTACTAAGAAGCTCTTGAGATTGGTTCCAGATAGAGTATAATTAGTTAATTTAAGTTGGTTTTGCAAGCAGGGATGAGAAGCAAGTTTGAACTAGAGAGTTAAATATAAGAAGAAAACTTGCTAAAAGTATTTGGCAAGTTTTAGCCCAAGTGAAATTTATGTTGATTTACTCACTAGTGGATAAAGCTTTTGGCTTTCAATTACAATGGGCTGAATTAATTGTATTTTTGGAACTATTTTATACTTGAATGCTGTATAGTAGTATTGCGAAGTGCTGCAAGCAAGAGAATTGTTACTGCAATATTCTTTTCAGTAGCTGATTTTATTTATTTTGTTGCCTTCATTCATTATGAAATAGAAGAGGTGTTTCACAAAATCGGTGTATACTTCTTACTAGAAATGGCTTCATGATGATGTGCTATGTTGTAGGTGCTTAATGAAACAATATTTCTGTGAGTGAAGCAATAAGATTGCATAAACTTGAGACTTTCTAGCCAATAATTAGTGTCATTGGTTATAATTTAGCTTCTATCATAGCGCTATTTGATTTAGTATAATGAGTTAAGTTTGAATGTTTAGCTGTTACAAATTGTGGCTTTTAATTATTTATTGATTTTTGTTTTCTGCTTAACATTCTAGATGGAGTATTGCGAAACATGCCTTCAGGCAAAAGTGTATAACTGTATAGTATTTGACATCTTGATTACTGTCTGTTTGCATTCTTATTGGAGAGTTCAGCATCTTGATTCTATTTGTTGGCATCGACTTGGTGGCTGATTAAAAGTTTTTGATTGAGAACTAGAGATTAGGGAAAGTAGAGGCTACGTGTCAGGCTTTGAAAGGCCACACGCCCATTATTTACCCCTTTAATTGCTTGAATTGTATAATGCATTAAAAAAAGGATTCATATTGAATTGCCAAGTCATTGTCATATACTCCTTTATTGTCTATCTGTTTCCTGTTAAACCTCTCATGTCTTTACAGAATAATTGATATTGGAGCTTGCATTTTTGTTAGTGTGATTCGACTTGATCACCTTTCTATATAATAATTAAATTTCTTTTATTTCAGTGGAAGAGGCATCATATGTATGGTAATGGTTAAGATGTATACCTGTGATTGTATCAGTGTAATATTGATTAAAAGGCAGTTCTTTAAGATAAATGCTCCTTTTTAGGGTAAAATCGTGATTGAATTATATTTTTGGTGACTTCACCATGCTAGCATTGAAACATAAAATTCCTTTTCACAATGGAATTAGTAGTTTAATAATTTTACATGTATCTTTTTCCTTGTTTTACCCAATTGAAAATTCTTTTCCCAAAAAAATCTTCAAGTAGTGTCTTCAGGAATAGATTCTTCCAATAATAGCTCAAGGCTGATAATTGATCGGACGATGTCCAAGGTTAGAGAATATTGTGCAGAGAAAATTCTAGGAAGTTTGTTACTTATTTGAAAACGCCATATTTTCTGTAAAAACCTGCTAATGTATTAATTACTTTAATATATTCTTGATGTCGAAATGTGTTGGATTTTATGGATAATTGTGGTATTGTGTGCATCTCTGTTTTGGCAGACTACAGAATAAACAAGTGCACAAATTGGTTCTTTTATATTGTTGCAGAACTTTATCCAATTGGTATCTGTAATGTACAATACAAGGTCAAAACACACCCACTTTTTTTATTTTTATTTTCTGACATAATTATCTTGCTGACCATGTCTCTTAGGGGTATCTGCGTAAGGCAAATGAACCATCATGGTGCATAAGGATGTGAAATTACAAACAAAGCAGGTAGCTCCCAAATCATTCCTACAGTTCTTGGCAAGTGACTTAGCTTTTGCCTATGCTCAAGGTTTTTAACTGAGGACCTTCCGCTATTGTGGCATTTAATTTGTGACTGTTAATGTTTTCCCCAGACTGTGCAATGACTTGTGTGATCTTCGGGTTTGAACTGCTGCTGGACTCAAAATAGACACAACCTAAACTGGTAAGCTAATATCAATTTTGGTAAAAGCACAGAAAATATTTGCTGTTTATCAGGCCAAATAAATATACTGGGTATTAATAGCAACCAACATGTACAAAAAATGATTAATTTGTTAATGAACAAGGGGTACTTCTTTGTTTTTGTTTTATTGTGTTCTTTTTAGGCGAGCAAATGATCGTACCTCTTTGTTATGTTTTGAGAAACAATTTTCTAAGCTTCTTGTAGAATGAGGTGTGTAGTATTGAGTGCGCTAAGGAAGCCAAATAAGATTGTAACTTAGAGGACCCCAGTGATAATATGTTTTGAGGATAAATTTTTGAAGGTGCTGGCACCATGACTATAACCTACGTAGTTTGTCCTTTGTCTTAACCTAAAAATTTTTACCCAATTATTTGACTTTACCAAGTCTTCTCCATATGGTACATCATAGTTGTGGAAACGAATTGCATGATGATCACCAAACCCTGCTGAATAGCTTGTCCATGGATGGATCTAAACAGACCTATGTATTATCTGATGCAGCATTATTCTTACGAAGTCTTTGCATAGCCATTCAATATGATGAGCTGTATGAGAAGGTTGTGTTTAGGAGAGTGAAAAATGCATGGGTGTTATAGATGCTTGGAGAGGTACCCAAAATAAGAAGCAAAGGGCCGTATACAGCTCTGCTAAGATATCATATGATTGCATTTATCAGAAAGTAGCTGCTACTTTATGACATAACTTTTCTTTGTTCTATGATCATTTAGGATGTGTGAACTTAATTTTTATTCACAACTGAATAAAAATGAGAATACAGCGATCATTGAACTACAAAATTGCTGATCATTTTATGCAATGAAAGACAACTTCCTGTTTTAAGGCGTCACTACAGACTACAGTCCCTTTGTTGGTTGATATCTGGAGGTGCTAGGTTTGAATTCTCAATTGCTTATCTGATTAGAAACTTTAGCATATAGTTTGAAGTTTTAGGGTTTGAATCATATTCATGTCTGCTGTGCAAATAATTTAGCTACCAAGCTGAGTTTTCACACAACAAGAGCTGAAAGATTTTTGTGCATTTTTGGTAGAATTATATTCATCATCTACATTTATAGCAGATTTAAGTCCTCATTGCATCGCATTTACTCTGCTTTGGCATTAATTAATAGTAGTATTACTTTCATTAAAGTTCATGCTGAACTGCTGGGTGAAGTGAAAAAACTGAGGTCCAAGGATACTGCATTTGACTTTGAAACTCCCTTTTTGTCATGACATTGGGATTCTAGGACTGTTTTGTAATACCCTTCTGTCATTAGGGAAGGAGAATCACCAGTTCATAATTGTTATGAACATTTTCTTTTGCTCATTAGTTTTTCTGATTTGTATATTCAATGTTTGGGCTCAATTATCAGCAGCCCAATAAAGGCATAAAACCCCCCTAAGGCCTTGGACAGGTGGCGGCAGTGGGTCCCACTTGTGAGTTGACCTAATCTCAGGAGTATAGGGATCCACTAAAGGGATGAAATGATTGTTGCCTGAAAAGTCAACATAGCCATTGATCTCAAGGAAGCCCATCCAATCAATGTTTCCTGTCTGGGAATCCCCAACACTATAAATATCACCAGTCTCATCAATGAACCGGTATTCAATTCTCACCTAACAAAGTAGATTCTCTCTCTCTAGATTCTCTCTCTACCTCAATCATCTACTGACTTGAGCGTCGGAGGGGCGATCCCGGATACACCCCGGGTAGTTTAACCTTCTTTTTCAGGATTCCGGCGTACGGATAACGGAGCTCCGGCGAACGTTCTTGGGGCCCACATTAAATCTCTCAATACATCACAACCCTCAATTTCTTAGCAGAAACATTCAACAACGAATGTTATATTCATTATACATAATCACAAATGTTGTATATAAAACCCTACTATCACCATTTGTCCATGATCTATTAGCTATATTGATAATTTGGTTTCAATATACAATATTTGTGACTGAATATACAGCTCAAAAAAATGTAAGGTCATAGATTTCAATTTCGGCAGCATGAGGCTGCTTACCCAAGTTTTCATTTTCTTTGCTTGATAAAGTTAATTTGTACCTTAAGATTCTTTAGGTAGGAAAGCAAAATATTTCAACGATTTGGAGATGAAGAATACAGAAAGCATTTAAGTTTACTTTTCCAGAGTCTTGGATATTATCAGTCTCGGTGACGCAGGAAAAGAGACCCCTTCAGAAAACTTTGATATGAATTAGAACTTAGAAGTAGGATGCAACCAGATGGGATCCTTAGGAACACTCGAGCAAAGACGCACTGATATACCCATATAGATATAGCTTATTAATCCTAGCCTAATGTGTCGGACAACCAATATCAAGTAGAGTCAGAGTAATGAGGGGCACCAAAAAGTCTAAAGAATCATAGCAAGCTTTGTCCTTTGGGAGCAAATGAGGTTGAGATGAAAATCTTTTCTGGACTCTACCAAAGAAACCGATATCACTTTCATAGTTTCATCGAATGCCAACTTTTTTGAAGATAGTAATGCTTCAAAACTGGTTAGCCCTGGTATACTAAGCAACTCATTTATCAAAAAAATTCTTTTGCTCCTTCACTTCTTGTTCACGAACCATGATTGCTTGCTCGTGTTGCTAAGTAGTAGACATGTTACTTTCAGTGGTTGATCCTCCATAGCTTGTACGAAAGTCTCAAAGATTTAGCTTCACTTGCTTGATCTACACCAAAGATCCCCTGTTGATAAAAAATGTAAAAGAAAGAATGAAAAGGCAACATTACAAAGTCTCGAGCAATCTTGTGTTGCTGAGAATATTAAGTAGAATAACTTGTAAGACTTTTTTGGTTTTAATTACCTTTCTTATCGCATATTTTTGAAATAACTACCTTTCTTAACTTTTTGTAGATTTTAACTACCATTCATGTTTCAAAATTATTGGTATTGCTACCTTTTGACAGCATCTGTCATAGTAGCCGTTACGTGGTGCCCACTTTTGAGTTTCTTCCCCAATTCTTTGGAACTATCCCTTGATTTTTTCTTATAAACCCATCCTTCCTTCTTCAGAGGTCATTTCTCCAATTAATCTTCGAACAATCTCCATAAAACACAATTGGGCATTTTTGAGGAAATTTTGAGTTATCTAGGAGAGATAATCATCCAATTTCTGTCAATCAAGATAAGATTAAACTTTCAATTTTGTAATTTAGGGTTCTTAGTAAATTGGGGATTCAGTAATTGGGGGCTTTTAAGAAATTAGGATTTACAAAATTACAACTGTGACTGAAAATTTCTCTATTGCATTGTTGTTTAGCTGAATTTGAGCTTATGTTACACATAGGGCAATGACTTCCTCCTCAACTCATTCCCTTGATAGCAAGAAAGTTAAGTGGCACAACGGTATTCCAATGGCCATTTTAAAGGCTTGGACACATGATAATCCACGGAGGAAGTTCATGACTTGCAAATTTTTCCATCCACAAGAGGAGAAGTTTGGATGCATGACTTGCGATTTTTTTTTACAGTGAGAACGCCTAAAGTGTGAGTAAAGGCCCCAATAGAGAGAAAGAGGAAGAAGGTGAAAAAATGGTTGGTGGAGGAGTCAATATGAGGAGTAAAGAAGATAACTCGTCTTTTTAAAGGGAATGAATAGGAATAATGAGAAAATAGCGAAGGAAGGTGGCTTTACTGTTAGAATTCGCAAAATTAACAAGAGGGTAGAATGGTCATTTCATATTTTTGATAGAATCCGTCAAAAGGTAGCAATATCAATAATTTGGAAATATGAAAGGTAGTCAAATCTAAAAAAAAATTAAGAAAGATAGTTATTTTAAAAATGTACTATAAGAAAGGTAGTTAAAACCAAAAAAATCCCAACTTATATGATAAAAAACATAAAAGTCTCTAAGTGAACAAATAAAGAACGTGAAGGAGGGAGTATTACCCTGCAGTAATCTTCATAACATTGTCTCTCACACAATATCATATGCTTGTCGTTAAACCATTTAGATTTTGACTCAATATGAGTAATGACTTTTGAGACCTCATTCAGGAAAATATTCTCTTCACATCTCCTCCAACTTAATCTCAAAACCACTATGGTTGGTCTTTGATTCTATCAATCACTTCTGTAGAGTATTTGAAGTCTCTAATCAACAAGGATGTGACCTTTGATGAAGGATTCATGGTAGTTTGTTCGAATTAAATTCCAGAAAGTATTTTTGTTTAAAGTTTGAAAAGGATTTCTCCATATAGCGAGTGTCTGTTCACCCTAAGAACATAGGCAATATCGAACCTCATTGAGTCTTGTGCGTCTTTTTTATATTATCTGTTAGAAGCTTAGTTTCCATTGCGGCTCTAACACCACTTTTGAGTCAAGTTGTGCAAAAGCCATATGGTCTATGAGCTTGTAAGCTACCAAGTCAGGTTCTTAACTTCACCAAGGCTAGGATTCTGCTGGCTTCTAACTCTGCAGCTGTCCTTGCAACATATTGTAGAGACCAAGCTGGATGCCTATATCAAGAAACGCATTACAAAATTTTGTATTAGTTCTAGCTCATCTCCTATATTATGGAAAGCGAAAAAGCTGCCACTGGTTGCTAGATTCAGCTGAAGCGGAGTATAGAGCTATGGCTATTACGTGTGAAGCTGGATATTGTGAGTTATGACAACAAGGCAGCTTTGTCTAATGCAGTGAACCTCTGTCTAGCATGACAAGAACAAACATGTGCAAATTGACTGTCATTTTGTCCAAGGCTAAAGTCAATCAAGTGGCTATCAAGCCTTAATATGTGTCTTCTCAATATCAAGATAGCTAGCAGACGCTCTCACCAAGTCTCTGTAAGTATACCAAATTACCAACATCATCACTTGCTTACCAAGTTGGGAGCTCGTCCCTCACCTCAATCTCGGCTTCAGAGGAGCGAAGAAGGTCATGGACCTCAGTCCATTAATTATGTTAGTTTTTGGCCCATCCAGTCCAGTATTAAGTAATTTTCTGTTTGTAACTTGTATGCTTCAGTAGCTTGATATATGTCATCTTGTCTTGTTGCTTGTACTACTTTTTGGGATTTCTAGGAAAAGCGTCTAATGTCATAGTAATTAGGGGCAAGAATGTGTAGCAGTATTGTCATTGCACTAACCAAGAAATCATCTTGTGCTACTCTTTTCTCTGTGAACCTTTCCAATACTTTGATTAGCTGGAAAATTAACAGGGTTTAATCCCAACACTTTATTGTATCAAGGCATTTTTCATGGCTGTTGCTTTCAAATGTATGCAGAGGTTTTTACATCACTTTAGTGGCAAGATGATCTTAAAGCTCATTATTAGGGGTGAGCACAACCGGGTACTCGGTCAAAAGTCCGAGAATTGGACCCGAACCCATTCAGTTTCGGTTCTTAAAATTTGGATCCGGAATTGGAATTGGTTGGACCAGGTCCTCATTTTCTGGAATTGGTCTTGGAACCAGTTGGGACCAGTTCCAACACCGGGTACCCGGTTCTCTGGAAGTGTGATGTAATGTCGATTTTGACTGGAGGTGACTTTCTAGAATCGGTCTTGGAATCGGTAGGAACCGATTTTAGTATTGGGTATCCGGTACCCAATGGCATTCAAAAGCTAAATTGTTTTATTGTTAAGCTTAATAAAGACTAAAATAAGAACTGTAGCATATATGTATTAGTATCCCTTGATATAATTTCGGGCAAACTTCTATTGATGAGCTAGTAAGTTTTAAGACTCCAAATTATTCATCATACATAATAAAAAAATTCCACTAGGTACTTAGTCCGAGACCTGGTTTCATCAAGTATCTAAATTTACCGGGTACCCAGTGGGTACAGGGTCCAAAATTTTACTACCCAGAATTGGAACCACTTGCAACCGGGTCCTCAGATTTGGACCCAGACCTGATCCCAGCAGGACCAGTTCTAGTTCCAGACACGCCGGGTCCAACCGGTTCTGGGTCTGGAACCGGGTACCCAGTTAATCTGCTCACCCCTACTCATTATTGCCGAGGGCTACCTTGGTCATATCCTATGTGAACATTTTCTGTTAGTACAACAAAAAAAAATAGTATATTGAACAAAAAAGTAGTACTTCCTCCGTTTTTTTTTACTCGCAACACTTTTTTTTTCATCAACTCCAATGCAATTTTTGGGTATGAGAGAGGTAGAGAGGAAAAAAAGAGAGGGCCCATCCCCATGTGATTGGAGAGAGATAGAGAGAAAGGAAAAGCAAAAATAGAAAGTGTTGCAAGTAATTAATTATTTCCCTTTTAGAAAAGTGTTGCGGGTAAAAAAAAAACGGAGGAAGTACATTGAATTACAAATGTTGTATTATATTGTAACTCACTATATCATTGCTTTAATGTAGGTAAATAGATGGTGGTGATATATTGGTTTTCATATACTACTTTTTTATTCAATATACAACTTTTTTTGTTGAATTTAAGATTGAAAATTGATATAACAAAAAAAAATCATATTGGATATCAACCGGGAACCTCACCAGTCACCACTATGGCCTATTACCTATTTCTTTTTTCTTGTGCAGAGTTTTAAGAACAGTACAACTGCAACTAGTAGCACAACTATAGCTAAGGCCACTGTCACCCATATCCAAATCAAGCGCTTCTGCTTGGGAGTTTGTGGACAAAGTGGGAAGTTTCTATATGATGGATATGTATGTGCAGCAACACAAAGCCTTGGATTACCTGAAAAGCTTTCTGCCAATTCTCCTGTAATTAGTGGGCCTGGAATAGGACCAACAAGGTGATTGTTTGACAAATTAATGGTGTGGGGAAGAAGTATAGATAGGCTGTCAGGGATGTTCCCCGTCAACTGGTTGTTTGAGAGGTCGAGAATATTTAGTGACATGAGCTGGGACAGTAAGTCTGGAATCGAGGAAGTGAAATTGTTGTCACGTAACAACAAGAGATTTAGCTTCTTGAGTTTACCGAGTTCAGCTGGTATAGGGCCAGATAGAGAATTGTTGCTTAGATCAATTTTCACCAAATTGACTACTTCTGAAATCTCAGGTGGCAGAATTCCTGATATTTTGTTGTTTTGAATATAAAACTCTGACATATTTTTCGCATTCGCAATTGTTCTAGGTATGGTTCCAATCATTTGATTGTCTGCCAAATCAATTATATTTGCCTTGGGCAGACTAAGAATTCCTTCAGGCAAAGAACCAACCAACCGGTTGTTGCTAACACGAAAACGTACAAGTGATGTGCACTCTGCATAACTTTCAGGTATCTCGCCAGTGAACATGTTCGAAAGAGCAAGAAAGTAGGACAGTTTACCTCCTCTGCAGATATCTGGTGGTAGTTCACCCGAGAACTGATTCTCCGACAAGTCTATTGCGACCATTGGTGATGAATTCCCAAGATTTTGGGGAATTTTGCCTGTCAGAAAGTTCTCATACACAGATAATATGCTCAAAGTAGTTGAGTTCCCCAGAACAGCTGGAATTTCTCCTGTGAGGCTGTTATTATAAAGCTGCAAGCCTTGAAGTTTGGGAAGACGACATAAGGATTCTGGTATTTTCCCTGTCAATAAGTTGACTGACATGTCTATATCAGTAAGCTCTGCTAAATTTCCCAACTCTTCGGGTATTGTGCCACTCAGCTCATTATAGTAAAGCATGAGATACTTGAGGTTCTTCAGCGTCCCTAGCTCTGGAGGAATCTGACCCTTCAGAAAATTCCCACTTAGTTCGAGATCAACAAGGGATGTCATATTGGCTAGGGACGGAAGAATGCTTCCCTGAAGTATGGTGGTTGACAGGACCAACTCTTTAAGCCTCGTCAACCGAGTGATGTTCTCTGGAAGTTCCCACGGATTGAAATTATCACACTCATTGAAGTTTATCACCTCCAGATTGGAGAGATTTGTAATTGACAGTGGGAAGTCTCCGCTGAATTTATTTGCTGACAAGTCCAAAACCCGGAGTGATTTCATGCCAGAGAAGTTTGGCAACCTCCCACTGAGCAATAAATTATTCATGACGAGAACTTCCATTATCGAGCAGTTAATGATGCCGTGTGGAAAACTGCCAGTGATATCATTTTTACTAATATCAAGAAATCTCAGCTCTGGTAGGTAGGAGCACACATCTGCAGGAAACGAGCCTTTCAGAGATCGTCTGGTAAGATTCATCTTTATAACATGGCCTTGAATATTGCAGGTGATTCCAGTGTAATTGCAGTATGAGCTCTCTCCCTGTGCACTCCATTGAGATAAGGCGTTACCTGAGAGCGAGCTTTTCATGAGGGTGAAATACTGTGACTGCTTATCAACTGTGGCTCCAAGATAGTTGATGAGTGAAAGCAATAATACGACAGATGATAAGCGGAAAAAAGTCTGAAGAGCCATGGTGGGATGAAAGGAACTGAGAAGAAATCAGAGAGGATTTGTGCTTATTTACTTTTTTTTGCAGGTGAAGGAAGGGACATACATGATAAAAGCGCAGGTGTTATTTCCATGATATTCACACACTCATTGATCCACTTATGAAGCATAAAAATGGTTTATGCTATGCCCACTAACACTTGTAAACATAACACAGTAATAACCTCTTCTCTTTATTGACCTATCATACTTTATATGACATTATTTTTCTCCCTTTGATTGATTTTTGTTTGAAAATTTGGGACCTAAAGTGTGAAGAAGAGGATTCAGTATTTGAATTGGACTAAACGAAAGCCACTTGAAGTAAAAAGAATTGAAAATCTAAGATTCATGTCTAGCATTAAAGTTACTTTAATCTCAAGATATACAAATAACAATTCATAATGGAGCTCGCATATCTTTAGTAGTCCTTGTCCAACGTGACGAAATTTTATTTTTTAGTGCCAAAAAACCCTCTTCTTTCAAACAACTAAAGGGGGAGAGTGATTTTCATTATATTTCTTTTTCAGAATTCATGAGGTTTCTTAAACAAATCAAAGGATCATATACTCTCCCCATTCAATTTACAAAGAGAAATTAAAAATTCTTTGACAATGAATAATGGGTATATAAGTATGTAATAAGTGAGAGTATACCTTGCTTAAGGTATACCATGTTCAAAACGACGTTTTGTTACTAGGGAAATTAATTTTGCAAAAAAAAAAAACTGATTACATCTATATTTAGTTGTCACACTTTAACTTTCAAGTTTGCCAATCAATTCCTTCGACCATTAATATTTATAATTTTCATCTGTAATAATTCTAAATATGTAATATTATAAAAATTTACAACGAGACTAATCCAATAATATTTAATATAATAATTTTATTAAAACATGTAATTATAATTGTATGGTGAAAATTAATTTAAGAATAGTGCAAAAGTTAGTGTTGTTAGTTGTAACTAGTAGTAAAAAAATAGAACACGTATTTGTTTAGAATGATAAAGATCACAAAAAAAGAGGATTGATGCTCCATTTTTTTACAGGTATAAGTATTATAGTAGACTAGGTTGCCTATCTTAGGCAGAGCGGCCAGAGCCCAGCCCAAATTTAAGGCTACTCCCCACAACCGCCCAGGCGCCCACGGCGCACCCCATACCCCAAGGCCCAAGTAATGCTACTCACCAGGATTAAACATGGGTCTTCCAAGAAAAAGATAACACCGATACCAATGGAGCAAATGCTCTTCGGTAGAAATGGTAAGGGGATCCCCTTCTAAATGCCTCTTAATTGGTGAGATTCGAACCTCTGACCTTGATGTCATGAGGTGGAAACCCCACAAGTGAGCCAAATAGAAGCTTCAATTGGTACAACTAAATTTGGCCATTTTTCATGGTACATGCTCTTACAACACTAATAAATTAGAAGAAGTATTTGTTTAGAATGATAAAAGAGATTACAACACTAAGGATGAAATTGGTTGTTTGCTATTACATGTCATGCAATTACAAAATAAATACTTCCTCCGTTTTTTAAAGGATGCAAGTATGCAACATATTAACTCATATGCTTGCCAGCGCGTAACTTTGACCATCAATATCTTTAATTAATTATCTATTAGTGTAAATTATAGAAAGTTGATTTTATTTTACATACTTAATTTTATTTTATATATTAATAAAAAAAATTTACAATCAAAGTTGATATATGAATAGTGCAACCCAACAGCAAAAGTCAAAATGTTGCAACATTTAAAAAGCAGGGAAGTACCGAAGTATTTGACAAAATGGTACATGAAAAATAAACTAGTATAAGATTACGTGATTAAAACAATTGGCTCCCTTGGTAGTTGCCACCAATCCATTCTCACAAAAGAAGTACGCATACCAAAATGCATGTCCTACTCTTATAGTTTTCTCCATTCTTCAATATTTATCCTATAGTTTTCAATCTATAAGCTTCATAATTAATAATAATCTACTCATATTTCTTCTATAGCAAAAAAATCTGTTGAAACTTTGAAGACATAAATTTATCTTGATTTCATATTCTAGCAATGCAGACTGCGAAACTATGTGGTAACTCGACAATAGGCTGGAGCTTAATCACAGCTTTAGACGAGCTAGTTAAGAGGGAATCCATAACTCCTGAACTCGCGCATGAAGTTCTACGTCAATTCCATAAGGTGAACTCGAAATTTCGAATTCTCTGCAGCTTTGAACTAGTATAGTATGTATGGTCGCATGATTTTCTAACTTTGGTTCTTCATATAAAACATTTTTGCTTACTTTGTGTTTCTGCATTAACGTTTCAGTCCATGTTGGATGCTTTTCAAACTCAAGTTCCAATTCAGAATCTCACCATCACGGTATAATTTTCAATTCCTGGTGCTAGTCCATAAGTATATGTGTTACATTCTGTTGCTATATAACGTAGTACACTTCCCATTTTCAATCACAATCTTTATGATGGAGTCTGAAGAATATAGGTAGAGTTCCAAACTTGGGTAGATACATATTTACATTTTATACGGTCCGTTTGGTATGATGGAGATCCAGTATGTCTATTTGTTGCCGGGTACAGCTAGGTGTACTCGAGACTATTTTTGCGGTTAATTTTACAATGTTTTGCTCATTTTAGTGCCATCTTAAAGAGCAAATGACTATTTTTAACGAGAAACTCAACTCTTCTATATAAACGATACTTAATGACATGCGACATACTTTCCTTATTACTTACAGTTTTTTTAAATTAGACTACATAAATTAAAGATAATTGTCAAAAATTACAAGGTTTAACCACAATAAAATAATGTGGATGGAAATCTTTATATGAAGGGAGTATTATGTTTCTGAATTTTGCGGACTTCGTGTTTTCTTATTTTTTCGATAATTTTTCAAGAAAAATCAGCAAAATACTGTCTTCCAAACCCTTACAAAAATATCTGGAGGGAAAAATCCATAAATTCGTAAAATCAATGAATAGTATATAATTTTGGGCTTGCTGTTATATAGTATATGTGTTGAAACCCATTGAAAGCCACTTGTGAGTGTCCCACATTGGAGAAAGAGGAGAGATTGTTCCACTTTATAAGGTAGAGGGGTTACTCCTACTATCACCAATTGGTTTTAGTATGGAACCTCCTTTGGGCTTATAAAGTGGACCAAAATCTCTCCTCCTCCTTGTTCGGGTTACCCAGGCTCGTTTCGTATTGTTTCTAAATTTAACAATATGCTTTACAAAAATATTATATAGTTCTTAATTTGATTGATTCTTCAATACTTTCCCTTACTAACTACTAAGTTTGGAGCTCCCTTCTCATTCTTTTTGTACAATACGCGATATGGAATTCTATAATATGTAATTTACCAAAATTTTGAGCATTCTCAGGGAATGAAGCTGCACAACTACAAGTTCGTTGATTCTGTATGGACCTTTGATGTAGAGGATGCTTTAATTTCAGCAAAAGGAA
This sequence comes from Beta corolliflora, assembly GCA_947648045.1. Taxonomy (NCBI): domain Eukaryota; kingdom Viridiplantae; phylum Streptophyta; class Magnoliopsida; order Caryophyllales; family Amaranthaceae; genus Beta; species Beta corolliflora. The sequence continues at coordinate 120,234 of CANSZD010000794.1, forward strand.
GGGGGACATGGATGAAAGTTGATGGAATACTGCGAATTATGGCATTTGACGGAAAGTCTGTCAACAAAAGATTTTGTTGCAAGTAATGCATTTTACCTAAGATGTTCGCATTGTAGTAGCACACTGAAAAGCTTTGCTTAAACTCTGGTTATGTAGGATATATGGGATATTCTTAGTCATTAAAATGCTTTCTAAAGATGAATGTTGTAATAGTTTCAGATTAAGCTGTCATCTTCCATGCGTGCTTATAATCTTATCCTGCTTTATGCATCTATGAAATGGTAGTTGGAACAAATCTAAGCATAGAGCAGTAATTACAATGCAAAGAGATTGTACCTCTAAGAAGTAAATTATGGTGTGCACATACAGTTAAATCGTCTCATTTTAGGGCTTGTACGAGGCTTTATGTTAGTTGCAATTTGGGAACCATAATATACTTTTTTTTTTACATCGGAAAAATTTGCATTAATTAAAACTTGAATTACAACTTGGAGATTTTACATCCAAACGAGAAACAGAGGACAAACTAACACTGAAGTGAGCTTCTCTTGCTCTTACATAACCTATGAAGAAAAGCCAATTTGTTTTATCAGTCCAAATGAAACTCTTCTTGGGCGATATTTGGTGGGGCTGGATTACATGTCTTGCAGAAAAAGACTTGATATAGTGATGTGGAGTCTGTTGAGATGGTAAACACAAACGGTCTTTCAAAGATCGATTGCCACTTTCTATCTTGTAAAACCACATGTTCACATAATGATTAATTCCAAGGTCCTTGAAAAGAAATTCTTTCATGGATAACTACAGATTGAACTAACAAAGAAGTCACGTTCTTTTGTGACTTTAGACCCTTTTGAGAGAGTGTCCTGAGTTATTTTTCACAAGGTTGAAACTCAAAATATGTGGAGGTCGAAACTTGTCCCAATCAAATTGAAGGGCTTCCCACTAGATGCATTTTTGAAGTGGGATAACTCCTAACGTCATCACATGAACTTGGGGTGAATTGAATTGTTTTAATTCATTACCCAATATCCAGAACTGAAGATCCAAACTTGCAATCCCTAAAATAGAAGATCGAAGCATAACAGATACAATTTCTAAACGAAATTGTGAATCTCCTCTCATCTTACCCAACACTCGAACCCCTAAAGTTGTATCTACCAAGCAATGGTAAACTCCAAGATCGATTTCTCTATTGGCCTGATTTCCTTGTCATAGAAAACCAGGGTCCTATCGCCAACCTATCAGTACTTCCAATACTAAATAACACCTAAATACAACCATATACAAAATAGCAACGAAAATTCGGACTCGTTAAAACTAAACTAAGGCTAAAACAAAAAACGTAAATTGAACAAACTAAACTAAGGCTAAAACAAAAAACGTAAATTGAACAAACTAAACAACTGATCACCATATCCAAAGGACAAGGCCTTCGACGACTACCCCTTCACTCATCAAACTAAGAAGAACTGCGCTATGGAGAATTAGGGCCAGACAGTGCTTCGTGCATGCAGATCCAAAACCCTCGACCTGGTGGAGTTTAAGCGTGGGCCGACCGCACTTGCACCGGTGCACGACGTTTGAGTGCAAGGCGAAGAGCGGTGCACACGTAAGAACCAGAAAAAACACGAAACAAAGAACTAGAGGGGAAGGAACAAGGAACTAGAAGGGGAGGGGGAGAGGACGTACCACTAGTGAGGCGATAACTGCTGAGCCTCTCTTGGGGTTTTCCCACCACTTGGGTTTCTTTTGAGGGAGAGGTTTCCTCTCGATGTGGTTTTGTCTTTTGTTTTAAATCCATAATATACTTCTAAGTAGTACATCAAGTTCATTTAAAGCATCACCAAAAACACCAAAACCTACAACATCAGTATCTAATTGAACCCACCTTTTAGGAAGGGTTGAACTAGAGACTTTTCGATTATCAAACTGCGCACACCAGCATAGCATTACACATTACAGACTAACGTTTCCCTCTGATCCTCATTACAAGTACAAGAAACTTTAAGCAAAATTTGCTTAATAATTTCTAGCCACCGAGTCTTAACTATTAGAGGTGTGTATGGATATAACAGTGAGTAACAGGATATTAGAACTTCCAAGCACGTATTAGATACACTTTCCTATAAGTTATTTACCGACCCACTAGGAACAACAGAGTATCACGGTAATACTTATGAGATACGAAGAAGAAACATTGAATCTTGGTTGTTAACAAGAAACAATCCCAACAAGAGTTTGTAGTTTGATTTTGTTTAGAGAAAACCCAAGAGAATTTCATTCTCTAAGCAAGCACAATAGGAAATGAAAATGTTTTTCTAACCCATTCCATATGTGATATCTCCCTATATATACTAGGGAAGATTTACAAAAGAAAAGCCTGAAAGCACGCAAATATTCAGACGAAAAGACATGCACCATTTCGCGAAAGAAATGCATCGTCAGGAAAACTGACGAATAGGAGCTGGCGCTCCCCTGTGGAGCGGGCGCTCCAGGCAGGAGCCGGCGCTCCTCAGCCCTATCAAGGAAATTGGTTCAAACTCCAATTCCCTGACAATTCTGAGCGTGCGCTCTTCTGGAGAGCGAGCACTCTACTGACTTGCCTTCTCGTTTTTCCTTCTTTCTCATCACATAACATCAACGGACACATTTAAACTATAAATGTTCCAAAAATCCTCCTCCATTTATAGTATAAATGCTTTGAATCCGTACACTTGCAAACTACACAAAATCAACTAAACTTGTGCATAAATGAAAATGTCTTAAAGATTGAATTTCCACTTAGTACAACACACTTTACAAACTTTCGATTGAAATGATTGACTAAGCATTGAATCACTCAAGTATATGAAAATTTGGAGATGCTATGCACATAAGCTTACACAAACAACATTGTCACCTTTGACTCCATTAAAGGCCTTGAGTCCATATCCACATTCATGAGTGTTAGTTCCTAGTTAAGCCCCAAACTAGGTGAAGCGGCCAAACTTCTTACTCATATAGGTAAACCTTCTATAACATGCTCTCGCAACCGAGCAACTAACCAAAGGTTTATTAAGAAATTAATCAACCTCCAACATTGCGAAAAACAAGCACTAACCTTGGGATGTAATAAAAATATTATAGTGCTCCAAATTACAAATAAAGTGGGATCCTCATTGAATTCAAGATCTTGCGTTGTACAAAACGTGAATTGAGTTTTCTTCATTTGCAATTTACTTAATAAAGGCTTAAAACACATCCCTACTTTTATATAACATAACTTGACAACAACTTTGGCCAAATTCATCAAGTTAACAAAACATATAAAAGTTCATTAACACGACTCTATGTTTATAAAATCACAAACACCACATAGTCGCAATCCAATGTGTTGTGACTTGCCATTATAAACATTATAACATTCAAATATCAATTATGAACAAATAACATGTTAATACTAAAACAACCAAATAAATTAATATTCTTCCCCATTTTAGTATTAACAAATGAACATCTTATCTATTTAAACCAAGACTATGTATATGAAAACAACCACGTAAGCACACTTCTTGGATCCCAAGGAATTAACCTCCTCCACGAAGAACCTCCTCCATGAAGTACCTCCTCCAAGAAGAAATATTATCTTCTTGTAAGAAACAAATCCCTAAACCAAGACTTAACTCACGCTAAATTATCCTTCTCAAACCGATGATCATATTTATTTTCACATAATTCCGTCTATTAAATAGATTAGATCAAAGACAATAAACCATTATCTTCCAGGACATTTAATAATTTTAATTAAAACAAAATCGGTAAAAATCATATGTATACAACACCAAATTTAGACAAAATTTCATTGTCCCCAAATTTAATACATAATCAATTTATACAACCGATTTCCTCAAAATCATGAACTTAATTCTTTCATTTGAAATAATTAATTACCATGTCTTTCATTATACTTTATTCAAGTATAATACATGTCACTTTAAAAAGTGAAAAAACTATGAAATAATAACATTCCATAAAACATAATCAATTTCTAGTATAAATTTATAACATGTTAATACTAAAACTAAACAAATAAATTAATATTCTTCTCCATTTTAGTATTAACAAAACATATAAACACTTATACTAGTGATTACCACAAAATCATTGAAATAGATTAATATTTTGACTTTTCCAACTTGTAAATTATAAACATCACCCAACTTATATAAAATTGAGAAGTACATTTAATAATCATTTTAACCACATGTCTAAAATATAAATATTCTAAAGAACATAGAATCACATTTATAACATTTAGACAATACATGGTGAAAATGAAATAATTAAACACATAGCCCATACAAGGATGTCCTACTAACAAATAACATGTTTATAATTTCCACAAGTTCATGTTCATGTCAACAATTATATACTCAACATATTATAATTAACACATTTACTTTAACCAAAATAAACATTATAACTTGTCCATGAAGATATAATCAAAAACATAATTAGTAATAGTAACCCACTAACTATAACATGATCAATAAATAAACTTAATGATCATCATATTAATACTCACACCAAAATCATGAAAATAACATGTTAATACTAAAACTAAACAAATAAATTAATATTCTTCCCCATTTTAGTATTAACAAAATAATAAAATTCAGATTTTGGGGGAGTGAAATCTAAACATGAACAACATAATTTCTCCTCATAATGTTCCCAAATGAACATTACACTACACATGTCGAATCATTTCCATAACCATAAACATGAGAACATCTTTTATTTAAATAAATAAATAAATAATTTATTAACCGTGCATGATTTGCGTCAATACAACATGAGAACATTGCATCCATGATTTGTAAACCATGAAATGATACTATTAAATATCATTCCATGTTGGATATCAAGGGTTTCATATACATGATTGTCAAATCAAAACAATAATCACATAAATGATTACTAAACGTCTTAGACTTTCATGGGCATTAAGAGAAATTTTGCTCTCAACTTATTTTTATCAATTAACCATGACAACTTTGAGAAGTTGATGAAAAACACACCATGGTTAACAATATAGCAATAGTATAAGACATACTATTCCAAACCAACAAATTCATTTGGTAATTTAAAAATTACATGGACTAAAACCACCATTTAATTAATTAAGCATAAAGACATTCTTAATTAATTAAAAAGGACAACAGTAATATCTAATACTATAACATGTTATCCTACTATAATTCATAGAAAAATTGATAAAGATAGTAGAAACTCACAACACAACCCGAAATTGGGTTTCAACCATGTAGTGAAGATTTGAGAAATCCATCATTCCCGGCCCCTTGTCTTGTAACATTCTTCTTCTCTTTCCATTTAACAATGGCATTCCAATTTTAGAAAATTAGAAACATCTCATCCACAAGGAAGATCCAATTACCCAAGGATTAAATAACTTATAGATTGTTAGAGGTGTGTATGGATATAACAGTGAGTAACAGGATATTAGAACTTCCAAGCACGTATCAGATACACTTTCCTATAAGTTATTTACCGACCCACTAGGAACAACAGAGTATCACGGTAATACTTATGAGATACGAAGAAGAAACATTGAATCTTGGTTGTTAACAAGAAACAATCCCAACAAGAGTTTGTAGTTTGATTTTGTTTAGAGAAAACCCAAGAGAATTTCATTCTCTAAGCAAGCACAATAGGAAATGAAAATGTTTTTCTAACCCATTCCATATGTGATATCTCCCTATATATACTAGGGAAGATTTACAAAAGAAAAGCCTGAAAGCACGCAACCATTCAGACGAAAAGACATGCACCATTTCGCGAAAGAAATGCATCGTCAGGAAAACTGACGAATAGGAGCTGGCGCTCCCCTGTGGAGCGGGCGCTCCAGGCAGGAGACGACGCTCCTTAGCCCTGTTAAGGAAATTGGTTCAAACTCCAATTCCAAGACAATTCTGAGCGTGCGCTCTTCTAGAGAGCGAGCACTCTACTGACTTGCCTTCTCGTTTTTCCTTCTTTCTCATCACATAACATCAACGGACACATTTAAACTATAAATGTTCCAACATTAACCCCAATAAACCTTCTGTTAGGGAAACTACGAATAACAAGGCTCACAAGATGAACACAATCTTTTAGGCATGATGCACTTTCCCAAAAGTAATATTCCGACCCTATTCGTATAGCACGGATTCCACGGAATTTACCTTCGAGATACAAAGAAGAACAATAGTGGTCACGCTAACTATGAACATTATCAATTGGAAATGAGTTTGTGAGAATTGTGAATGATGAATAATTTTAGTTTTTGATCTTGAGAGACTTATGTGCAAATATGTGAAAGAGAGTTTTTCAACATCATCCTCCATCATATGAGTGCCCTCATATTTATATAAATGCTACAATGCTTCAGGAAAACCGAAACGAACCAACACAATGCCTCGTGTTAACCGTTAGAAAAATTGAGACAACACGAAACAGTACATCGTCACGAGGTGCGACGACCATCGCGAGGTGCGACGACCATCGCGTGCTGCGAGCTGGGTTGCCCAGCAAAGTCGCGAGTTGCGACTGTTGTCGCGAGGTGCAATGCCTTCCTGACTTCCAAGCCAAATCTGCAGGCCTGCTCGTCCACCACGTCGCGAGGTACGACATGGCTCGCGAGGTGCGAGCTGCTATGTCCATCTAGTCGCGTGGTGAGGCTCTCTTCGCGCGGTGCGAGCTGCAGACATTGCTGCATCTATAATCGTGCAAATCCCACAACATCACCTCTATATAGCATACGATACTTATCATGTATTGTTCGAAGTTAAGACACCATAACCAAGTAATTCAAACAACCACATCATGAAGTAAATCACTATTATACTCTAAATCTCCAACAATCCTCTCCCATTTAGAGTATATAAAAGATTTTTGCACAACATCATCATTACAAAACATCTCATGCATAAATGAAAGTGTACAAAGACTTGAACTTCCACTTAGTATAATACACATTCCAAGCATTCGTATCCAAATGGCGTCGATAAACGATTGAACCATTAGCAACACATAATGAAAACTTAAAGATATTACACACACAAGATTAACTACTTATTTCCAATATATACTTGACACTTAGAAGCCATGTGTCCATATCATTTCATAAGTGCATCAAAGCTATGCCCCACTAGCTTCTTGAAGCGGCCAAACTTCACACTTACATAGGTAGATCTCAAAGAAAAACATGCTCCTGTGATAAAGCACAATGCCAAGAGGTCTATTAAGATAAACAACCTCTTAATCCATCACAAATTTAAAGAACTTCACCTTGGATGTTCATATAAGTTCTTTCAATCATCAAATAAGGAAATTGATCTTATTGAACTCAAGACCCAACGTCTTGTTGGGCATTAAGTTATGATTTCCCTACTCGTGATAACCAACGGGCACCAATCCTAAACCGATTGCCATCCTTTTCACCATATCTCTAGCTAATGCCTTTGTGAAACAATCCACTAGATTATACGTAGTTCTCACATAGTCAACTGTGATAGCACTATCTTTGATAAGTCATTGGACATAACTATGTCTCACACAAATGTGCCCTAGCTTACTATTATACACTTGACTATAAGCTCTTGCCAATGCTGCATCACTATCATAATGTATAGCAATAGGTGATATTGGTTTTGGCAACAAAGGTATCTCAAACATGAGATTCCTTAACCACTCGACTTCTTTGCTTGGCGATGACAGATCGATAAACTCCGATGTCATTGAAGAATCTGCAATGTAAGTTTAGATGCCCAATATATAGCACATCCCCCAAGGAGGAATGCCCATCCATTTGTGGAGGAATGATCTTCTCTATTAGAGATCCAACTTGCATCCGAATACCCTTCTAAAACCGAAGGATATCCACTATAAGATAAACCATAATCAATGGTTTTTCTCAAATACATTAATACTCGACGAATAGCTTGCCAATGTTCAATACTAGGATTACTAGTATATCTACTTAATTTCCCCACCGCAAATGCGATATCTGACCTAGTACTCGTCATAGCATACATCAAACAACCTATAACCCTCGCATACTCAAGTTTAGACACGGAATTACCATCATTCGGTAACAATTTTTCACTTGGGTCCATAGGAGTTGAAACAAGAGAGCAATCACTAACATTAAACTTCTTGAGCACTTTCTCGATGTAATGAGATTGTGACAAGATCAATTTCCCATTGTCTCTCTTAATTCTCATACCTAAGATGACATCCGCCTCCCCCAAATCTTTCATGGAGAATTTTGAAGATAGAAATGATTTTTTCCACTCAACTTGTGACAAATCCGTTCCAAAAATCAACATGTCATCTACATATAGACAAATCATGACACCATTACCGTTGTCATCAAATTTGCTATATACACACTTGTCTGAATTATTCAATTTAAAACCATTAGACAACAGAACATCATCAAACTTTTGATGCCATTGCTTTGGTGCTTGTTTTATCCCATACAAAGATCTAATCAACTTGCATACTTTATGCTCTTGACCTTTCATGACAAACCCTTTCGGTTGTCGCATGTAAACCTCTTCCTCTAGTTCTCCATTCAAGAGAGCCGTCTTGACATCCATTTGATGGATCTCAAGCTTATGAATAGCGCAAGAGCTATTAATAACCTTATGGTGGAGATTCTAGCAACGGGTGCATATGTATCGAAATAATCAATACCCGGTTATTGTGAGAAACCTTGAGCCACTAGACGGGCTTTGAACTTATCAATAGTCCCATCCACTTTCATTTTCTTTTTGAAAATTCATTTACACCCAATTGGTTTACACTTAGGAGGTAAATCAGCTAGAACCCAAGTGTTATTTTCCATGATGGAATCCATCTCATCATCAATTGCCTCTTTCCAAAAAGCGGCATCTCTTGAGACCCCGTAGCCTCATTGAACGTTAAAGGATCCTCTTCCACATTAAATATATATGGAAACTTAGTCATTATAGAAATCCTTGATCCTTCAACTAAATATACATGAAAATCCGGGCCAAAAGATTTATCTTTTCTCGCCCTTTTACTTCTCCTAGTTTGTGATGATGTTGATGCAACATTCTCATCAAGAGTTTGTTCATCAACTCTTTGATCAATGTTGGTTTGATCAATTTCAACTCCTTGATCAATTGCTTGAATATTGGTATTAGGAGTTACATCCTTTAGTCTAGGAATTGATGAAAATATATTTCCATCAAAAATTGCATATCTTGATTCCACAATAGTGTGGATTGACCAAACATCATTTTGTTCTATTACAGAGAACCTATAGGATTTGCTATGAAGAGCATACCCTATAAAGATGCACTCAACTCCTCTTTCACCCAACTTTTTACGTTTTGGTTCCGACACTTTTGTAATTGCCCTACATCCCTAAACTTTGAGATAACTCAAGTTTGGTTTTCTTTTATACCAAAGTTCATATGGGGTAACCTCATTCTTTTTCATTGGAACTCGGTTTAAAAAATAACGAGCTGTTAAAACAGCTTCTCCCCAAAAACCATCACTCAAACCTGAATAAGATAACATAGAATTTACCATTTCTTGCAAAGTTCTATTCTTTCTTTCCGCTATACCATTTTATTGTGGTGTATAAGCTGCAGTTGTTTCATGTATAATACCCATTGATTGGAAATAACTTGGGTCATAGTATTCACCACCTTTATCGGTTCTAAATCGTTTAAACTTGTCACTTAGTTGCAATTCAACTTTATTTTATAGATCTTAAACTTATCAAGGGCTTCATCCTTAGTAATACATAACAAAACCGTGAATAATCATCAATAAATGTTATTATGTACTTCTTGTTCCCTAAGGAAGGAGTGCTACAGAAATCACATAAATCACTATGCACTAAATCAAGCAATGAAGTATCCTTTTCCATATTATTTGGAAAATATTGCCTTGTTATCTTTGTTAACATGCATGTTCTACACTTCTCTATACTTGGATCAAAAGAGGCAATCAAATCATGCTTAGACATGGAATACTAACATGACCAAATCTATTATGCCATAGAGAAGAATTGTCATTAACAACAAACAAAGTGTCTTTCAAAGCATTAGAGATACTAAGTTTGAACATACTATTACAAAGATAACTAAGTCCTACAAATGCACCACCCTTACACAATACGAATTTATCAGCTTCAAATTAACACCATTGTAAATCCTAATCGATTCAAGGTAGCACAAGAGACTAAATTTCTCCTAATTTCCGGAGCATACAATACATCTCTTAAAATAAGAGGCTTTCCGAAATTAAAAACTAATTCTACTTGTCCTATACTTAGAACCTTAGCCGTAGAATCATTTCCCATGTAAAGAACTTCTCCATTGTCAACCTCCTTGAAGGTCTTGAATAGAGAGTGCTCCTTGCATACATGTCTTGATGCTCCCGAATCGATCCACCATGAACAATCATCCTGTACACAAAAGATTTCAGAAATCATATACACAAAATTCGGATTTGAATTAAGTGAAACTTGTGTACACATACCTTGTTTGGCATGGGCTTTTATAGACTCGCCATTCCCACCATTCTTTTTGTTCATTTTCTTCTTCTAAATGGTGTAATCCTTCTTGAAGTGACCGGGCTTACCACATTCCCAACAACCTCGTTGAGCACCTCCACCATACTTAGGCTTCTTCCCATTTGTTGCTTTTGGTGAAATTGTTAGCCCTCTTCTTAGGATTAGAAAACTCCTTTGACTTACCATCCTCCACCATGTTAACGGTGGAAGAATTAGGATTAACATCCTTTTGTCCATCTTGGACCCGAATGCCCTCTTCAATCCGAAGATGAGCACCCAATTGTTCAACATTCATATCATCCTTCTTATGTTTTAAAGAATTTCTAACATCCTTCCAACTTGGTGGCAATTTGTCAATTATAGAAGAAACAACAAAGGTCTCATCCATTATAATGTTGTGTTGCTTAAAACTCCCTAAGATTATTTGAAATTCATGGAATTGCTCCATCAATGGCCTAGAGTCTACCATTTTAAAGGTATTGAAATTACTAACAAGGATTCCTTACTAGATGCATCCTCGGCCATATATTTATTTTCTAAATAATCCCAAAGAATCTTAGCGGATTCAACATATTGATAAATATCAAATAAAGAATCGGACATACCGTTAAGGATGTGACCACGGCAAATATAATCATCATTCTCCCATCTGTTCCTCATCCTAGTTGCTTCTGCGGCTTCATTTTCCGCTTCAACGGGTTTGGGAGTACAAAGGACATACGCCACACTCAAAGAAGTAAGGATGAAATGCATCTTCTTTTGCCATCTTCGAAAACCAACGTCTTCAAACTTGTCAAGTTTGTTAAAATTCACCGACATCTCACGGATTGTAGCCATCTTGCAAATATTACTTTTGGATTGTTAGGCAAACTACGAAGAACAAGGTCACAAGATGAACACAATCTTCTAGGCGTGATGCACTTTCCCAAAGGTAATATTCTGACCCTATTCGTATAGCACGAGATCCACAAAATTCACATTCGAGATACAAAGAAGAACAATAGTGGTCACGCTAACTATGAACACTATCAATTGGAAATGAGTTTGTGAGAATTGTGAATGATGAATAATTTCAGTTTTTGATCTTGAGAGACTTATGTGCAAATATGTGATAGAGAGTTTTTCAACATCATCCTCCATCAAATGAGTGCGCTCATATTTATATCAATGCTATAATGCTTCAGGAAAACCGAAACGAACCAGCACAATGCCTCGTGTTAACCGTCAGAAATCGAGACAACGCGAAACAGTACGTCGTCGTGAGGTGCGACGCCCATCGCGAGCCGCGAGCTGGGTTGCGTAGCAAAGTCGCGAGTCGCGATTGTTGTCGCGAGGTGCGATACCTTCCGGACTTCCAAGCCAAATCTGCAGACCTGTCCTTTCCGTTATTTGGGAGTTCCAATCACATCCAAGAAGCTTAACAAAAATGATTGTGATTTATTAGTTGATAAAATTCTGAAAAGAATTATGACTTGGAGTTCTAGACATCTATCATACGCTGCTAGAATTATTTTGGTGAATTCAGTTTTGCTTAGTCTACACACTTATTGGGCACAAATTTTTATTTTACCTAAAAATGTGTCAAATAGGATAACACAAGTGTGTAGATCGTTTCTATGGGAAGGGAAAATCTACCTGAGAAAACCTCCTCCAGTTGCCTGGAGTTGGGTGTGCCTTCCAAAGAAAAATGGTGGTCTGGGAGTGCGTGATTGTATAGCATGGAATGTAGCTGCTGTGGGGAAATATGTGTGGCAGGTTGCAAGGAAAGAAGATTTATTGTGGATCAAGTGGGTCCATCATGTGTATATTAAAGATAGTAATTGGTGGGAGTATAAAGCTCCTACTAATGCTAGTTGGGTGTGGAAAGACATTTGTAGAGTGAAAGATGTGTATAAGGCAGGATACAATGCTGAGAATCAAAGGCTAAACTCTGATAAAACATACACCATTAGAGCAGGGTATAAATGGCTCAAAGGCCAACATGAGAAAGTTGGGTGGCACTTTTGGGTTTGGAATGATTTGAATGTGCCCAAGCATGCTGTCATTGCTTGGCTTGTGGCTCTTGGGAGACTTCGCACAAGGGATAGGCTTGCTGCTGCAGGTCTATGCAATAGTACATGATAAGTGCATATTTTAACATCATTTAGTTGCATATTAGGGTGCATTTTCATGTAGTATTAGAGCATTTACTTGCATTTATGCATATTTAGGTCCATTTTCGTAAGCTACGATGCTTTCATGGGTTGTTTGGTCTTTTGATGTAATCTCAGGTACTTTGGACTCCTATTTGAGGACATGATGATTTAGGCGCGTAGATGACCTTCAAAACGATATATCATGTGCCCAAAACGGATTGAAAGTGAAGAAGATACACATGACTTTGTGTACTTGTGCGAAATATGACACCTCTTCACCATTTCACTCGTAACTTTTGACTCAAGAATGATAATGAGGTAACTACAATAGGGTTGGAAACTAGACTTCAAGAGCTTTCCAACGATATATTGCATGTGTGAAACAAAGCTCTGGATCAAAAGTTATAGCTGTTCAAAGTTGAGCTGAAGCCACTGTCTCGACCGCACGCCCGTGCGGATATCTGCTCGGCCGTGCAACCTGCAATCAACAGTCACTGAAGCTTCTGCCTCGTTCGCACGACCGTGCATGACCCTGCACGCCCGTTCAATATGTTGCTTGCCCGTGCAACCTGCTGTAATGTCGTATCTTCCGCGTGACCTAACTTATGTCGGTTTATGTTAATCTTAGCATATAAATAGGACTTTAACCCTTATTTTCGAGTGAGGTTTTTGGAGTTTGTAATTATATCATCATTATTAGTTTATACTTAGGGTTTTTAGAGAGAGAAGTTGGAGAGAGAAACTTGTAGATCTCCATTGTTCTTCAGGACTCCACCTTCTTCCATTAATTCAAGTATCTCTTTTCTTCTTCTTTTCTCCTTGTTTTATATTATGATGTTTTATTATTCTTCTCTATTTTCTTTATTTATTTCAATTATGCTTACATAGTTTTGTAATCTATGGTTAAGTTGAACGTAGAATGGATTGTTAGGAAGTTAGAGTGCCGCGTTTAATGTCTTTAATTTACATGATTCCACGGGAGTAGGCTTGAGTGCATATTAGAGAAGCCATAGATACTCGGGAGAGGTTTATGATATTTTATAGGGTGTACTTTTCCTTGTGAGCATTTAATTGACTAGTTTGGGGTAGAAATTATTGTTGTATTAATTCATGCTAGTGGGGATACTTAACTATAGAGTCTTTTATTTATAGATTGATTAGTATAGTTTATTCCACCATTATTCTTGATATTAAATCTCCTTTAGTCTTACCATTACTTAAGGGCTAATCATAGAACAATTTTCTCTCTGTGGGATCGACTCTGACTTACCCTACGACATAGTTAGGAGGATTAGTTAGGTTATTTATTTTTGTTAGGTGCGCGACACGCCTATCAAATTTTGGCGCCGTTGCCGGGGAGATAGTTTGTTTTATTTAGTTTTTATTTTTTGGTGAGACCAGACTGTATATATATATTTTTTCCTTTTGTGAATATTTTTTTTTCTTTTCTTTTTTTCGTATCATGGAGTCATATTATTATTTTGATGGGGATAATTCTTCTGATAGGCACCATAGTCATAATTCTTGTGGTTCTCATGTTTATAGTTTTGATGCATCATATCAAAATTCTCCCAATTTTTGCATGAGTTCTCATGAATTACCATACATGTTCCATGAACCCAATATTTTTGCTAGTAATTCTAGAGCAATTTTTTCTTTTCCTCAATATGAGAATGAATTGTTTTGGAAATACTATTATAGACTTGGCGATTTTGTTGGTCCTAACCATGGAATTGAAATTTGGGATATGTGCCTAGTGATTTATGAGGGTTTAAATGAAGAAACTAGGGAGGTGTTGGAGTCTATGTCTAATGGTCAATTTCTATCTCAATCACCTGATTATTGTTGGGATCAAATTGAGTGGTTGGCTCAGAATAATTATGAGTGGGATATGTCTTTATCTTCTAGACCATCCTTTTCATCCGAGATGCATATTACAACACCTCCTTATTGCTCAAATTGTCAATCTACTTCACATGATTTTTCTTCGTGTGATGTGACGTTAGTGAATGATTTTAACCCCTCACCCCAATATGAATTTGATTATTACACTCAAAATTCTCATCCCCAACCGTATATTTATGATGTTGATGATGTCGGTTGTATAGAGAATGAGAGTTATGAGGATGATGATCAAATTGTAGGAAAGAGCAATGTGATGGATATTTTAAAGGAGGAAGAGCCCTTTGTTGAAATTTCCTATTTGGAGGAAAGTCAAGTCGAGAGTGAAGTGATTTATGAGTCTTTATCGGTACCACCTATAGTTTTTGAGTCTCATGTTCCTTTTTCTAAAAAACTTGATCTTATTCCTTCTTCCCCTATATTATATCCTCCATCGTTCCTTCTTCCTCCCTTCTTGAATGACTTTTATGATAATGTAAATAATGTAAATTTAGTTTCTTTTCCTTCTTTTGAGTCATGTAAAAAGACTAACAATTTTTCTTTTTCTTCTTCTTGTAAATATAATTTTTCCTTTGATTTTTTTTTGTTGTTTTAGTAATTTTTTAGTACTAATTTTTTTCATTTTTCCTTTCCACTCTTATATAATATGCTCTGAGATGTTTGCAGGAACATATGATAAGCTTCTTAGAGCATTGAACTATTATGAGTGATCTACTAGTCTTAAACGGTCATGCAAGACCTTAAATCAGCGCTTATCGGGAGGCAACCCGACTTTGTTCATTTTATTTATTTATTTTGGTTTGACTAACTTTGCTAATGTGTGACGAAGTCTGTTGCTAGGTACAAGCATAGCCAATTTTTTTTTGGCTAAGTTCACTGCCTCATTACAACTATCGATTGTGGTGGAGGTGTCGATGCTTTTTGACACTCCCTTTGATTACCCACCCCTTTTGTAAGTTGTACCTCTCCCTCATTTAATTCCTCTTTGTTCACATTGAGGACGATATGTCATTTAGCTTGGGGGAGGATGTTTGTCATCATTACTTAACGCATGTTAGTTGCATATAGAGTAGTTTTTTTTTCATTGCTTTCGTAGGATGTTGCACGGTTTGTACCGCTCACTAGGAGTGGGAGTTTACGTGTAACCAAAAACATTGTATTGCTTTCATAGTTGCATTGGCATATTTCATCTCATATTAAATTTCATGTCATTTTAGTTGCATCTATGGGACTATTGCTAGCACTTATTGAGAACCTTGCTGATATTTTACTACAATTCCTAAGCATAATTCATCTTGTTCATGATTCTTCATAGCACGATTGTTTCGCAATTGATTGTTTGTGGTAAGATTGATTGATCTCTCTCTGGCTCGATTTAACTTTATTGTGCGAGACACCTTAAACTAAGTGAGCTTACGTGCCTATAAACCGACGTATCTGTGTCAGTTATGTTCTTTCATGTGTGATTAGTTCCTTAGTTGTCGCATTGATCTTGATTTTGACTTAGTACTCCTTGATATTTGCTAGTGCATACATTTTGATATGATTGAGGCATTCTATTTCATGATCTCAGCTCCAGAGTTATTCTTGTTTTCATATTATCCTTCCTCTAACCCCGCCCGAGCCTTCTCGACTATGTTTGATTGCTACCTACATTACAAGCCATTGGCCTCATTCGATATTTTTCCTAAGCCTAGCTTGGGGGAGCGAGTATTAGTTTTGGTTTGGTTTGTATTGAATTGAAGTGCTCTATTTGTAGTTTAGAAGGATGGAAAAGTATGTTTAGTGAGCTTTGAAATTGAATTGAAAGTTCGAAAAAAAAGAAAAAAAAAGGTGAAAAATGAAATGAAAAAGAAGTAGAAAAAAAAGTTGTGAATAAAGTGAAATAAAAAGGGTTATGATTGAATTTTTTGAGTGAAAAGTGTTGTTGATTATATTTGGAGATTGTTGGTTGTTGCACGGAGTTGTTGTGACCTTTCTTGGTCATGTTTTCAGTTATATAATGCTCCCCCTTCTTGGTTTTTCCACCACAATTCCCAAATTATTTTCCATACCTTTAACCTCAACCCCATTACAACCCTTAAAAGTCCTCTTGATCATTGTGCATTGTATTGTTGAGTATTAAGTGAGTCAAAAAGTCAAAGTTAAAGAGTTTATGTTTCATCTGAGTCGACTTGTTTTAGGTTGAGTGTTATCATTTATCCTTTAAACACATGAGAGATTTGAGCGCACATGACTATAGTGAGGTCTGTCAGGTTTAGTTAAATCCAATTTGGGAGAGATGGTATGTGGTATGATTGGAAAGTCGATTGCGATACATGACATGCTATGCGGCTTTGTTCGAGCTTGTTTTGATGCTTGGTTTGTGTAGTAATTTTATCTCTTGTGTTTTCAGTTGAGTGTTTAGCCCTGTTGTAGTCCTATATTGTAGGTCGTCTTTCTTTTCCAATGTTTATGTCTTATTGCTTGGGGACAAGCAATGGTTTAGTTTGGGGGAGTTTGATAAGTGCATATTCTAACATCATTTAGTTGCATATTAGGGTGCATTTTCATGTAGTATTAGAGCATTTACTTGCATTTATGCATATTTAGGTCCATTTTCGTAAGCTACGATGCTTTCATGGGTTGTTTGGTCTTTTGATGTAATCTCAAGTACTTTGGACTCCTATTTGAGGACATGATGATTTAGGCGCGTAGATGACCTTCAAAACGATATATCATGTGCCCAAAACGGATTGAAAGTGAAGAAGATACACATGACTTTGTGTACTTGTGCGAAATATGACACCTCTTCACCATTTCACTCGTAACTTTTGAATTAAGAATGATAATGAGGTAATTCTAACTGCGTTGGAAACTAGACTTCAATAGCTTTCCAACGATATATTGCATGTGTGAAACAAAGCTCTGGATCAAAAGTTATAGCTGTTCAAAGTTGAGCTGAAGCCACTGTCTCGACCGCACGCCCGTGCGGATATCTGCTCGGCCGTGCAACCTGCAATCAAAAGTCACTGAAGCTTCTGCCTCGCTCGCACGACCGAGCGAGATTTCGCTCGACCGTGTATGACCCTGCACGCCCGTGTATGACCCTGCACGCCCGTGCAATATGTTGCTTGCCCGTGCAACCTGCTGTAATATCGTATCTTCCGTGTGACCTAACTTATGTCGGTTTATGTTAATCTTAGCATATAAATTGGACTTTAACCCTTATTTTCGAGTGAGGTTTTTGGAGTTTGTAATTATATCATCATTATTAGTTTATACTTAGGGTTTTTAGAGAGAGAAGTTAGAGAGAGAAACTTGTAGATCTCCATTGTTCTTCAAGACTCCACCTTCCTTCCATTAATTCAAGTATCTCTTTTCTTCTTCTTTTCTCCTTGTTTTATATTATGATGTTTTATTATTCTTCTCTATTTTCTTTATTTATTTCAATTATGCTTACATAGTTTTGTAATCTATGGTTAAGTTGAACCCTAGTGTGAATTAATTCATGATTATTTCTTTAAATTCCCAAACTAATTGTTGAATTGTTCTTGCTTAATTGATTGTGCATATTCCAATACTAGATTAGGGATAACTAGTATTGTTATGATTCCTTTGTCTTGATCACAACGGGAGTTGGGTTTTGACGGATTTGAATATTTCAATTAAGGACATGAAGTTCTCCACGGGAGTAGGTAGAATGGATAGTTAGGAAGTTAGAGTGCCGCGTTTAATGTCTTTAATTTACATGATTCCATGGGAGTAGGCTTAAGTGCATATTAGAGAAGCCATAGATACTCGGGAGAGGTTTATGGTATTTTATAGGGTGTACTTTTCCTTGTGAGCATTTAATTGACTAGTTTGAGGTAGAAATTATTGTTGTATTAATTCATGCTAGTGGGGATACTTAACTATAGAGTCTTTTATTTATAGATTGATTAGTATAGTTTATTCCACCATTATTCTTGATATTAAATCTCCTTTAGTCTTACCATTACTTAAGGGCTAATCATAGAACAACTTTCTCTCTGTGGGATCGACTCTGACTTACCCTACTACATAGTTAGGAGGATTAGTTAGGTTATTTATTTTTGTTAGGTGCGCGACATGCCTATCAGTACAGATTGCTTACTGTGTATTCATGGCCAGGATTCTTGCACACACCTGTTTTTCAGATGCGCTTTTAGTAATCAAGTGTGTGCTATGGTGATGCAATGGCTTCAAATCAGAAGTAGTGGAGCTGAATGTTTGTATACTGACTGGAAGAAGTGGGGCGGAGGCTATAGAAGTAAAAAAAGACAGCAAATATGATATATGGCTCTGGCAGCAACAGTGTACCATGTTTGGATTGCAAGAAATCATGCTCTATGGCAAAATGCTGTTCTAAGACCCTGTCAAGTGGTGAGGAATATCCAATGTGTAGTAAGTTGGCGTGCTCATGCTAAGGTGACTGAGAAATGGTCCATTGAAGACAAAAATTGGTTGCAGGTAGAGGTGGGCATGGGCCGGGTCAGCACGAGGGTCGACCCGGCCCGACACGAGCCCGCTTAAGGCCCGGCCCGGCCCGTTGTCCGCTCCGTGGGCCGTGAGCCTGCCACGGTGAAGAAATTTTATTTCAGGCCCGCACCGGCACGAGCCCACCTATATGGCCCATGGGCCGGCTTGCGGGCCGAACACCCCTTTTCTTTGTTTTTTAGCCTAAAACCACCAAGAATCCAAAAAAACAACATAAAACACGGGCCAGGCCCGCAGGTTGCCCAGGACCCCGGCCCGCGGGCCGTGGTCCTTGGCCGGGCCGATGTCCTGGGCCGGGCCGTGGTCCTGGGCCGAGCCGTGGACAAAATCTGGAAATTTCAGGCCCGGCACGGCACGGCCCGCCATTCACGGGCTCGGGCCCTGCCCGACCCGCCATTTCCTCAAGCCCGCGGGCCGAGCCCATGA
This sequence comes from Beta corolliflora, assembly GCA_947648045.1. NCBI lineage: Eukaryota > Viridiplantae > Streptophyta > Magnoliopsida > Caryophyllales > Amaranthaceae > Beta > Beta corolliflora. The sequence goes on from CANSZD010000794.1 coordinate 139,791, forward strand.
ACAGGCCCGGCCTGGCCCATGCGCAGTCTAGTTGCAGGACTTAGAAGCTGTAATTAGGTAGTTGCTGTTGTTTTGTTTTTTTTGTTGTTTACTTTTTCTCTTGTTGTTTGGTTTTGTTGGTTGGTTGTTTGTTTAGAGTGCTGTTGGGGTTTCTTGTGGATGTAGTTTTAGTTGTAAGTCATTCTAAGTTTTAGGTAGTTGCTGTTGTTTGTTACTGAGAGTTTTTCATACTTTGTTAATATATTTCTTACTCATTAACAAAAAAAAAAATCTGCAGACCTGCTCGTCCACCACGTCTCGAGGTGCGACATGGCTCGCGAGGTGCGAGCTGCTATGTCCACCTAGTCAAGTGGTGCGGCTCTCTTCGCGCGGTGCGAGCTGTAGACATTGCTGTATCTATAATCATGCAAATTTCACGAGATCATCTCTATATAGCATACGATACTTATCATGTAATGTTCGAAGTTACGACAGCATAACCAAGTAATTCAAACAACCACATCATGGATTAAATCACTATTATACTCTAAATCTTCAACACCTTCTTGCATATCTTTGCAAGTATTGCGCATACATAGGCTCAGCAAAATAAGCACCAAAGCCTGAGCAATTGTCTTGACTTCATCTGCAAATGACAGATTTGATATGTTTGGGTGAAATATCTGCAAGACTGAACCCCAAACAACTCATGATTACGGTTCTCCATAAAGATGGCCAAGTGCGGGCCAATCCAGCCCAGCCCACCTCGTGGGCCGTGTGGGTCGAGCCCGCGAAAAGCCCAGTCCAGCCCGCCTCGAACCGTGAAATTGGTGGGTGGATCGTGGGCCGAATTTTTTGAGCCCAACCCACGAAAGGCCGCTACTAAAACCGCCCAGCCCGGTCCATGAAACCGGTCCAGCCCAGCCTATGAACCGGACCAGCCCAGCCCAGCCCAAGTAATTATTCAACCAAATTATGTATATTTTAATCAAATTGTATATATTTTAATCAAATTCAAAAATAATGAAATTATTCATTAATATTAATAATTATATATATTTAAATTAGTTTTATGTAACAATAATGAATAATTTCAATGATTAAATAATTTTGAAAAAAAAAATTTTCATGCCGGACCGCCATCCCAGCCCAGCCCGCTAGGCCCACGAACCGCTAGAACCGCTCCCTAAACCATGAAAACCGGTAACAGCCCGATGTGGGCCAAGATTTTTCAGCCCGTGGACCAGCCCGTGGACCAGCCCGCCCAAACCGTGAATTTCACTATCCGGTCCTGGGCCATGAAATCTCAAAATTAGTTCATCTCAAAATTGTAGGCTAGGTTTACAAAACTTTCCTATATTACCTTTAGTAAAAAACATATATGGATCTAATTCACACTAAATTAGTATAGACCTAATGCTAGTACATGTGATTTATGAAAAAAGGGTCACTATATAAAAAAAATATAGATATTAAAGAGGAGTTTATATAATTGTAAAGGGTGACTGTAAGAAAAAAAGGTTATATGTCATAAAGTGAAAATTTCGTCATGGTAAACTAATGTAGGAAAGGGTGATTGTATCCAAAAAGCATCCTTTGTGTTAGATAATAATAGATTAGTGTAACTTAAGATTTTAAAAGGTCACTATATGATAAAAACGGCCACTATGTCATATAGGCGGTTTTGATCCACAATAATATTAGTGTGGATTAGGTCCACACAAGACTAGCTCTTACCTTTAACGATAGCATTAAGAAAGATTTGTCAAAAAGAGTAAATTGGTCTGGTGAAAAGGTATAAGCATTTAAACATAATTACTTAGAGATAACCACATTTATATGCCAGCTTCAAAAAAAAACCACAATTATATGCCTTAGTGTTTTAGCATGTGCATGTTGGTTTTATAATTTAAAACTAGTAAAACTATACTCATTTTACGATTGTTCTTTTTTTTCATTTTTATTGTAAATGAAATGATATGTTAGGAATCTATTTATGTTATTTGTTAGGAATAGATTTATTATCCTAGTTTGAGATGGAGTAGGACTCTACTTAGAATGTATATAAATATATTTGATTGATGAATGAGAAGGGTGACTGAAAATTAAACCAAACTTAACATGGTATCAAGAGCCAGAGATTAAAAATCCTCTCCACCCAAAACACAGAAAAATCGAAACCTAGGCTAACATCAGCCGAAATCATCTTAGATCTAAAGATCCGATTTTTTCGAACCTCTCCTTGAGTGTTCATCATAGATCCTTCGATTCAAACTTATTCTCGTGGTCCCAGACGAGTAATCATGACTGAAACCAATGAAAATAACAACACAAAACCTGACCCCGTCTATTTTTTAGGCTCTAATGACAATCCTGGCAACTTAATCACTCAAATTCAGTTGAAAGACGACAACTTTGATGATTGGGCACGCGCAACTCGCATGTCCTTGAATGCAAAACGCAAACATGGATTCTTGGATGCCACGATTCCTAAACCCACTACTGCCGAAAAGTTGGCAGATTGGAGCACGATTCATTCGATGCTTGTGTCTTGGTTGTGGAACACGATTTCCCCACAACTCCGCTCCTCTGTTTCTTTCTTTGAGAACGTGCATGAACTATGGACACATCTTAAGAAACGATTTAGTGTTTCTAATGGGACACGTATTTGTCAATTGAAATCCGAAATTAGCGAATGCAAGCAACAAAAGCATGAGTCCCTGGCCGAGTACTTTGGCTGACTGACTCGTCTTTGGGACGAACTGTCCACCCAAGAAGTAGCGCCGGTTTGCAGCACCGGTGGCTCGAAGTGCCCGGTCTTGGTCTTCCTCGAGCAACAGCGCCAACATGATCGTCTTCACCGCTTTCTCATCGGTCTTGATGAGACGTACGGACCTCTTCGATCTCATCTTCTCGCCCAGGACCCCCCGCCAACAGTGACGCGAGCATACCAGATTATCGCTCAAGAAGAGCGCTTGCGGGGGCCGAGTGCGTCGACGCTGCCGTCGCCGGGGGAAGCCCTCGCCTTTGCCGTCAACTCACGCACGAAACCAAGAACTTTGACTGAAGGACTCCGATGTTCTCACTGCCAGTGTTCTAGTCACACCGACTCGGGATGCTTCCAACTGATTGGCTACCCCGAGTGGTGGGGTGACCGCCCTCGGAACACGCGTGGAGGCCCAACAAATCGCAGCGGCAGGTGTAGCCGTGGCCGCGGAGGACGTGGCACGGGCCTAGCTTCACGAGCAAACAAGGCCGTGGCTGGCGGCTCCGGTGACAAATCCGGTGCTAGTCACGGCGCCTCATCGTCTCAACCTCGGGACCCGGTAAGCGCCGGTTTGGCAGGCATCACCACTAAACAGTGGCAACAACTTTTGGATATGCTGAACTTGCCTAAATCTAAGGAACGCTTGACTGGTGAGTCTTTATGGATTTTGGATACTGGTGCTACTCACCATGTGACAGGAACGTTTCCTAATTTGACTACAGCTCGGAAAATAAATGGTTGTCCGGTGGGGTTGCCGGATGGTAGTTCTGCTGAAGCTACTCATGAGGGAGATGTCATTCTTCCTGGAAATCTAAAACTTAATAATGTCTTATATGTGCCTAATCTTGACTGTAATTTGATTTCCATACCGCAGTTATTAGATTCTGCGAATTGCATTGTTCAGTTCACTAAAACGTTATGTGTCTTACAGGACCGCAAGACGAGGACGCTGATTGGAGCGGGTGAACGGGAAGATGGACTTTTCTTTTTCCGGGGCGTTCCTAAGGTGAAGATCATGGCTGTGGATGGCTTGGCATCTATGGATATTTGGCATAAGCGTTTGGGACACCCTTCGAAAAAAGTTTTGCGTCATTTACCATGTGTGAGTCCCTCTAGTATTAGTAGTTGCAATAAAGACGGGTGTGAGGTTTGTTTCCGAGCCCATCAACCTAGAACTAGTTTTCCTCAAAGTAATAGTAGTGCTAGTAGGATTTTTGAGTTAATTCATTGTGATTTATGGGGACCATATCGAACTAAGTCTGCTTGTGGTGCCTCATATTTTTAACAATAGTAGATGATTTTTCCCACACTGTTTGGACGTATTTATTATATAATAAAATGGAGATTGAGATTATGTTTCTACACTTTGTGGCTTTGATTGACAGACAGTTTAATCAGAAAATAAAATGTGTGCGCAGTGATAATGGAACCGAATTTAATTGTCTGAAAAAGTATTTTGTGCAACAAGGAATCATATTTGAAACTTCCTGTACTAAAACTCCCCAACAGAATGGTCGGGTTGAACGAAAAACATAGACATATTTTGAATGTTGCCCGTGCTTTAAGATTTCAGGCTAACCTTCCTTTGAGATTTTGGGGGGATTGTGTTCAGGCAACTGCAGGGAATCCTCCAAAGTCTTTTAAAGAAGCTATGAAGCATGAAGGGTGGCGTGAAGCCATGGGTGCTGAGATAAAAGTCTTGGAGGATCAAGGCATTTGGGAATTGCAACCTCTTCCTCCCGGCAAGAAGGCCTTGGGGAGTAAGTGGGTATATACAGAGAAATATGATGAGCATGGTAAGTTGCAGCGCCTGAAGGCCAGATTGGTTATATTTGGTCATCATCAGGTAGAAGGAATAGATTATAATGAGACTTTTGCCCCTGTAGTTAAAATTACAACAGTTCGCACCTTCCTAGCTATTGCAGCTGTGAAAAAGTGGGACATTCATCAGATGGATGTCCACAATGCCTTCTTACATGGTGATTTGGAGGAAGAAGTATATATGAAAATTCCTCCTGGGTTCCAGGAAGGGAAGACTAATATGGTATGTAGGATAAAAAAGTCACTATATGGTTTAAAGCAGGCGCCTAGGTGTTGGTTTGCCAAATTGGCCACATCTTTGAAAGCTTATGGGTTTAAGCAGTCCTATTCTGATTATTCCTTGTTCACTCTGACTAGGGAACATATTCAGCTGAATGTTCTTATTTATGTTGATGACATGATTATTGCAGGGAACGATCAGAATGCTTTACTGAACTTCAAATCGTATCTTGGCAAATGTTTTAAAATGAAGGATTTAGGTGCTTTGAAATATTTCCTAGGCCTTGAGATTGCCAGGGGGGCACAAGGGATTTTTATGAGTCAACGTAAATATGCCTTAGATATCATATCTGAGGCTGGATTATTGGGTTCCAAGCCTGCCGAGTTTCCTATGGAGCAGCACCATCAGCTAGCTTTGGCTGATGGTCCTTTGTTTGATGATGTTGAGAAATATTGCAGATTGATGGGCAGATTGATTTATCTTGCTGTTACTAGACCTGATTTGGCATATTCTGTTCATATTTTATCACAGTTTATGCAGGCACCTAAGGTTGTGCATTGGGAGGCCGCTCTGCGAGTGGTTCGCTATTTGAAGAAAAATCCAGGCCAGGGAATATTGTTTCGTTCTGACAGTGATCTCCACCTCGAAGGGTGGTGTGACTCCGATTGGGCTAGTTGTCCTATTACTCGGCGATCTTTGAGTGGCTGGTTTGTATTAATGGGCTATTCTCCTATCTCCTGGAAGACTAAGAAGCAGCCTACAGTGTCTCGGTCGTCTATAGAGGCAGAATATCATTCTATGGCGACTGTTGTGTGTGAATTAAAGTGGTTAAAGCAGCTTCTTGGTGATCTTGGAGTTCAGCATCCTGCAGGGATGAGATTGTATTGTGATAGTCAATCTGCATTATATATTGCTAGGAATCCTGTTTTTCATGAACGTACGAAGCATATTGAGGCAGATTGTCATTTTGTTCGAGATGCAGTGACTGATGGTCTAGTGAGTCCTTCATATGTTCCTACTAAATTTCAGTTAGCAGATATTTTTACAAAAGCGCTTGGTAGAACTCAATTTGCATTTTTGTTGTCCAAGTTGGGCGTGCGTGATTTGCACGCTCCAACTTGAGGGAGGGTGTTAGGAATCTATTTATGTTATCTGTTAGGAATAGATTTATTATCCTAGTTTGAGATGGAGTAGGACTCTACTTAGGATGTACATAAATATACTTGATTGATGAATGAGAAGGGTGACTGAAAATTAAACCAAACTTAACACGGTAAATTAGCAAAGACCAATGAAAGATAAAGGTGAAAACTTCAAGCAATGCTAAAGCATATAGATTTATTTAATCATAAAAGGGAGAAAATATGAATAGACTAATGCGAGAGCGATATGTGTCCCTTTGAATATTCAAAATTTTAAATATGAGTCATAGATATGCTTGAATATATGGGGAGGACGAGAGTATTATTGTTGACTAATTGAGCATTGAGAAAATGTTGAAAGCTATGGACAAGTCTTCTTTGACTATCATAGCACTATTGCGGTATCGATGAAAAAGAAAAAAATTCAATTGATATCCAAAAGTCATTTCAATTGGTACTTCGATTAATATCATTTAGTACCTTTGATTAAACCAAGTAAAAGATATGTAGGTTTCAATTTATCTGATAGAGTCCAATTATATCCATAAGATAGATACTTTCAACGGCCCTTTGAGCATGAGTCACTAGTATTCATCTTATTGCTTTTTAGAAGTAAGTTCTAACACATAGGCGTCGCCAAGAATAGCCCACATATGGCCACATCAAAGAAACAATAGCCCATATACTTTAAACAGGCCGTTTCTAGTGTCCACAATAAGCAAGGGAATGGACCAACTTTGGATCCTCGACCTTGTGTGATTCAAATCTACTTCACCCACTGGATCAGCCTATCAAAGTACAAAGTTTTCTTTTGTTCTCCTTAATATTTTCAGATTACATCATAGTACACCATCGTTTGGACACATCATAGTTTCGAATTTGTACACTCAAATGGGCCACTCAATTGCTTTATATGGATTAGCTAATTCTAGGATTAGACAATCTTTTCATGTAGTATGGTGACAAACCAATTTAGGGTGCATTGTTCACCTAAAAAATATGTTAAAATATAAGATTAAATCAGGACTAATTAGGTCTAAGATGAATGATGACCTGACTTTAAAATAACAATACCAGAATTTAGGATATGACCGTCTTTGCTAACAATCTCAATTGCAGAAAATTTCCAATGCATTTTTTGTCTATTATATATGATGCAACCAATTACCTATTAACTAATCAAATATTTTTATCTAATTTGATTCCCATAATTAACCCTATTTTCCAAAGTTGTATTGCCATTTGGGGTAACCAAATAATTAGTTAGTGTAATCCAAATACTCCATTTCTCACTGTGGCTACACAATGTTAAAGCTTAGAAAAAAACTTCAACAAATGTGGCAAAATAATATATATTGGTTGTTCAGATAAGTTCAAAACCCGTTCTCCTACAATCTTTATCATACACCTGGTGTATCATGAGCATGGTACACCCAAGGCTATTTTTTTGCTCATTTGCTCATTTTCTCATTTGTAGCTCTCACTATCTAATTTGGAGGTCCCAAATGAGCAAATGAGCAAAAAATAGCCTTGGGTGTACCATTCACCTGATACACCCGGGAGTATGATGAATGCACTCCCCGTTCTCCTCCTATCCTTCCTAATCAAAGGAAACCTAGTCTATGTACATATTTAGTTCTACCATCTACTATTATGTTGATATTAAGCCTCAGTTTCAATTTAATACCAATTTCTATTATGATTAGCAAATGACGTTTGTCTTTCCTTTTGTGAGGATTTCAATACCCATCTTTTGATGGGTGTTTCTGCTAAGAAATTAAGGATTGTAATCGGTTGTGTGATGTGATGTGGACCCCACGAGCGTTCGCCTGAGCTCCGATGTCCGTACGTCGGGATCCTGCAAAACAAGGTCAGACTACCCCGGGGGTGGTTCCGGGATCGCCCCTCCGACGCTCAAGTCAGATATGATCGAGGTAGAGAGAGAAAATCTAGAGAGAGATGCTCTAGTTGGTTAGGTGAGAATTGAATACCTGTTCATTGATGAGGTAGTTGGTATTTATAGTGTTGGGGATTTCCCAGACAGAAAACATTGTTCAGATGGGCCTTTTTGGGATCAATGGACATGTTACCTTTTCAGGCAATGATTATTCCATCCTTTTAGAGGCTTCCCAAGTTCCTGTGATTAGGTCAACTTTCAGGTGGGACCCATTGCTGCCACCTGTCCCATGCTTTAGGAGGCTTTTGTGCTCCTTATTGGGCTGCTGATTAATTGAGCCCAAACAATTAGCCCCACGCCAGGGAGGGGGGATCATGGAGGCCTGTCTCGGTGACGCCGGTCCGTGGCGGAACATCGATCACCTTAATTCTGATTGGCTCACAGCCCTATCTAAAGTAGATGGATGGAATAAACCGTGGCGCCGGCCACATCCATCCCTGTAAAGAAGGTTTGTGCCGACTGGTTCACCTCCTGTTTGGAGAGAGGGGCTGACCGGGACCCTCTGTTTTGAGGGAAAAAAATCCCGACCGGGTCGTTCCCTGGGAGGGGGAGAGAGATGCCGATCGGGTCCCTTCTTGCTGGAGGACGAAGTGCCGACCCGGTTCCATCTTGCTGGAAGAGGTGCTGCCGACCGGGTCGTTTCCTGCTGAAGAAAACTAGCCGACCCGGTCATTTCCCTGTACAAGGGAAAAATGCCAACTGGGTCGTCTCATGTTTGAGAGTAACATCGCCGACCGGGTCATTTTCCTCTGGAAGGAAGAATGCCGACCGAGTCATCTCATGCTTGGAGGGAATGACGCCGACCGGGTCATTTTCCTGTCGAGGGAGAGAGCGCCGACCGAGTCATCTCATGTTTGGAGGGAATAACGCCGACCGGGTGATTTCCCCGTTGACGGAGAGAGCGCCGACCGGGTCATCTCATGTTTGGAGGGAGTGACACCGACCGGGTCATTTTCCTGTCGAAGGAGAGAGCGCCGACCGGGTCATCTCACGTTTGGAGGGAATGACACCGACTAGGTCATTTCCCCGTTGACGGAGAGAGCGCCAACCGGGTCATCTCATGTTTAGAGGGAGTGATGTTGACCGGGTCGTTTCCTGTTGAGGGTGACAGTGCCGACCGGGTCATCTCATGTTTGAGAGTAACATCGTCGACCGGGTCACTTTCCTGTTGAGGGAGAGAGCGCCGACCGGATCATCTCATGTTCGAAGGGAATGCGGGGAGCCACTTGGATGAGGGGCTAAGGAGCCCCAAATTTGTCCAAGTGGGTGCTAGCTGACATTTGGTCATACTTGACCAAGTGTAGAAGCGGCTCGGCAAAGGAGGGGGGCTCCTATTGGCCGAGTGAGTGTGGAGCCACTCGGATGAGGGGCTAATGAGCCCCAAGTTTGTTCGAGTGGGTGCTAGCTGACATTTGGCCATACTTGACCAAGTGTAGAAGCGGCTCAGCAAAGGAGGGGAGCTCCTGTTGGCCGAATGAGTGTGGAGCCACTCGGATGAGGGGCTAATAAGCCCCAAGTTTGTCCGAGTGGGTGCTAGCTGACATTTGGCCATACTTGACCAAGTGTAGAAGCGGCTCGGCAAAGGAGTGGAGCTCCTGTTGGCCGAATGAGTGTGAAGCCACTCGGATGAGGGGCAAATGAGCCCCAAGTTTGTGCGAGTGGGTGCTAGCTGACATTTGACCATACTTGACCAAGTGTAGAAGCGACTCGGCAAAGGAGGGGAGCTCCTGTTGGCCGAATGAGTGTGGAGCCACTCGGATGAGGGGCTAATGAGCCCCAAGATTGTCCGAGTGGGTGCTAGCTGACATTTGGCCATACTCGACCAAGTGTAGAAGCGGTTCGGCAAAGGAGGGGAGCTCCTGTTGGCCGAATGAGTGTGGAGCCACTCGAATGAGGGGCTAATGAGCCCCAAGATTGTCCGAGTGGGTGCCAGTTGACATTTGGCCATACTTGACCAAGTGTAGAAGTGGCTCGGCAAAGGAGGGGAGCTCCTGTTGGCCGAATGAGTGTGGAGTCACTCGGATGAGGGGCTAATGAGCCCCAAGATTGTCCAATGAGTGTGTTGTTGACCTTCGTACTTCGCTTGGTGGAGCTGCGACTATTTTGTCCGACCCTAAATGCCACATGGCCACCATTGATACCTGGGATCTTGGGGCCCTTGTTATGGATCGAGCTGACGAGGCGTTGTAAGGAGTTTTGACGTTTCATATTCCTTGGATTCGGAATATTTTTGCTTGATTTTACTGGACCCTTGGTGGGATGGACTGACTAGGTCCCGTTAGGCCTCTATTGGAAGCCCATCAAGGCGACCCGGGGGGGTTTGCGTTGCAGATCCCCCTAGGCGCGCCTATATATACAGGGGATGAGAGAGGGTTTCAGGATCATTTGCTCATTTCTTCATTTCTTCTCTCCAAAATCTTCAAATCCTCTCCAACTCTCCCAAGTTCTTCCTCCAGTCTATTCGTCCGACCAGGTATGCTCTTGCTCTTTTAAGTTTTTCTTTTTCTTTCTTTTCTTTCAAATAATCTCGGCCGACTCCCTTGTCCATAAATAATGGGAGATTCGTCCGAGTCGTCGACGCCCCCAACCTCACCTCCCTATAAATTGTCCGAGGAGGTGAGGGGGATGGGAATAACGTTGGTGTCGACTATAAAAGCTGAGATAGCGGCAAAGACCATGAAGGTCCCTGCTCCGCCCAAGGTATGCTAAGTTTTGGGACGCCATTTTTTTTTTTGCGTTTCAAGTTTCACTAACTTTTGCTGCTTTGCTTCAGGACCCTGCTAAACCGAAGACGAAGAAGAGAAAAGAGCGATCGTCCGACAAGGTCGCCCAGACCGAGAAGGCGGTCGCTTGGTCAAAGACCGAGCGGGAGAAGGCTAAGACCGAACGGGAAAAGGCCAAGAAGAGCAAGTCCATCGAAGTCATTAGCCCGAGGGGGCCTCCCCAGCAGACTGATGGGGGTGACAATATTTCCCTTCACTCCTCCGACTTTAACCCGGTTAGGAGCCCACAATACACTCCTCTGTCTCCGTCTTTGGAACTGCCCGGGGATAGCTCGAGGGAAGTGGTGGCGTCGACTGTTTCTTTCACGGGGCTCAGCCGAGATGAGAAGGATGGGCGCTGGACTAAGGCCCTGGAGTACATATATACTCTCGCCGACCGGGAGTATATTGAAGTCACTCATGGTCGGGGTGAGACCAACGAGCTCTTCCGCTCTTGGCTCGATGTAAGTGAATTCTCTGTTTGATTCACCTTTGTTTTTACTTGTTCACTTTTCTAACTTTCTCTTTCACTTTCAGTTCTCCGCTCGGATGACCAACGTGGCTCAGAACCGAGTAAGCTTGGCTGAAGAGGTGGCCGATCTCAAAGAGAAAGCAAAGAAACACTTCGACCAGGTCTATCAAGCCAACGAAGGCAAACGCATAGCCGAGTCGAAGCTTGCCGATGCCGAGAGGGCCATCAAAGACGATCAGAAAGGCTTCGAGGAGGAACGAGCCAAGTGGGTCAAGGAGAAGGCCGATCTGATCTTGGCACGCGACTCGGCTCAAACTGCAAAGGACGATGCCCTAACCAAGCTAAAGGAGGTCGAGCAGAGAGTGATCGAGCTGGAGGGCCAATTGTCCGAGGCTGAGGGTAAGATTAAGACCGAGGATCAATGGTTCACTGAGTGGGAGAAATCCGAGGCGGCCGAGGTCTTTGCCAACGAAGTCGGGAGCGCGGCTCATAAGATGGGGGAGGATGAGGCCCTGGATCGACTGAGGAGGGTCTTGGCCGGGTCTCACCCCGATCTGGTTTGGGCCAACGTCTGGTCAGAATATCAAGTATCGATCGACGCCGATAATGCTGAGATCCTGGCTCGGATGAAAACTGAGGGGGACAAGACTGAGGATGATGATGAGGAGGAGGGCCAGGTTGACGTCAATGTTGTTGACGTCGATGATGATGATGATGATGATGATGATGATGATGATGATGCGACCGACAATGTGGGTCGGGGGGAGGAGCGAGTCGGTGATAACACCGAAACTAATGCCGGGAGTATAACTGATCTTCCCCCTCCCCCAAGCTCTTAGGATTCACGGCACCTGTACTTAGCCGTTTTTGGATTCTGCTTCAATTACTTTTGTAATGACTCCTTTTGTAATGTCCGACCACCTTAATGAAACTTATCTTTTGGCCTCAATTTTCCTTATTTGTTGATTGCAATATTGTCCGACTAGCTTCACTGACTCCGACTGACTTGTTTTCTGATTTTTTGACTTAGTCTTTTGTGACTGATCAAGTCTTTTACCGAATGGGTGTTGCTTTTGTTTGGTCCATTTTTGCCGAATCGGATATCTTAGTGACTGCTTAAGTCTTGACTATAAAGGACGCCAACTATTTTGACTGATCAAGTCTAATGGGCTGACTTTGTTACAAAAATGCCGACCAGCTGTGATTTAGCTATTATTTACAAAAAACGTGACTGGTTAAGTCTAATAGGCTTTGGTACAAAATATGACGACCAGCTGCGATTTAGCTATTACAATGTATGCCCCTATTGCAAGTAACAAACTATGCACAAAGTATTTTTTGAGGTTGTCTGCATTCCAGGGTCGGGCCAGGGGAACACCTTCTGGGGACTCTAGTCGGAATGTGCCTGGTTTGATGATTTCTATTACTTTGTAGGGGTCATCTCAGTTAGTACCTAGCTTCCCCTATAGATGCGAGAGCCCCGTGGCCTCAACTTTCCGAACGACCCAATCGCCAAGTTGGATAGGTCTAGTCTTTACTCGGCGATTAAATTGCCGAGTGACTCTTTGTTTGTACTGGATGGATTTGAGCAGTGCATTGCCCCTTGTTTCTGGCAACAAGTCTAAGTTGACCGGTTTTTCCTCCTCGTTCTTCTCAAACTCGTAGAAAGTCATTTGGGGTGAGGGGATGCCAATCTCAACTGGTAAGATCGCTTCACTCCCATATACCAGGCTAAACGGTGAGTGCTCTGTTGCCTCCTTTGCAGTAGTTCGAGCCGACCAGAGGACTCCGGGTAGGTTATCGACACATGCTCCCTTGGCAGCTTCAAAGGATTTCTTGATTCCTTTGAGGACTACTTTATTAGCCGACTCGACTTGTCCGTTTGTTTGTGGCCTGGATACTGCAGAGAATTTGGTACATATTCCGAAACGGACGCAATACTCCCGAGTAGGGCCGCTGTTGAATTGACGTCCATTGTCAGAAATCAGGACCCTAGGAACTCCGAATCTGGTTATGATGTCCCTCCAAATGAACGCTTGAACCTGCTTATCTGTTATAGAGGAGAGTGGCTCGGCCTCAGTCCATTTGGTGAAGTATTCGATGGCGACTATAAGGAACTTTCTTTGACCGGATGCTGGAGGAAATGGTCCGAGTAGATCCATACCCCATTTGTCGAACGGCAAAACCGCTTGAATCGTGGTTAAGGGGGTGGTTGGTGCTCTCGGGATGTCCGAATGGATTTGACATGACGGACACCTTTTGACCAGCTCGTGAGCATCGGATTTTAGAGTAGGTCAGTAGTAGCCCGCTCTGAGAGCCTTTCCAGCTATGGTCCTTCCCCCTTGATGACTCCCACATGCCCCTTGGTGGATTTCCCGGAGGATGTAATCCCCTTCCTCAGGAGTGACACATTTGAGCAATGGGTGGGTGAATGACTTTTTGTAGAGCTGGTCCTCGTGCCATAGAAACCATCCCAATTTGTGTTTGACTCGCTTGGCCTCTTTGCGGTCTTCAGGCAATGTTCCATTTCTTAAATACTCGACCACTTCTTTCATCCATGTGGATGTTTGATTCAATACCAGCTGTTCTTTGACGTTGATGCTTGGCTGACGAAGGATTTCCCACATTATTGTCCGAGGGGCCGACCCTTCTGCCGAGCTGGCCATCCGAGCGAGAGCATCTGCCTGCTAATTTTCCGATCGGGGTATGTGGGTGATGGTGAATTGAGACAACTGCTTGATTATATCTTGGGTCTTGGCCAAATACATTCTCATATTATCTTCCTTGGCTTCGTACTCGCCCGACACTTGACCCACTATCAGCTGTGAGTCAGACTTGGCGTTGATCTTTATAGCCCCGGCCAGGATGCAGAGCTGAAATCCGAGGATGAGGGCTTCGTATTCGGCTTCATTATTGGATCCCAAGAACTCGAATTTGATGCCATACTCCATCTTTTCCCCGACCAGGGGTTTGATTACCAATCCGGCTCCACACCCTGTCTTGGTGGATGAGCCGTCAACTCGCAACTCCCAGCAATCCTGCCTGCCGATTGGGGGCCTGGTTGTACACTCCGTTATGAAATCGGCCAAGGCCTGGGCTTTGATCGCCCTCCTGGGCTCGTATTCCAGCCCAAAGTCTGCTAGCTGATCCGCCCAGTCGGTCATCCAACTGGAGTGGTTTCTGCTTTCAATGAGTTTCCAGAGCGGCTGACCTGTTAGAACTTTAATCGGATGGGCCTGGAAGTAAGGCTTGAGCTTCCGACTGGCCATTACTAAGGCAAAAACCATTTTTTCGACTTCGCTGTATTTGGCCTCTGCTCCCCGGAAGACGTGACTTATGAAGTAGACTGGGTGTTGCTTTTCTTCCCTCTCGGCTATCAGAACAGCGCTGAGCGCGTATTCCGAAACGGCCAAATAAATGAACAGCGTTTCTTCCGGCAAGGGGGAAATCAACTTAGGGAGGGTTGATAGATGTGTTTTGAGGGAGGTGAAGGCCTGTTCGGCTTCATCATCCCAAGTGAATTCTTTTCTCTTCAGAGTTTTGAAGAAGTGCAAGCTCTTATCCGCTGACCGGGATAGGAAGCGACCGAGGGCGGCCAAACAGCCGGTTAGGCGCTGTACTTCTCTTACATTCCGAGGAGACTTCATCTCCATCACAGCTTTGATTTTGTCGGGGTTTGCTTCGATTCCCCTTTCATCAACCAGGAATCCGAAGCACTTCCCTCCCTTCACTCCAAAGACGCATTTTTTCGGGTTTAACATCATGCAGAATCGCCTCAATGTACTAAGGGTTTCCCTTAAGTCTGAGGGGTGATCACCCTGAACCTTGCTTTTGACGATCATGTCGTCGACGTATACTTCAATGTTCCGACCTAGTTGGTCGCTGAAGATTTTGTTGACTGTACGCTGATACGTAGCCCCCGCATTCTTGAGCCCAAAGGGCATCATTTTGTAGCAATACACCCCTTGGTTGGTGACGAAGGCGGTGTGGACTCGATCGTGCTCATCCATTGGGATCTAATGATACCCTGCATTTGCGTCCATGAAGCTTAGGAGAGCGTGACTCGCAGTTGAGTCGACCAGCCTGTCGATCTTGGGCAGAGGGTGGTTATCTTTTGGACAGGCCTTGTTCAGGTATGTAAAATCCACAAACATTCTCCATGCCTCGCTCGACTTTTTGACTAGCACAACGTTGGCCAGCCATTCCGAGTACTGACATTCTTCTATGAACCCTGCTTCAAGTAATTTTTTGACTTCTACAGCTGCCGCGGTGTTTCTTTCGGGGCCTTGATGCCTCAACTTCTGTTTGACAGGCTTGAATCCTTCCTTGATGTTGAGCTCGTGGCACATGACTTTGGGGTCGAGTCCAGGCATTTCTGTGGCTTCATAGGCAAAGACGTCCTTGTACTCTGTGAGTACCTGAATGATTTCCTTTCTTGTTTGAGGGTCCATGGCCTTGCCTACTCTCAAAGTCCGACCGAGTCTCTCGTCAATGATGACTTCTTCATCGTCCTCGGCTGGCTGAGGGCGCTCGTACTGCTTGGGATTTTCTGTGATGTAAACCCCGAAGCCACTTGAGGGCTGACCTTCCTCTCACTTTCTCTTTTTTGAGTCCTCTTGGACGTCGACCTTGCTCTTCAAGCTGTTAACGTAACATTCTCTAGCTGCCTGCTGGTCCCCCTGGATCTTTCCGACTTTACCCCGTCGGTTTCAAACTGCATGAGGAGTTGATAAATGGAAATCGCTGCCTTGACTTTGTTCAAAGTTGGTCTTCCCATTATGATATTGTATGGCAGAGGGATGTCCACCACCAGAAAGTCAATCGGTAGGCTTCTTCCTTTCCCCTTCTCTCCTATCCGAGTAGGCAATTTTATAGATCCGACAGGATGTACAGAGTTTCCCCCGAAGCCTATGAGTGGCTGATTGAGGGGGGTTACATCCCTTTCATTGTATTTCAGCTTCCTGAGGCGGTCTAGTGTGATTATGTCGGCTGAGGATCCACTATCCACCAAGACCCTTTTTACTCTTGCGTTGGCCACTTTGAGCTCAATGACCAGGGGGTCATCATGGGGTAAGTGTAGGGCCCGACTGGATTCCCCGAATGTCATAACGGGGCAGTCGGGGCGGGGATGGTGAACATCAAGCACTTGGTGCTTAATATTCTGGAGGTGGGCTTTGCGTGATCGGCCGGTTAGGCCTCCCGACGCGAAGCCTCCCGCTATGACTCCGATAAAGCCCTCCGTATCCCCGCTGTTGGATTGGCCGACTTTCTGTTTGCCCTTTTCCTCACTAGAGTGCTTGAGGTATCGGTTCAGCTTCCCCTGGTCTGCCAGGTTGTCGAGGGATTTCTTAAGTTCCCTGCAATCCTTGGTGGTGTGCCCGCACTCTTTGTGGTATTCGCACCACTGACTCTTATCTCTCCGAGCGGTTGCTGTTCTGATAGGAGGTGCGCGTGGGAGCATGGAATTGTCTTTGATGTCTAAGTAGATTTCTCTCATATTTTTGCTGAATCGGGGGTCATGGCCATGGTCGCTGAACCTGTCTGACCGACCCCCTGTCTTCTGTTGTTTCGGCTGGTCCTTGTGATTCTTTTCTTCTTTTCTCTTCTTGAATCCGTCGTCTGAGTGGCGACATATATCTGTCGCTTGGATAAATCTTTGAGCCCGAGTCATTGCTTCAGAGAAGGTTTTGACTTCGTTTTCTGCCAAGGACCATCTTAGCCGACCGGGTTGAAGTCCGGACATTAGGGCGGCGAACGCCACCGCGTCTTATAGATCTGAGATTTTCAATGATTCCTCATTGAATCTTTGGATGTTATCGGCCAGGCTTTCATTCTTCTCCTGCCTGACTCCCATCAAATGGAGACTTGTTTTCTTCTGTCTTTTCCCGGCAACAAACTGGTGAACGAATAGGTCCTCGAGCACCGAGAAATCAGTTATGATCCCCGCGGGGAGCTCTTGGAACCAGTTCAGGGCCAGTCCTTTCAGTGTTATGGGAAAGAAACGACATTAAGTGGCCTCACATCCAGTTTGAACGCTCATTTGAGCTTTGTATGTGGCCATATGATCATCCGGGTCGGTCAGACCCGCGAATGGTTTGATGGTCGGGGTTTTGATCTTTCCCGGGCTGGGCGCCTCAAGTATGGCCTGGCTGAAAGGGACCATGAACTTAAGCGCCTCGCTGTTGATCCGAACAGGTTTTGATTGGGCGGAGTCACCTTGTCCTTCACGCTGAGCAGCCTTTTTATCGAGGATGTACCTCGCGTCGTAGCCTTCGCTGAGGCGCTTCTCGTTGAGGAAGTGTCGGGCATCATTATGTTTATGCCCGACGTTGCCTCGGGGTGACTTAGATACGTGAGTTTCTTCCCCCTTTCCTTTAGACCCGTGTCGCTCTTCTTCCCCCAGTTTGGATCGCTGCCGACCCTGATGACTATGTTCCCTAGCGCCTGACTGTTGCCGGCTAGGCTGACCCTGGTTCTCTCCCCGAAGGGAGGGGACCAAGGCTTGGTTTTTAGGAGGCTGAAGACGGCGTCCCTGCTGTAGGTTGGCTAACATGTCCATCAGGCTTTGCTGCAAGGTCTGCTGGAGCTGAGCGGCTATCAAGTTTATATCCGTTGTGGATATAGGATGGGGGTCAGCGTGTTGTAGCTGCTGTGAGGAGTCCTGTCTATTTTCGATGGACTGTTCTTCTTCATGGTCGAGGGTTTGAACGGTCGGCGTTTTGGGCCGTTCAGACCTCCGTTGGTGAGATGGTGAGGGATCTCTTTCGGACCTCTGAGCCTGTGCCGAGGGCTGTCTGGTGCGAGTGCTCTTGGCTGGGGCCATTGCGAAGTGGATCTTACTGAGTGGTGGCGAAGTGACTTTGATTGTAACTTCCCCACAGACGGCGCCAAACTGTTTCTAGTAAGAAATTAAGGATTGTAATCGGTTGGTTACAATAAGGATGATTTATGGGTTCGCCGGATACATGCTGTCTATATCAAGAACAATAACTGGTGGGATTACAGGGCTCCAGCAGGGGCTAGCTGGATAGTGAAGCACCTGTGCAAAGTGAGAGATGAACTCAGAGAGATTGGGATGCAGAACTGGAGCTATAATAGAAGGTATTCAATTAATGATGTTTATACTCAGCTTATTGAAGAACAACCTGTGGTTTCATGGGTTAAAGGAGTATGGAATCGTATGTCAATGCCTAAACACAAGTTTATTATATGGCTTGGGGTACATGATAGACTAAAAACAAAAGAGAGGCTATTCCAATACAACATTAGTCCTGATGATCTATGTTGTTTATGTGGGAATGATTCTGAGTCTACTGCACACCTTTTCTTTGGGTGTATCTTCAGTACGCAGTTATTGAAGGAGGTTCTTAGATGGATTGGAGTCAATTATCAGCGTAGAAACTTGACACAATGGCTCAGCTGGACTAGAAGATCTTACCATGGATCAAAGGTAAGATAGCATATGCTGTTAACAACTCTTGCTGCAACAGTTTACATGGTCTGGAAAAATAGGAATGAAGCTTTTTGGCTTTCAAAAGTAAATAGAATTACTTGTATAGCTATAGAGATCAAGTATATAGTTAAACATAGAATAAATCTTTGTAATTCAGGAAAGTGGAGTAGAAAAGATTGTGACTGGATTAGCAGTTTATAAGCTGCTCTTTGGCCTTGTGTGGCCTGTTAGTTTCAGCTCCTATTTTGGAGTTTAGGTTGTATTGTTTCTTTTGTGTGAGCTTATACATTTACTTACTTACCAAAAAAAAAAAGGATTGTAATCGGTTGTGTGATGTGATGTGGGCCCCACGAGCGTTCGCATGAGCTCCGATGTCCGTACGTCGGGATCCTGCAAAATAAGGTCAGACTACCCCGGGGGTGGTTCCGGGATCGCCCCTCCGACGCTCAAGTCAGATATGATCGAGGTAGAGAGAGAAAGTTTAGAGAGAGATGCTCTAGTTGGTTAGGTGAGAATTGAATACTTGTTCATTGATGAGGTAGTTGGTATTTATAGTGTTGGGGATTTCCCAGACAGGAAACATTGTTCAGATGGGCCTTTTTGGGATCAATGGACATGTTACCTTTTCAGGCAATGATTATTCCACCCTTTTAGAGGCTTCCCAAGTTCCTGTGATTAGGTCAACTTTCAGGTGGGACCCACTGCTGCCACCTCTCCCATGCTTTAGGAGGCTTTTGTGCTCCTTATTGGACTGCTGATTAATTGAGCCCAAACAATGGGTATATCAATTTTCACTCTAGGAGATGTACGTACAAGTATCATATTTGTTAAACTTTATAGAGGATGTGAATCATTGATGATAGTTTGGTGTCTGAATTTTGCAATGATATTGGTTATTCATCAATATTATACAAAATCACATCATAATTTCTTTGCTATAACGTTCTCAGATAGATGGATACTTTTCTAAAGGATGTATAATAAAAAAAAATGATTGGACATAGGGTATGCCAATTGTAGATCTAGTTCATCACATTCATAGTTTTCTAGGAGAAGAATCACGTTGGATTCAGTCAGATTTGTTTTTGTTATTTCTTTGATATCTATTTCAAATGCCTTACGAATGAAATTCCTCTTTTGATTTTTATTTGAAATGATATCAATTTTTATGAATCTTTTTTAACCAATTTTTAGTAAAACCATGGAAAATTGCCCCCAATTTATGCTTAATTTACCCTTTTATGGGTTATAGTTTTCATTATCTATCTATATATACTAATATATTAAAAGGCGTGCCTGACAACGTATACACGCCACGTGACACCTCTCTTACTCCACTAGAAGTATCCAATGCATGTGTACATATGTCATGTCAACTAACAAAAGTAAATTGGCTTGCAACAAGATTTGAACCCGTGACATCTTGCTATTATACATAGCACAATAAACATCTCAACCAACTTTTAATCATGCTTTAAATGTCCATATTATTATATTTGTACCTTTTAAATGTTGAGTTTTCTTTATTATATTTTAATGCGAATGGAAAAAAATGCATATCAAGTTCGGGAAAAATATACCACCCGAGGCAACGTCCGAGCCCAAATACTAGTTAAGTAATCATATAAAGTAACCCTTTTATGTACTAAAATCACCAGTATATAAAAAGGATAATTTCAAGCATCATGATATTGACTTTAACAACAAAAAGGATAACTATTGCAAAAATCAATTTCGTCTACACTAAAAATATAATAGTTGGTATCCTATCAGACCATCTAACCCTATCAGAAATGAAATATTGATCACGACTCACGACCATAGGCACATGATTACTATATGCTAGGTTTATTGATGGAAATTATGATATGTAAATGCAAATTGATGCTACTATTTGTTATCTCAGTGGTTTGCTTGAAATAAAAATACTTCTATTGTTCATACTGAGATGAAGTTGCTTTCTAGCTACTACTCGAAAGTAGTTTTGTTTTATAAATCTTAACTTATCAAAATTGAAAATGATATTATTTTGATGAAAAATAAGAATGTACGTATCTAGAATATCAGATTTATTTAATTATATCAACTAATAATACCTTATATGCTTGGCTCAGTTATAAATATAATGTAAATTCATAAATAGGTGCATAAAATGAGGTAAACAAGCATATCAAATTTATAATTGTAGGTTTTAATAATATATCTTATCTAATTTTTTAAAATAAAAGTATCACATTTATATTAATTTCCTAATAAATTCAGATAAGATAAGATAAATTCAGATAAGATAAAATAAGTACAGATAAGATAAGATAAATTCAAATAAGATAAGATAAGTTCAGATAAGTCAAAAATAAGTTGAATTAAATGGACCCTTTATGGTAACTTTCAAGCTTTACTAATACAACTTTTTCATGGACGAACTTTTTTGTATTTTTTAAGTACAACTTTTATTATATTTTGCAACATTGAATAATATATATATTACGACTTAGCCAACTTTTGGAGCACCAATAATGCTAGGGAAGCTCGAATTTTCTCTATCCTTTTGTCAATCCTCCACCTTATTTTCCGCTAATTGAACTTCTTATCCTCCCAAATTCATTTGTTACTTCCCTCATTCCATGCCGGGCCAACCATTAATTGTCTCTCCTAATTGTTTTGCATGCCCTACCATAACATCTCTCTTATCCAAATATTAAATAATTAAATTTATGAAATTATTTGTGTGATTCCAAGACACATGTGGTATAATTCTCCATCCTTCATTTGGGGACGTGCTCGGCTTTCAAGCCATGCTCAAGATATGGGTAACACCCCCACATTAACCTCATTAAAATGTAAAAAAAAAAATTTAAAAAATTAATCTTAGTGTTATCTTAAAACTCGATAGAAAAAACGTTCTCTCTACCCCCTAAAAAAGGAAACCCTAGCACACTCCAAACTCACCCGCCGCAGGCTCGTTGGTGGCCGCAGGGTCGCCGGCGAGCCTGCTTCTTCTGCTTGTTCTAACGTCGTCGTTGTTCCCGTAGTTCCCCTATTTCCCTGTTCTCCTTCTCTAGTACGTTTCGTGTTCTTTTTCTTTGTCGTCGCAGGGGTGTAAGGGTTCCCCGGATCTCCGCCCTGATTCCCCTCCCCCCTCGCCTGTCAGTTCATCGGGCTACCCCTCCCCCTCCTCTGTCAGTTCGTCGGCTTCCCCCTCCCCCTGTTACGTTTTCCCCTTCCCCGCTCACCCCTCTCCTGTCAGTTCGTCGTCGCAGGGGTGTTAGTGTGTTGGTCCCCCGTGTCTCCCCTTCCCCCTCCCCTGCGAGTCTAGTGTTCGGGATTGTATTTCCTGTGCGTTGGTTCCTAGGTGTAGCTCCTTGTCGTTCGAGTTCGTCGATGAAAATTCTGTTGTGATCCTTGTCGGTAGTTGGTGGCGGGTCGATCAGATCGAGCGGCGCCGTCAAGTAGGCCTTGTGGGCACAGGTCGGGTGGTCACGTCATGCATCTTCTTCGGCGGAGGTGTAGCAGCGGTGCCACCACAAGCAAGGAAGTAAGTATCGCCCAAACAGAATCAAATCAGATCTGAAGGGTATTAAGGTTGTTCTTCACTTCTTTGTTTACAGTTTCTTAGTAAGCGTTGTTTTCGATATGAGTAGCTTGGTTCCCTTTTTAATATGTGTGGTTATTCTGCAAATAATTAGAGGAAGTTGTTCATTTCGCGTTGGTGAAGTTGGGATTTGTGGTTGGTTATGGTAATCGAATGCTGATTGTCACTTGGGCAAAGGATGGTCGTTCAATTCTGCAAATGTAGAGTCTGTAGGTTTCCTAGAGTCTTTGATGAAGGTTAAGTTACATCCAAAGACTGAAACTTTTTCTACTGGGTATAATAGATTTCCCGCCTCAAACTCTAGGAGTAGATCTTTCATAGATACTAGGGTAGGCATCCTTGATTTTGAGTTTCATGAATTATCAAGATTATATTGGGTGTGAATTGGGACAAGGGTGTGTTGACCCTTAGTTTTGGATGATGACTGCTTTGCAAACTTCCTCACATATTGGTTTGTTTTGATAAATAGTGTTTTAGTTCCGGAGTAGGAACTTGGTTGTCTAAGCGAGTTCTAGAGTTGGAATCATTGATGGCGTGGCACTTATAATCAAGACAAAATAATATATACACAACAACAAGATTTAATCTACAAAATGATGTTTTATGATTCAAGTTCCTGATCACAGTTCCTCAAGGAACTGTCTGCTGTTCCTAGGCTGGGACGCATGGATCTTCAGAAGATTTAAAGAGATGACATAACGTCTAAGTTCAAGAGTCTGTACTTAGGATTTATGTAAGTAATTTATATTGCTTAGTTTTAGGGAACTAGATGGAACTTATTAAATGCAACAAGTGGTTTTGAAAAATATTTAACTGAGAGTTTTTAGGAAATATTGTAAGTAAATAAAACAGTTTTTATTTTCTAAATAAAAATCTTTTTTAATTACTGAGCAAGTAAAAATGAATTTCCTAAGTTAACTCCTTGTTTTTCTCAACTGCTAAACCACTTACAGTTACTGGGTTTGAAAATGTATTTGCTTGTTCCTCAAGAAGTGTGAACGTGGGAAAATAATTCTACGTGGATTACTGCTTCACACTTAGTGGAGGAATAAGTGGAACTAACATGAGAAGACTTCACTATAAAAGGAGAAGTCTTTCTCATTACAAACCACCAACTGAAAACACATTGTCTAAGTCTAAATCTTAAGAGTTTTCATAAAAAGTCAGTTGCATTCAATAAGTGTTCCAAAGTTCCTTAAATATCTAAGTTCAATATATTTACTAGTATGTTTCACAAATTGAGTTATAATTTGGGGATCAAGGGTTGAGTGACTCTTGTAAAGACTTAGAGCTAAGTCAATGAGTGTAGGCTTCGAAGTAGAAGAAAGAGAGAGAAGAGTTCTAGTAATCAAAGGGGATTACTGTGGGAACTTGAGTTCGAGAGGAAATCAAGTTGTAGAGAGTATTGTAATAGAGTTGTTACAATAATATAAGTTTTTGAGGTTTTTCCTTCTTGATAAGGTTCAAGAAGTTTCCTCAATTTTATATTTCTCTGTCTCTCTTATCACTGTTTCTTTATAGCTTTTAAATTCCGCGAGAAACTTTGCTAAAAGTTCGAAGTACAGTTCACCCCCCTCTTGTACGTGTTCCATTGAAGTATCAATTGGTATCAGAGCCGGAGCTCACGTAATACAGGAAACCCTGTTGAGTCAAGTTCCTGAAGAAGATAGATACGCACGAGAAACTCGAAGAAGGTTACTCCACGTAAAGGCCACCAATGTTCAACGGAAAGTTCTATACGTATTGGAAAAATTGTATGGAAATTTTTATCAAGGCAGAGAACTACCAAGTTTGGAGGGTTATCGAATTGGTGACTTCGAGGTAACAAAAACTAATGTTGAAAACGAGGTAGTTCCTAAACCAATGACTGAATTTTCAAAAGAAGATTTTGAAAAATAGGAAATCAATGCTATGGCTGTTAAAATATTGCATTGTGGTCTTGGACCTCATGAACACAATAGGGTCATGGGGTGTAAGAGCGCAAAGCAAATTTGGGATCTCCTTCAAATCACTCATGAAGGAACTAATGAAGTTAAGAGTTCCAAAATTGATCTTTTAATGTCTAAATATGAACATTTTGAAATGCAACCAAAAGAAACAATTCAAGATATGTTTACATGATTTACTAACATCACTAATGAATTAGTTTCTCTTGGAAGAATTATTCCCACTGATGAACAGGTTAGAAAAATCCTCAGGACTATGCCTCAAGATGAACGTTGGAAAACAAAGGTCACTGCCTTGTTTGAAACTAAGGACTTTACCAAGTTCAGTATTGAACAATTGGCGGGATCATTGATGACCCACGAATTGCATCTTGGAACTATTGTGCCAGAGAGTTCCAAGAATCGAGGCTTGGCTCTTAAAGTAGAAGAAGAGTCAGAACCTGATGAAGAAGAAGTGGCCATGCTAATAAGGAAAATGAAAAGGTTGTACAGGAACTACAAACCTGTAAACCAAAAAGGAAGGAACTCGTACAAAAAACCAACGAGTTCCAAAACTGAAAATGGCTACTACAAGTGCGGAGAAACTGATCATCAAATAAGAGACTGTCCTCTTTGGGAAAATGAGAAAGGAAAAGGCAAAGGCAAGGAACCATCCAAAGATAGATACAACAAGTCAACCTTTGCCAAACCTAACTTCAAGAAGGCCATGATTGCTGCGTGGGAAGAAACATATTCTGAAGATGAAGAGGAACAACCTCATGAAGAAACTGCCAACCTTTGTCTCATGGCAAAAACAAATGAAGATGACAAAGTTCCATCTAATGAGGTAAATTCCACTACTCTTCAATCTCTGTCAAAAACCAAACTAATTGAGTTATTGTTGGAAACACTAGTTGACTATAAGAAACTTGGAATATTGAAAAGCCAAAGTGATAAGGCTGTGGAACTTAGTAAGAATCATATGGCCTACTTAACTAATGTTAGATCAGATGTACAAAGTAGGTTCTTTGATCTGTTTGACAGGAACACTTCACTTAGTGAGTCCTTTGAAAGAGTTAAAAATGAAAACATTCTGCTTATAGTTGAACTAAGTCAATACAAGATGTTAAGTTTAAGTGTAGATCCTACAAAATCTACTGAGATAAGTACGAGAATTTTTAATGTTGATCTAGAAAAATTAAACAGTGAATTGACTACTGCTAGAGAATAAAATGAGAAGTTAGAAAAGGAACAGGGTATAGCTAAGGCTAAGAAACAGTCCCTTAATATAACTCCTCAATGGGTTACAGATGCTAAAACAAAAAGAACAGAAGGGCTAGGATTTTCTTACAAGAAAAGTCATGTGAAAAAAGAAAAAATATGTGGATCTACCTAGTGTTAGAGCCTGTTCCTTTTGTGGAAGTGGTAACCATATTCTAAATGAATGTACTAAGAAGAAAGAGAAGGATGTCAAAAATGAAAATTACGTGAAGAAAATATAGGTTAAGAAAACTAATGTGGTGAAAGAAAAGGAACTCGAGGAAACCCGAGTTCCTACAACTAATCACTGATTTTCATGCAGGTCCTAGTGAGGGGGAACAGCTCGTGGTATCTCGACAGCGGGTGTTCCAAACACATGACAGGAGACAAATCTAAATTTCTCTCACTAGAGGCCTATAATGGAGGAACTATGACCTTTGGAGATAACAAGAAAGGTGAAATAATCGCCATTGGAAAAGTAGGAAGGTCAAGTTCCCACTCAATTGATAACGTGTTCTTAGTCGAGGGTTTAATGCACAGTCTGCTAAGTATTTCCCAATTTTGTGATAAGGGAAACTCGATAAGTTTTACTTCTGAAAATTGTCAAATTGTTAACAATGACAGTGGGAAGGTTATTTTGGAAGGAACTAGGAAAGGGAACACATATACTGTGGATCTCAACCAAGTTCCAAAAGCCAACTTAACCTGCCTAAGTGTCATTGAAGATGATTCACTTCTTTGGCATAAAAAATTGGTCATGCCAGTCTTTCATTGCTTGAAAAATTAAAATCCAAGGAACTTGTGAGAGGGCTCCCTTCAATCAAGTTCGTAAAGGATAAAATTTGTGATCCTTGTGCCAAAGGAAAACATGTGAGAAGTTCCTTTAAACCTAAGAAAATGGTAAGCACTTCTAAACCACTAGAACTGATTCATATGGACTTGTGTGGTCCTATGAGAATACAAAGTAGAAGTGGAAAAAGATATGTCTTAGTGATTGTTGATGATTATTCTCGCTATACTTTGGTAATTTTTCTAGCAAGTAAAGATGAAACTTTTGATGAATTTGTTGCTTTTGCTAAGAAAACACAGAGAACCAGTGGTCATCAATTAATTCATTTAAGGTCGGATCATGGAACTGAATTTGACAATTGCAAGTTTGAGGATTTCTGCAAGGAACAAGGTATGGACCATAACTTTTCTGCTCCTAGGACTCCACAACAAAATGGAGTCGTTGAAAGGAAAAATAAAACCTTGGAAGACATGGCTAGAACCATGTTAATTGCCAGTTCCTTACCAAGGAACTTCTAGGCTGAAGCAGTTAATACATCTTGTTATATAATCAATAGAGTCATCATTAGATCCTTATTAAATAAGACGCCTTATGAGCTTTTGAAAGGAAACATACCTAATATTTCTTATTTTAGAATTTTTGGGTGTAAGTGCTTTGTTCACAATAATGGAAAAAGGAACTTAGGAAAATTTGATGAAAGAAGTGATGAGGCAGTATTCTTAGGATATGCCTTAAACAGTAAAGCTTATAGAGTTTATAACAAAAGCACTATGTGTGTAGAAGAGAGTGTGCATATCATTTTTGATGAAACTGACAAAGCTGATGTAGTTCAGGAACAGGAAGATTTCGAAATCGGTCTAACTCATTTTTCAGATGAAGATGATGAAATCTCTCCAACAAGGCCATGCAACATGGTTAATGTGCCTAGAAACCAAGAAGCAGAAGTAAATGAAGAAGTTCCTGTGGCAGAGGAACCAGAAGAAACTGAAGCAGTTCCAAATGAGCAGGATGAACCTCAGGAACAGGAGGATCAAGGAACTGAGGTGACCGAACCTCAGCCAGAAACAGTTCCTGCAGCAGATTCCATCCAAAACCATGGAAACATCAAAGTGCTCATCCAATGGATCTGATTATCGGCAACATTCGAAAAGGAACTCAGACAAGATCTCAACTAAGGAACTTCTGTGCTTTCCAAGCGTTCCTATCCATAATCGAGCTAAGGAACCACACTGAAGCATTACAAGATGCTGACTGGATTACTGCCATGCAAGATGAACTTAATGAGTTCAAAAGAAACAAGGTATGACATTTGGAACCCAAGCCAAAGAATCAAAAGGTAATAGGTCTCAAATGGGTTCTCCGGAACAAGCTCGATGAACATGGAACTATCGTAAGGAACAAAGCAAGGTTAGTTGTCAAAGGCTACAATCAACAGGAAGGTATTGATTTCGAAGAAACTTTTACTCCTATTGCTAGATTAGAAGCCATAAGAATCTTAATTGCTTTTGCTTCTTTCATGGGTTTTAAGTTGTACCAAATGGACGTCAAATGTGCTTTCTTAAATGGTTATTTAGAGGAAGACGTCTATGTGGAACAACCTCCTGGATTTATCGACCCCAATCTTCCTGACCGTATCTATAAGCTTGATAAAGCTCTCTATGGGCTCAAACAAGCTCCTGGATCATGGTACGAAAGATTATCAAAGTTTCTTTTGCAAAATGATTTCAAACGAGGAAAAATTGATAAAACTTTGTTTTTGAAATCAAAAGGAACTGATCTTTTAGTAGTACAAATTTATGTTGATGATATATTATTTGGTGCTACTAATGAAGTTCTGTGCAAGGAATTTTCAGATTTAATGAGCAGTGAGTTCGAGATGAGTATGATGGGGGAACTTAATTTCTTTCTTGGTCTACAGATAAAACAAACTGAGAAAGGAATTATGATTCACCAACAAAAATATGTCAAGGAACTCCTCAAGAAATATGACTTTGAATCTGCTAAAGTGAATCACACTCCTATGGGAACAACCACAAGATTAGATGAAGATCCCAAAGGAAAAAGTGTGAATCAAACAAAGTATAGAGGAATGATTGGATCATTGTTATATCTAACTGCTAGTAGACCTGACATTTCTTTTAGTGTAGGTTTATGTGCCAGGTCCCAATCAAACCCAAAGGAGTCACATATGACTGCTGTGAAAAGGATACTAAGGTATCTTCGAGGAACAGACGATTTATGTTTGTTCTATCCTAGAGATGGTGCTTTCGATTTAAAATGCTTTGCTGATGCTGATTATGCTGGAGATTTGGTAAATTGAAAAAGCACTTCAGGTATGGTTCAATTTTTGGGTTCCTGCATGGTTTCTTGGAGTTCCAAGAAACAGAATATTGTTGCTCTATCAACTGCTGAAGCTGAGTACGTAGCCGCTGCTGCATGTTGCTCACAACTACTTTGGATAAAGCAACGGTTAAGAGATTTTGGCATAATATATGATTGTGTTCCCATTTATTGTGATAATACTAGTGCCATTTGTATTTCCAAAGATCCAGTTCATCATTCTCGAGTCAAACACATCCATATAAGACATCATTTTTAAAGGATAATGTGGAAAAAGGTTTAATCAAATTAGATTTTTGTGAAATTGAAAATCAAATAGCTGATATTTTGACTAAGCCTTTAAACAGGGAGAAACATGAGAAAATGAGACTGGAACTTGGAATGATTAAGTTGAGATGACTGCCTATGAGATTCCCCCCAAGGTAAAAAATGATAGATTTTAATACATGGCATTGTTATTCCAACACAATTAATTATGTGAAAACATATTCTAAGTTTTCCATTATAGAAACTCATTTTCACTCATAACTTGTGCTAGGTAAGCAACCTCTTTTTATTTTAGTTATATGTTATACAAGGCTAAGCAAGTTTTTTCTTATCTGTATATATGTTTATCCTCATCATAATTTTCTCTTTTCTTTTTCTATTTTCTTTTTCTATTTCTTATTTTTCCCACGTTATCTTTCTTTTCCATTTTTTTTTTCCTCTCATTTTTTTTCCCACGTTTTCTTTTTTTTTTCTTGATTTTTTTCTCTCCTTTTACACGGTTAAGGAGATTTTTTTTTGATTATCACTCCTGAATACACTCCATCACTCCTTTTTTATCTCACCTACTTTTACTCTTTTTATTATTTTTTATTTTACCACATTAATGTTCCAACTTTAATTAATTATGTGATAAATTTTAAACCCCTCTCTCTCTCCTTCATCTCCCTTACACGCCTAACCCAAAATCATACCACCACTACATCTTCTCCAAATTCAAGAAACCATAGATTCATCCTCCCCTTCCAAATTCTTTTCTTTTAAAATCCACCATGGTTATCACAAGTCACAACACAGATGTTTTGTCCCACAAAAGAAAAAGAGATCCTTCAATTTCCAAAATCTTAGTAGCAAGGCTTAGCCCAATTGCCATAAATGTTTTGATCAAAGAGTAATATTCCTCCCGCGCTTTGTTCTCTCTCGGTGCACGATAAGAGACCCTACTCTTATCCTACACCGACGCCATGGCTGGGCGTTCAAAAGCTAAGGTGAAGAAATCTAAGAGCAGAAGCAATAAAAAAAGCAAGAATGATGGTCCTACAAGTCCAATTGAAGGGCAGAAATTCAAAGCAGTAGCAGAACTCCATGGAATTGAACCATTGATGATTAAGACCCCTGAAATGATTCCGCCATTATCACCTCAAAGTTCGCTGGAAGATTTGCAGAATCAACAGAAGGATAAGACTTAATTATCGGAATGGTTAACCATAATGAAGAAGAATCAGATTAGATTGGAGGCCATTGAAAAAGGTAAACCTCAATCTCGTCAACTATTGTCTGATTTTGAGGAAGTTCAGGATGGAATTGAATTGACTGTGAAAAACACAATTAAGATAAACATTGAAGACGTGCAAGATGAAATCGATTACTGGAAATCTTCTATCATTTGCTATGTGGTGGGTGCAAATCCTCCATTTCCCATTATGGATGGATTTCTTCGTAGAATTTGGATTGATAAGGGAATTGATAAAATTATTGTGGTTAGCAAGGGTATATTTCTTGTGCGTTTTCATAATATGGATCAATGTGATAAAATCTTGACTGAAGGGTTCCAATTTTTTGACAAGAAGCCTTTGATTGTTAAAAAATGGCATTCAGATATAGGTTTTAAGAAAGAAGAACTCAAAATTGTTCCTATTTGGGTTCAACTCCCTGCACTTGACTTGAAATATTAGGGGGAACGTTGTTTGTTCAAATTAGTTGCTGGAATTGGAAAAGCTTTAAAACTTGATCAAGCTACTCAAACCAAGGAACGATTGATGTATGCTAGAATTCTAGTTGAATCTAGAATGAATCAAGATTTACCTGAATTCATTGAATTTGAGAATGAAAAAGGTATTCTAATGCATCAGAAGGTTGTATATGAGTGGAGACCTGTTCAATGTCAGCAATGTAAGGGTATTAGGCATGCTACTAAAGATTATAAGAAGAAGCAACAGATTGTAACACAGAAATGGGTACCAAAAAAGAAAGTTGATGTCACAGATGAGGAGGGATTTCAAAGGGCAAAAGGGGTGAATGTTGCTGCCCAAGCAAAATATCAAATAGTGGCCATTGAAAACACTTTTGCAGTTTTGGATGATTTAGGGGGTATTGATCACAAGGAAGGGGAATAAGAGATTGAGGAGATTGCACACAAGGATGTGGGTGTTGATGATCAGGAGATAAGGGTACATGGTGAGGAGGGGGAGCCTTCTACCATGGATGGATAACTTTGTTTGTTGGAATGTAAGGGGACTAAACAACAAGAAGAAGCAGGGAGAGGTGAGAAAATTTATCAATCCTCACAATATTAGGTTGTTTAGTTTCCTTGAGACTAAGGTTAAAGCTCATGCCCTTGGTGAGTTTTACCTTAATGTTTGCCCTGGTTGGTGTATGACAAATAATAATCCTTGGCATGGGAAAGGTAGAATAATAGTTGGGTGGCATCCTAGTGCAATGCATGTAGATATTGTGTTTTGTTCAAGTCAAATAATCCATACCATGATTGAGGTGGTTAATGGAGGGAAGAAGTTTATGTGTACATTCATTTATGGCCTGAACACTAGGAATGAATGAGAAGTTTTGTGGGCTGATTTAATGAAGCTTGCTGCTGATGATAAACCTTGGATCATCTTAGGTGACTTTAATGCAATAATGAATGTAGAAGACAGAATAGGTCTTCCAGTTAGACAAAGAGATGTGGTGGATATGCAGGACTGTATGAATTGGTGCAGACTTATGGAATTAAAGACTTCAGGGCAGTTCTACACTTGGAATAACAAGCAGGAAGGTTCTGACAGAGTTTTTTGCAGACTTGATAGAGCCCTTGGGAATGATGCCTGGTTTGATAGCTGGCCAAACACTGAGGTCATTACTTTACCTGAGGGGGAATTTGACCATTGCCCTTTACTCATTAAATCCTTCCAGGATAATGTGAAGAAAAAACCTTTTAGGTTTTTCATCATGTGGTGTCAAGCTCCTCAGTTTGATGCAATTGTGAGCAATGTATGGCAAATGCAGGTGCAAGGGTGCAAGATGTATCAGATTGTTTGTAAACTCAAAGCTTTGAAGAAAGATTTAAAGACTTTGAATGCAGAACAATATGGGGATATTTCTGTTCAATATGTTAAAACTCACCAGCATATGCTAGATATGCAACAACAAATGCATAATAAGCCAGAAGACTTAGATTTAAGAGCTCTGGAGTCTGTAGCCAGGAGAGAATACATGGTAGCTCAGCAAAACTATACTCAGTTCCTAAAGCAAAAAGCTAAGATCAGATGGATGCAAGAAGGTGATGACAATACAAAGACATTTCACCAAAGCATCAAGATGAGAAGAATCCAGAATAGGATCAATACCATAAAAAAAATGATGGATCTTGGGCTCATGATTCAGCTGAGGTGGTGAATGCCTTCTTAGACTTTTACAATAAACTATTGGGTAGTTGTGGCTCTACCAAGAAGGTGGAAACCAGTATCATTACAAGAGGTCAGATCCTGAGTCAGAGTCAGCAACAAGCCTTAAGTTTGGTCTTCACTGCAGATGATATAAAAACAGCTGTTTTCTCAATACCAGATGATAAATCACCTGGAATTGATGGTTTCTCCAGTTGTTTTTTCAAGAAAAGCTGGCACATAGTTGGACAAGACATTGTTGCTGCTGTCCAAGATTTTTTCAAGAATGGTAAGATCTTGAAAGAAATAAACATCACTGTCATCACTTTGATTCCAAAAATAAGCAGTCCTGCAGCAGTTGGTGACTTTAGACCCATAGCATGTTGTTCTGTTCTTTACAAAGTCATCACAAAGCTCATTTGCACCCAGCTTGGCAAAATTCTTCCAGATTTAGTGTCTCATTCACAAGGAGCATTTATAAATGGACGAAGCATAATTAGTAACATCCTTTTGTGCCAGGACTTGGTTAAAAGATTTGGGAATAACAGGAGTAAAGTGAAAGGTCTTCTCATGAAAGTAGACCTTAGAAAGGCTTATGACTCTATTGAGTGGGAGTTTGTGCAAGAGTTATTGATAGCTCTTAATTTTCCAAATCATTTTATCAAGTGCATTATGGCTTGCATCACAACACCAAAGTTCACCTTGCTTATAAATGGTAACCCTGAAGGTTTTTTTGAAGCTAGAAAGGGATTGAGACAGGGAGACCCCATGTCCCCTTTGATCTTTGTGTTATGTATGGACTATCTCACCAGGATATTCACTTACATTGGGGAGATGCAAGAATTTAAATTTTTCATTGGTTGTTCTCATTTAAAGATCAACCATCTATGTTTTGCAGATGATTTGCTTCTCTTCTGCAAAGGGGAAGCAAAATCTGCTTATCTCCTGTTACAAGGGTTAAAACTCTTTACTGAGTCTTCTGGGCTACAAGCTAACAAGGGAAAATCTGCTCTATATTGCTCAGCCATGGATGATTCTGAAGCAACTAGGATAGCTCAATAATCTGGTTTTGCTAAGGAACAGCTTCCTTTTAAGTATCTTGGTGTTAATTTAGCACTAAGAAACTCATTGTGGCTGATTGTGAAATTTTAGTGGAAAAAATGACCACTAGAATTAGATCTTGGAGTTCTAGGAGTCTCTCCTTTGCAGGCAGATCTCAGTTGTCAATTTTGTTTTGCTCAGTATACATGGGTATTGGGCTCAAATCTTCATATTACCAAATCTGGTGATTCAGAAGATTAATGATATCTGCAGGAATTACTTATGGAATGGAAATGTTGTTGGGGGCAAAAATGGACATATTAAATGGACAAATGTTTGTACCCAGAAAAAATATGGTGGACTTGGTTTTAGGAATGTTCATTTATGGAATTTAGGCTGCTGATAGGGAAGGTTGGTTTGGCATATTGGCAGTGGTAAAGATGATTTGTGGGTGAAATGGGTGCATGCTTTCTATATCAAAAATGTTGATTGGTGGAGCTACCAGACTCCAGCAGGTGCTAGCTGGGTCATCAAACACATTTGCAAAGTAAAAAATGAGCTACAGTTGCTAGGAATGCATAATTGGAGTATTAACAGTCAATATTCAGTAAAGAAAGCTTATGAACAACTCCTTGGGGATCAACAACAAGTCAACTGGGCTTCTGGTGTCTGGAACAGGCTGTCAATGCCTAAGCATAGGTTTATTCTATGGCTTGGCATTCAGAACAGGCTTAGAACAAAAGACAAACTATTTCAATATAACATTAGTACTGATGATCTTTGCTGTTTATGTGGATCTGCCACTGAAACACACAATCACTTATTTTTTGATTGTGAGTTTAGCAGAAAACTACTGACTTGCACTTTCACTTGGATTGGTATTCAGTATAGAAGGAGGACTCTGCAGTAATGGTTGAGTTGGGGCAGACGTTCCTATAGAGGTTCCAAGCTGAGGAAGCAAATCTTATACATTGTTCTGGCTGCAGTGGTATATCAGATTTGGAGGGAAAGAAATGAAGCTTTTTGGAATCTTCAAATACATAAGATAGAATGTATAGAGAAAGAAATACATTGTATAGTTAAACATAGAAGTAGAATAGGCAATTCTTCTAAATTGAGTAGCAGAGATAGAGAGTGGATTGAAAATTTGTAAATATGGTCAGCTGTTGACCATGCTGTTTTGCTTCCCTTTTCTAAGGGATTAGGTTGTTTTGTTTTTTGGAAGTGCAATATAATTTTTTTTACTTACCAAAAAAAAAAAGAGATCCTTCATCTCCAATTCCCATGGAAACTTCACCTTCCTAAAATCCCTCACCACTCCAAATTGAACCACCACCCCTCGCCATAACCGACGATGGTGTCTCAAATTAGTCGACCGCCTAAACTCCAACCACCGAAGTGCCGGCAACTGTTGTGCCTGCACGCTCGCCAGTCGCGGCTGACTCGGCCAAGAAACCTGAGGGTTTCGTTTCGCCGCCCTCGACTCACTTAAGCAAAAAGCGAAAAACTGAAGAGGGCTCACAAACCGAGTTTCCGGCGGTGAAAGAAAAGGGTCCGAAAATTTCTGCCTCTGAAATTAAAATAAAACTTCTCACTCAAGGGTTTGCCATTAACTATGGGTGGTGCAAATCAGAAAAACTTAAATTGGTGGAAATCTTGGATCTTCAACAGTGGGTAAACCTTTTTGATACTCATGCTCGTCTTCCAATTTATCCTTTAGCTATGCATGAGTTTTGTAAGAATTTTTCTTGTGAAAATCTGGTTTGCACTAGTGAAGTTAATGGCACTGCCATATCTTTTGATGTTTAATATTTGGGAAATTTGTTTGGTGTTCCGGATGAAGGGTTTGATGAATATGTAAAAGGGAAGATGAAAGTAAGGATCAATGACCTTGAGAGTGCCGAGATTGTAAGGAAAATAGGGGGAAACTATGACAAATCTTCCACCACAAAACATAAATCTCTCTCCCCTTTGCAAAAACTATTGTTCAACGTAGTTTGGAGAGGTGTAGTTCCCCGCACACAAAAGAGAGATGATGTCAACTTATTTGATGCATGTTTAATTTACAGTCTTGAAAATCATGTTCCTATCAATTTTCCTGTTTTAATGATTAAACATCTAGCCCACTGTATTCCTGGAAAGTTGAGAGTTGGCTATGGTTCTCTCCTCACTGCCATTTTTAGGAACCAAGCAGTTGACCTCAGTTCCTATGAGGAACTTGTGGCTTTTAATGCCCAAATCTTACAAAAAGGGTTTATCTCTAAGTTAAATCTTGAAGTGGTTGATAAATGTGTTCAGTTTCTCAAGGCAAGAGATGACGAAGTGGGTGATTCTGGTAATGAAGAAGAAGAGGGAGAAAAGACGAAAAAGTGTTCGCATAGCTAAAAAATCTCAATCCTCAGTTTTCATGGATATAAGTGATGAGGAAGACACTGATGTCATCTTGGAGGTTAAGGGAGGAGAGGAACAATTGGGTTCTGCTAGGAACACCACTCCAGTTCCTATGAGTTCACCTCCTGTTCCTAAGAAGAACGGAACTTTAAAGAGTTCAGTTCCTCATGGAACAGGATCAGTTCCTGCAAGTGTACCCTCAGGTTTTACTGGTTTCTCTGGGTTCCCTGGGTTTGGTGCAGAAACTACAAAGGATGAGCAAATCAAGGAATTCCAAGCTACTGTTTCTCAGATGAAGGAACTACAAGAATGAACTGTTTCTAAGATCGAGTTCCTGTAGAAACAGGTGGGATCTCTGGTTTCTCTAGTCAAGGAACTGCAAGCCTCATTCCACAGTTTCTCTGCTCACACCTCCTCCTCTCAGGCTACAATGTTACAGAAGATTGATGAACTCACCATTGAAGTAGTTCAAGAAACCTCAGAGCCCAATGATTCTTAGCTTTTCTCTTCTAGCCTATCATTTCTCTCTTTTGTCACTATGATGGTTTTTGTTGGAACAGTTTAAAAAATTTTTTCCTCTTTCTTTTTCCTTTTGGTTTGTATTACTTTTTGTGGGTGTTTCTCATTTATCCTTTCCCAAACACTTGCTATGTTACGTATTTCTATGACTATCATAATTAGTTGTTGTTTCTGTTGCTTCATAACTTGTGTGAAATGCGTTCTCTGTTTTGGATTTACTTGTTTATACCCACTTTGATAGTCGGGTGCTGTGTTTTGGAATTTCTCTGCCTGTGTTGTTCTCTTTTTGTTAAGGCCAACAGGGGGAAAATCATTGCAAACATCTTAAGGCGGTTACACCATTGTTCCATACATCATAAACTCTTGTCTCCTGAGAAAATTAAAATTTTGGTAAATTTTATTTCTTTTTGTTTGTTGGGGATTACATCATGAAGTGTTCATTATGTTTATATCTTTTGTTGTGAAAAGTTTGCTTGTGTTGTCATCACCAAAAAGGGGGAATATTGTTGACCCTTAGTTTTGGATGATGACTGCTTTGCAAACTTCCGGACATATTGGTTTGTTTTGACAAATAGTGTTTTAGTTCTGGAGTAGGAACTTGGTTGTTAAGTGAGTTCCAGAGTTGGAATCATGGATGACGTGGCACTTATAATCAAGACAATGTAATATATACACAACAACAAGATTTAATCTACAAAATGATGTTTTATGATTCAAGTTCCTGATCACAGTTCCTCAAGGAACTGCCTGTTGTTCCTGGGCTGGGACGCATGGATCTTCAGAAGATTTAAAGAGATGACATAACGTCTAAGTTCAAGAGTCTGTACTTAGGATTTATGTAAGTAATTTATATTGCTTAGTTTTAGGGAACTAGATGGAACTTATTAAATGCAACAAGTGGTTTTGAAAAATATTTTACTGAGAGTTTTTAGGAAATATTGTAAATAAATAAAACAGTTTTTATTTTCGAAATAAAAATCTTTTTTAATTACTGAGCAAGTAAAAATGAATTTCCTAAGTTAATACTTTGTTTTTCTCAACTGCTAAACCACTTACTGTTAGTGGGTTTGAAAATGTATCTGCTTGTTCCTCAAGAAGTGTGAACGTGGAAAAATAATTCTACGTGGGTTACTGCTTCAAACTTAGTGGAGTAATAAGTGGAACTAACATGAGAAGACTTCACTATAAAAGGAGAAGTCTTTCTCATTACAATCCACCAACTGAAAACACATTGTCTAAGTCTAAATCTTAAGAGTTTTCATAAAAAGTCAGTTGCATTCAATAAGTGTTCCAAAGTTCCTTAAATATCTAAATCCAAT
Organism: Beta corolliflora; assembly: GCA_947648045.1. Classification (NCBI taxonomy): domain Eukaryota; kingdom Viridiplantae; phylum Streptophyta; class Magnoliopsida; order Caryophyllales; family Amaranthaceae; genus Beta; species Beta corolliflora. Next base: position 177,185 of record CANSZD010000794.1, read on the forward strand.
ATATTTACTAGTGTCTTTCACAAATTGAGTTGTAATTTGGGGATCAAGGGTTGAGTGACTCTTGTAAAGACTTAGAGCTAAGTCAGTGAGTGTAGGCTTCGAAGTAGAAGCAAGAGAGAGAAGTGTTCCAGTAATCAAAGGGGATTACTGTGGGAACTTGAGTTCGTGAGGAACTCAAGTTGTAGAGAGTATTGTAATAGAGTTGTTACAATAATATAAGTTTTTGAGGTTTTCCCTTCTTGATAAGGTTCAAGAAGTTTCCTCAATTTTATATTTCTCTGTCTCTCTTATCACTGTTCCTTTATAGCTTTTAAATTCCGCGAGAAACTTTGCTAAAAGTTCCAAGTACAATTCACCCCCCCTTTCGTACGTGTTCCATTGAAGTATCAAGGTTCTAATATGAGAGATCACAATAATCCTCGATTAGGACTCAGAAAAATGGAAGTAGAATGTGGGGATCCAAAGGTCAGAGATCCCCCGGTCGGGTTTTCTCAAGAATGTGAGTATGGCCAAGGGAGGGAGTTTTCATGGTTTGGTCGTTTGTTCTCCGATTCCTCAAATCGGAGTTGTGTTGGAGAGCTAGTAGTACTTAGTTCTCTTTTTTAGATTGGCATTGGTCTGGAAGACCTCTGTCTTTGAAAATTCAAATCTGAAAACGACACCCTAGTTGATCCTGGTGGTTTTCAGCACGTCCACTCAAATGTGGTTCTCATATCAATAGGAGAACCGTAAAATACTCTCTTGGGAGAGTAATGAGTCACCAAGGAACGTGACTCTTCGAAGATTCAGGAGCCATGAATTCCAAGTGACGGAAGGTCGTTGGAATTGCTCATGTGGCAAGATTCAAATCTCGCCCTTGGTTGGTTGTTATCCAAACTGTGATCGGCATTCGCTCCTCCCACCCCTTCCAGCGGGTAAGATATACCCTTTTATTGCAGATTGCCTTTATCCAAGAAACTACAATGGCTCCTCAATTTTCGAAGCTCGGGTCCATCTATTGTCAACCACTTCCAACAGAGTTATGTTTCAAGTATCGAACAACGCAAGCCTCTATTTCAAGCAGAACCTTAATATTGTTATTTGTATTAACTTAGTTTGGTTTGTAAGAGCACGTAAAGCTCAATTTAGTGTTCTTATGTTTTGTTGTTTAGCCTAGTTTGTATGCCGTGTTTCAATTAATGCAAATTTTCTCGATGTCAAAAAAAAAACTCATTAAAATGAGAGAGGAGTTGGGCTCCCTTCCTCCCCATCAATGGCTAATGGTCTTAATCTTTTTGAATACACGAATTTGCATAACGAGAAATAAGAAAAGTGGGTTAAGTAGGAACTAATAATATAATGGGAATAGCAAAAAAATGATGAATGGGTGAGTATCATGATTAAATCTCTAGGAACGAATATCAGCTTAAGAATCAGAGTATATTAAGACTTGAGAAGATTGCCTAACCCATTTGTTTTCATTGTACTTGATGTGACATCCATATCTTTCTAAAGAATGTGATAAGAATCAACACTTTATAGCTGAAGATACAATTCTTGTCCTGAATGAGGAATTCCATACAACACGAATCAAGATAAATAGGGGACGGTATCGCATATTTAAGGCTTTAGTTCCAACAAACCATGTGCCTCTTCAAAAGGAAGGCCATCCATTTTAACAGTACGTAATGCTGAAGCGCATAAGCAGTGAAACACACTTTTGGTCTATTCACTTCCTTCTCACCACTATCGCATATTTAAGGCTTTAGTTCCAACAAACCATGTGCCTCTTCAAAAGGAAGGCCATCCATTTTAACAGTACGTAATGCTGAAGCGCATAAGCAGTGAAACACACTTTTGGTCTAATCACTTCCTTCTCACCACTCTTTAAACAGTTCCTCCCTCATGCCAGGCCCAGCAACGATTCTCATACTCGGTTGCTAAACGACGCCCTAGAATTTCCTAGTAACGCCCTAAATACGGTATTTTTATACCGTATTTATATCCTTGCATTTCTTTTCTTTCCTCCTCCCCTTGACTCACTTCCCCTTCTCCTTCTCCAATTTCAAAAACTCACTTCCCCGCCACACCACCACCAGTCACCACCATCTCCTTCTCCAATTTCAAAAACTCCTCATTCAAACCAAACAAAACCTTCCTATTCCACTGAACACAATCAGGAGAGTAATCCAGTAACGAACACATGATGAAGAATACTACTTTGAATAGGTACAAATTTGCAACTGTTCAAGGCCCTGTACATAAGCATGTAACAGTAACAGTAACACCCATTAACTTATAGCCTCACCGGAAGAGTGATCAAGCAGCATCTAAAGACCAATAATGGCGGTTGAACAAGGCGTGTGCCAGGACTCCATAACTCACCCTTTTTCTCTCCTCTGTTTTCTTAGATTTAAAAAAAAAAGGAGGCGTCGTCGACTATGGACGCCCCACGGCGTCCATGGAAAGTGATCCACCACATGGTGAGGCGCCTGCCATGGACGCCTCCACCGGTGGTGGGGCGTCCATGGCAGGCGCCTGTGGTGTTCTCTAAAGAAAAAAAAACACACAGGCGTCCACCATGGACGGCCCACCACCGGTGGAGGCGTCCATGGTAGGCGCCTCACCCTGTGGTGGGGCGTCCATGGTAGGCGCCTCACCCTGTGGTGGGGCGTCCATGGTGGACGCCTCTCAATTTTTTTTTATAAAAAAAATAAGTCTCCCAACTTCGATAATAGGGCTGCCGGTTGTTCTTATCCTGTTTCATGGTGGTGTACGGTGGCGATGACGTCGACGGCAGTGGTGGTGGTACGGCGGTGATGATGGAGTTCGGCAGTGGTGTGGCTATCATGGTGTGGAAGAAGGGGGGAGGGGAAGGTGAAGTGGGGAAAGGGAGGAGAGAGAAAAGAAATGGAGGTATAATGGTATATGGACTAAGTATAAAAATACTGTATTTAGGGCGTTAATAGAAAATTTTAGGGCGTCAAATAGCAAAACCCTTCTCATATCGATTAATATCTCTTGCATGTTGCTACTCTAAATTTCTGCTTCTATTTTTTTTTTTTTGGTTTTGATATTACGCCAATTATAAAGTGTGTGACGGAGAATGAGAGATTGTTCAGTTGGTTAAAGTTTCTCTTCCGGTTACAAAGATCCTGGAATCCATTCTCATCTTTTACCCTTGTGGCCTCTCTATACACCAAAAAATAAAGTGTGTGGCGTGTCACTTGAAAGAAATAATAGATGAAACACTCACGGCCCGTTTGGTTAGATGTCATAAATGGTGGTAATGGTAACGCATTATAGTGTAAATTTGTAAAGGAAATCCCACGTCATTACCCATGGTAATGCTACTTGATCCCAAAACATCCATTTTCTTCCTAAAATCTCATTACTATCCATTACCACTTGGGAAGGTGGTATTGGGTGGTAATGGAAATTTATATAGGAAAACCCATATTTTGTGATCAAGTTTCATTACTATGGTCATTGACATGATAACTTCTTTACAAATTTACACTAAATTACATTACCATTACCATCATTTATGACCACTAACCAAACGGGCCGTCAATGGAATTCATTAATGATATTTTTGGTAACCGCTTCGTGGTAATTAATGATGAGGATTTATAGGTGATTATTGAAGACAAAAGAAGCTCTCATGTTGATGTTTATGGTTTTCTAATTAATGTTGATTAAAAAAAAATCAGTGTCATTATCTTTAGAGGTGGTATTGATAACAATAGAAATGTAGAAAAAAAAATGATAAACATATATTTGGAGATGAAGTATCATAATAATAGGGCATTGCCATATGATTTTCTTCACAAAGATTGCGTTTTCATTAGTCATGTACCATCGTTCTTACCGCCTACCGAGCAGGGTGTTACGGAGTTCTCCTACTAGTTGTATTAGTAATAAATGATGACAACGAAAATTAATGGTAGCATGTGATTATGTATGCAAATTTTCGTGGTAATGTTTGTCCAATCCCAAACATATCTCTCTTTTTCTTTACAAACTTTTACTAGCTACCATCCATTACCACTATAGAATGTGATATAAATAGGTAATGGAATTTTATACAAGGAATAACATTTGGGGATGGAAAATAGGATAATTTTCAATGAAATGTTCAAAATAATAAAGTAAACTATTTTCAATGAATAATATGAATTACAATCATAATTTTGCAAAAAAATATGGGGACTACCGCTAATGGATTATTCGTTTAATATACTGCCGAAAAAACATTATTATGTTTTCAAACATTATAGTATTTTAAACATTGACATATACAATGATCTCTCTCTATTTTTTTCAAAGCTTTTCTGAAAAATACACATAGATCACATATAGAGTATTTTGCCTTAGGTGAGCCCCATTTTATTTTGCCCAATTAATTAGGGATCAAGTTTGGAAAAACCATTGATAATAGCAAATAGTTTAGTTTGTGTTATTTTGGGAATATCGATCGGTGAAAGTTTGCATTTTTTTAAAACAATTTTTCCTTGGACATTGATATAGATGTCATGTTAGAATTTCGTTATCATGAATCAATATAAGGTAATAGACCTCTATATATAATAACTGATGGAGTATAAAACTAATCCTAAGATTTCAATTATAAGGTTAAACTTTTAGTTTAGTTGGTTCTTTGACATGGTATCAAGAGCCAACGTGACAAGAAAGTTATGGTTTTGAATCTCATCCCCCCTCCTTTCCAATTGGAATATTAGCGCTAGGTATAAGGGGAGCTTATGCCGCTTCCACACTACAAGCACAATGGGCTCTCGCGTGAAGTGGCATGATAAGTATATACCATGGAACTTCAACCATAAGCTTGATTGAGTTGGTCCATTTACATGGTATCTAAACAAAAATGACATAAAAGTCACGGGTTCAAATCTCATCCATCCCTTTCTAAGTGGAATATTTAAGCGTCAGATATGAGGGAGACATGTGCTGGATCAACACTTGAAGCCCAAAGGGATCTCGCTTGAGGGGGTGTAATACTTCCTCTATTTTTTATTAGATGCAATATTTGATTATTTTAATTTAATACACTCACCAAAAATCTAATGTTGCATCTAAATAAAAATATATGTAGGTAGTAGAATATAAAATTATACCTGGAGCTTCAACCATTAGTTTAAACTTTTGGTTGAGTTGAACCTTTGACAATAATCTTGCACTCATTGAAACTTAATCACATCCAAGGGAAGGTATCTCAATAATAGTAACACACGTCTGTTAAAACTAATTGTTATCATGATTCTGAGATGATATATAGGCCTTGTTTGGTAAAGAGAGGTTTAGGGCAAAATTAGAGGTTTGAGCTATTAGAGGATTTGACTAGTCAATTCTCTAATTTGAGTGTTTGGTAAAAAGAGGTTTCAATTAGCTTATTGAGCCCAAAAAACACTTTTTGAAAAAGTTGGCAGGAGGAGCTTTTTGACATTAGAGGTTTGGGAATGAGTGGACCAATTACATTTATGTCCTAAAGTTGTTAAAAATTACATTAATAAATAATAAAAGGTACAACAATAGATTATGCACATGTCCTTATTGGTCATTTTACACAATAATGTAGCAATCAACTATCAGCTACTTACCAAGCACCTTTATACAAACAGCTAATACAATCAGCTAGTCAAATAAGCTAATACAATAAGCTAACAGCTATCCGCTTATTTCCAAATAGGGCCATAGTTGACTCCCTCTTTTGGCAACTTCATGATGTTTGTACATCTTTAAGCCTTCTGGCATTATAAGCAATAAAATGCTTTAAACTATAAAAAAATTGATATGAACCTGAATAGCTGACCTAATTTCACAATTGAGACCCAGTACAACGATCCAGAACTTAATCCAAAATTCGTAATGAATTATTGAACCATACTAAATTGATTCAAAATTAACTTAACTTGATATTCACCTGAACTTATCTAAACTGAGTTTATCAGAACTTAGCTAAAATTATCCGAACTTATTGAAACTTATTTATTAAGTAATTAAGTTCATTTTATATGATGTTAAAACTTATCTAAACTTATTAAACCTATAACTTATTTTTTTAGAGGTGAAACCAACACACTCTCAATTTGATTCGAACTTGATTCTCAATGTAACTGGAACTAAAAAAACTCCAATTATATTAATCGAACAAAAACAAAATTGTTGATGGCAACCCTAAGAATGAAACCAATATTTTTATGAGAGACACAAGGAGAGAAAAACAAGGAAAAATTGATATTGGCGGTCCCAACTTATTTTAGATATATAAGATATTCCCTCCGGTTCCGAAAGATCCTCCTTGTTACTGTAACTACAGATACCAAGGAGGAACAATTTGTGTGGGGTCTGGAGGTGGGTAAAGTAGGAGAGAGAAAGGGGTTAAGGAAAATAAACAAATAAAAAGGGGGTAAAGTAGGAGAGAAAAAGGGAGTAAAATTGAATTATTAGTGTAATGGTGTACCATATGATAGGGACATGAGAGGGTAAAAAGGGGAAAAAATTTGCCAAATAAGGAATAAAGTAAAAGAGGGAGGATCTTTTGGAAACGCACTTAAACGGAAAGAGGGAGGATCTTTAGGAACCGGAGGGAGTAAGATAAGATAAGATGTTAGACAACACAATAAACTAGAATAAGATAAGATAAGATAAGATAATTAAGATAAGATAAGATAAGTTGAATCAAATGGACCCTAAACATTAGTCCTACGTTTTAGGATGTCTTCTCAAAACGATCTCTTATTATTATTATTATTATTATTATTATTATTATTATTATTATTATTATTATTATTATTATTATTATTATTATTATTATTATTATTATTATTATTATTATTATTATTATTATTATTATTATTATTATTATTATTATTATTATTATTATTATTATTATTATTTGGGATTTCATTGAATATACGATTTTTTCACCAAATACCCCCGACAAATTAAAAAATTCACAATATACCCTCAATATTCCAAAAATTCACCATATACCCCTGAATTTTCAAAACTGTTCACCAGATGCCCTTTTCTAACTTCCGTTAACCCAATGTTAGCTTTATTTACCATTTTGTCATTATTAATCCTAAACCCTAATTCTAATCTAACCCTAACCCTAATCTAACTCTAATTCTAACCCTAATCCTAAACCCTTACCCTTACCCTTACCATTACCCTTACCCTTACCCTTACCCTTACCCTTACCCTAACCCTAACCCTAAACCTAAACCACCTTACCCTAACACTCCCAATCCCCTCCCCCCCATTGACCCCACCACCCCACCCTCATCCCCTCCCCCTCCCCGTCGAATTCCCTGCACCCCAACCCACCACCCCTCCCCCTCGCCCTCCCCCATCCCCCCCCTCCCTCTCCCTCGCCCCTCCCCCATCCCCTCCCCCTCCCCGTCGAATTCCCGGTCCGGCCCACCACCCTCCCCCATCCCCCCCCCCTCCCCGTCGAATTCCCGGCTCCCCCTGCCCCCCGACAAACAACTCGGCCCACGCCGGTTCTAGCCACCACAAGCACACACGAAGCACGACTTTTCGTGGCTGAATTTGAGTTTTCACCGACAAACCACAAGCCCCGACAAATGACTAGCCC
>CANSZD010000795.1:0-140555 GCA_947648045.1 Beta corolliflora
AAATATAATTAACTTAATAATTTTAATTAACGGCCCAAATAAAAAACGCTCTTAAGAATCGGTATTACACCACTACTCCAACCTCTAGCATGCCAAAAATGTTGTCTGAGTCAAAACATAAGAAATCTGGTTGAAAAATTTGATTCACCCTATAATTTCAAAAGACACCCTCACCCACACCCCCTCACCCTACTACATAAGATGTCTCTAGGTTCGATCCCTAGGAGATGAACAACCATACTACTAGACCAAGGGCTTTTGGTATTACATGATAACATAGTACCATCACATGTTGCAAGATATGTAACCCATTTGTTATGTGGAAGAAAGCTTGCTAGGTGAGTATTGGGCTGCCCTTGAAAGGGAAGATGTGAGTTATGTCTGAAGGTATGTGATTGAAAGGGTGTGGTCTCCTCAAATGCATGGACACTGGAAAATGAATACTGTGCAGCTTTTTCAAAGATGGTAAGCGGATGGTCCTTAGTATGATGGTGCGCGATAGCGAGGGGGATGTGATGATGTGTGCTAGTTGCCCATGCACCTCGTGGCCGATGTAGCCCAAGCAAAAGCTGAAACGGTGCATTTTTTTGGTGAAATATGCCCCTATGAAGCTGGTCTGCGAGCTCTGGAAGTGGAATCAGCAATGTGATATCTTTAATTAATGGCTCAACTTCTGTTAGAGGACACACACACGTCATTGTTAGTGATATTGACCATAGAGCTAGGCAGTTTAATTATGCTTGTTTCAATTACATTCCTCACTCTTGTAATAAGTGTGCTCATTCTCTGGCTAAATTAGTGATGTGTTAGTTTGGATGGAAGAGTGCCCAAGTGATGTATTTCCGCTTGTTTTGGTGGATAAATTAATATAAGTTTGTGTGTGCTTCTCCAGTCAAAAAATAAAATGCGGGCAACCATAAGCGTTATATTAGGAAACTATATAGAACCCTTGACAACCTCAAAACAATTTACGTTATGCTACACTTGAAATTCAATAATAAGTGAGTAAATGTACAAGACCGAAATAGTTGGTGCTTCATCCAGATTGTCCATTTCACACAATCCCAGTATTTCTCTCTACAACCTAGACTGGGTTCATTTGCCGCTCTCTTCGGAACTTACTGTAATCTGCTAGCAAGCTGCCATTCACCTTGTCTTTCATATTCTCAACAAGTCCCTTTAGCACCTGCAAAACAGTAAATTTGATTTTCAGTGAACACAGGTGTAATCCTATAATGGCTCATCTCTCCTTCTAACCGAAAGTATGAATGTCGAAGAATTGACGTTTTCAGTGGATATCAGCACTTGGAAGTTGGAACACTTCAAATTTTGGCTAATAATGGAAAGAAAAAGTCTATGAAAAATGTATTACTTTGACTTTTACAATATTCACATATCCTCATTTAACATCCTCTCACAATACGGGAGACTCGCAAGCAGCCCTTACCCCAAATGCTCAAAGCCCCCAACCTCCCTTGATGAGAATTGAACCCACAACTCATTTTCATGTAAAAACATACTTCTATGATAATGAATCATGTTTTGACTACATAACTTTTTCTCTTATTAATGAAAATTTTAATACAATAATGATCAAAGTCATGTGTTGGAGAATGTGAAGACAAAGTGTCTGCAATTTTTAAACAACTAAGTACAAGAAAAGAAAACTATTTCTATCTCTGTGTTTATATATTGGAAAAAATTGACCCCCGCAATCCTACCTAACTCCGCTTCTTTAAACAGTCTCAATTCTTGATTAGTTCAGATTATCGTAACTTTGAATTATTTTTCTAAAAAGAGCCTTTAATTACTTATAAAGTTAAAACCTGTTAAGAAAAGTTCCTTTAATCTATTTTCTCTCCATTTTCAACTATCAACACATCCACTATTTCACCTATTCACCTAAGTTCAAGTTATGCATCCTACAAAAAAAAACGAAAAAGAAGTTTAAGTTATGCAAGGCTGCTTTGTGAAGATATCCCTATATATCGAGCAGATTAATAGTTAGGTTTTGTTTAGAGAGGATATTCCAGAGTTGGAACTGCTTGCAGTCATTTTTCCTCTATATTCAACGTAAATATAGTGAATGCTAAGCTTTGGTTCCAAAGTATACTATGAATTCGTTTTAACATCATAGTCGCAAAGTTAAATAAAGTTTCAAGAGACTCACCGATTCTGAGACACTTCGGCAAACATCTTCAGGGATCAAGCCAAGAACGGGTGGAAGAACAACACTTATTTTCATCTCCAATTGACCCTTTAACCTGCTTCTCACGCCTCGTCTATCTGAATATAAAGATCCATGAACACCAAGATCAAAATGATTGGGATCCAACACATTATCTAGCCCTTGAAGCTCCCATCTAACCTGCATTAGAGTTTATAACAAGTGCTGCTCCTTAAAAATTGTTGAAGCAAACAAAAGTAGCATATCCAAGAAAGTTAAAGCAAAATGTCAAAAGATGAAGTTATTCTACTCTTGCAGAGTTTGTGACGAACAATGTTAAGCTCAAGAACTTTGGAGATGGCGGGTGGAATTCCTGAAGGGTAATCCTTCCCATTTGTTGTACATCTCAATCTCATGTCAACAACCGGCATTACAGTCAGGAAGAAGAACTGTATGGGTAGCATATGAACTCTCCATTCTTCCTACAAGCAGAGGCAAATAAACGCATAAAAAATTGAGAACAAAGAAGGCTAGGGCCTATCCTGAAATAAATGTTTTACAGAACATAAAATTAATACTTCCTCCATTGTTTAGTTTTTCGTTTTGACTTATCACATTTGGCAATGTTAACTTTGACCACGAATATCAGAAGTTAGAATCAGCTATACATTTACATATATATTCTGGCCATGGCATATAAGACTCTAGAAGTTAGAATAAGTCGGGCCATGAAGATCCAATTCATTTCCAACTTAAAACGCCCTATTACTGTAAGTCTGAAATATATTCAAAATAAGAGGCATCCATCTAGACATGGTTCAGCGAACTAGTCTGGTTATTAAACTTATAGAGTCGGCGCTAACCATGGATGCACCATACTAGGTGCTATGCAAAGTTCAAGTAAGATAATAATCATTTTGCTGGCAGCCTGTTTTGACAAAAGAAACCAGTATGTTAGTGTTCAATTTTTCTCACATACGGCTATATAATCCGGATTCCGGAGCAGAAGAGAACAGTTTGCTATTTGATTTTTGATCATATTTGTAACATTAGCCATAGATCACAACTCGCACCAATTTCACTAGTCACTAGAACACCCTTCCCAATTAGTTAACTTCGCAGATTTAATGAACTGCGATCAGTAGATTAGTAGAACCAAGGCAACAATTTAATTAGCTAGGATCATACGTGTTGCCTATCCCTTTCAAAAGGATCCTCATGTACACCATTAAGATTACACACAGTTCCAGAAAAAAGAAGCAAAGTGTTTCTTCTGTTGTTCCAATTACGAGAAAGACATTTTTTGGGAGTCAGATAAGGATTAAGGAAGCACTACTGCTTAAAAAAAAAAGAATGCAGTGGGAGATAAAGATTTTTAATGGCCAAATTTTCAGCGAAATCGCTTATTAAAGATTTCCTTCATCATCTTCAATATATATGTCACATAGGATATTGAAAGGATTAATACGTCATTGCAGTCCCTTTACCAACAAAAATAAGCATTTTCACTAATAATAAGATGCAAATGATTCCTAGGTCAATACATTCAAAAGACATTGAACATCTAATAACATCAAAGCCACGAATTCATTGCTGAATACATTACAGAAATAGAACCCTCAAAACTCCAAATGAGTACGAGTAGTAATAATTCAAGGCCAACAATCATAGCTAATACCATTATAAAAAAAAGCAACATTATGCTAAAATTGTCTTGGTAACATTGAATATAGCCTTCGAAAAATCTTCCCCCTATAATCTAATATTCATTTCACTCATTCCACATACCTACAGACTCCAACTATGGACAAGTCTAGGCCCTTAAGGACTGTCGTTTTGTCCGAGTCTCAAACAAAAAAAATGTGAGGATCTTAGACCACGTAATAATTGCTCGTGTTACAAACTATTCATTGTTCATATATATCTTGGTATATCTGGTCATGAATTCACAACCGATGATCATATGCTTGTCCTGAACTTACTAGTTCCTCTGCCTAATTTACTTATCTAGCGTCATCCTATAATAGTTTACTACTTGTTAGATCCACAATAAGACCAAGGCTAACGTCTCATTGTTAAGATACTTAAATGTGAAAATAGAGAAAATGGTAGGCACATCCGTTGCATTTACAAAAATGCAAGCTAGACTTGTGTTCCAAAATTAAGATTTCTAAATGTAAAACGGTGAAGTTCAACAATCGGTACATTCACATAAATGCCCCATAGACTCATATCTCAAGAGTTAGATATCTAACAAACACTTCCTCCGTTTCTTTTTACTTGCAAAAGTTTCATTTGAGAAAAATGTCAAAATAACTAGACCTGGTTAGGACAGGGTAGCCCAATGGCTATAGGGTTAGGGTCAAATTTATAGGGTCTTAATGAATAGGGCCATTAATAGGGCCCATAAAATATCCCAATAATTTTGAGAAATGAATTAGATATTGTAAAAATAATTACATATATGGATTCATATTCAATTATACTCACTTTTCTCTCTCCCCGTTCATTATTTTTTCTTACTCGGTCATCGACTCGCCCATTATCAACTTTGTGACCCGCATTGACCCGACCCGCTATCGACCCCCTTATGAGGTGACCCTTTATGACCCGACCCGCTTTCGACCCACACCGACCACGACTCGACCCCCGCACAATAACCAGGTCTACTTGCAACCAAGCTCAAATTGGAAAATTTGATAGAAACAGATACCTTATTTACCCTAGTTAACTAAATAATCAAACCCTTGAATGTTGAATCATCCATACCCCCCAACCTTCTGATTTCTCCTCTCGATCTCTCCTCAACTCTCCAACCTCCTGGCCCCAAACCGAACCATCTTCAACCCCAATTATCGCCGTCGCCACTTGCCACAACCACCACCACCACCAGTAGTCCCCACACCTTCACCACCACCTTAAATTCTTCCATTACTTCGGCGAGTTCCATGGCCATAGCCCATATGTCATTTTCAACACTCTCTGTCCTATTTCTTAGACACTGTCCAAACCACTTGGTTGGTTGCAAGTAAAACGAGAGGGAACAATTAGCTTTTTAGCCATTCTCAAAATATAACTCGTTAGTTCTATACTTCGATACTAAATGTAATTTGTCAATAGCAAATTAGCAATACAATATTCCAAGCCACTTTACAATACCAATGCAAACTTTATTTAAATTTGAGTTCCTCTCCTTAAGTTCCTAATCAGTATGTACAAAAAAAAAAAGCAAAAACAGACCATAAAATTGGATTAAGGGGAGTTTTTTTTTCTTACACACAAATGTGACAAAAGTGCACTAGAACTCTAGAAGGCAATGTACATGCTAATTAAGACAAATATAGGCTAACATAAATACTAATATTACCTCATTAAGTTGTTGGCTTCTTCTTTTATCCGGAAAAATTGCTTTAAATACTCTTGGTGTATCCTCTAAATACTGATCAAATGAAGCCTGTAAATATTTTCTACTCTCATTATACTTCAATTAACAAAAAAATCCCTACTACAACTTAGTTTTTCTAACTTTTTTTTTAATATTTCATTATTATGGATAAAATTGAAGGAAAAAAACATACCCCAGGAGTTTCGTACATGGGAATATCAGTGGAAATCCGGGAAGAATAAGTAGAAGGGCGTTGATTCACCGCCTGACACTTGATTCTGATTGGCTGCTGTGATTTCAATTTAGTGACAGCATGGGGCACTAGATTTCCCCTGATGGGTTTTGTTTCATTGATGTGAATTACACCCAGAAAGTGTTTTGCTCCAATATCGCCCATTAGAGTATGTACAAATACAATGGACAATGGTGAACCAATTTCACGTCCACCCAAAATTATTGATTTTGGTAGCCCTGCTTTGTAGTTGAGCCAAGTTTTTTGTGGGGGGGAAGAAAACTGAAGGAGGGAGAGCCTGAGGTGCTTTTTCATTTTTGTTTTCCTGTGCTAAAACGATAAGTGGAACTGTGGAAGGGTAATATAATCAAGATTGTGAGCTCATTGGACCACTTGGCAGACACGTGGAGAGTGTTAAAGTGGCTTTTTCTTTTCTTTTGGGGTGTAAAAGAGGGGTAAGCCTGGAAAATTGTGCCATTGGTCCATGATGTAGAAGTCTATTTGAAGTCATAAAAGGGTGTAATAGAACGAAAAACTTATATAGATATCTAATGCTAATTTATGTGATTTATTAAAAAAAAAAGGTCACTATATAAAAAAAAATAGATATAAAAATTGAGTAGATATAAATTGTAAAGTTTGATTATGTGAAAAAAAGTTACTATGTACAAAGTGAAAAATTATGCCTCTGTATGTTTGAATCAGGACAATCAACTTTGGGAAGTGAATCTTCATCCATTCGTGATGCATGATTTTTTTTTTTGTTTCCAACGAAGATGTCTATAGGTTTAGCTTCCGAAGGTTACATGGAATGGCTTCAGAAAAGACAAGCACCCACAGAGAGATAACCATGAAATCATATAAGCTATGTTCTATCTACTTTTAAGTTTTAATGTTCATACCAGATGTTATATTAAGTTTACTATTTCATCCTATTATCTCAGGATTGTAACTCAAAGAAATAATGTTTTATATTACATATATTAAAATGTTATTCGACGTTGAGTACTCGTGTTCGGAAAGTATACGTGTCCAATAGTCGGTTGCAGAAATTTAGTAAAACTTCTCCATAATTCTGGCCCAAAATGAAGCGTTTAAGGGTCATATTGTCGTTGAGCGCCTTAAACATATATAATCCTAATGAATGGTGATTTGCTTATGTTTGAACCCGTAGATTCAAATTTCAGGATCCGCCACTGATGTGATTTATGAAAAAAAAGGTCACTATATAAAAAAAATAGATATAAAAGTTGAGTAGATATAAATTGTAAAGTTTGACTATGTGAAAAAAAAAGTTATTACTATGTACAAAGTGAAAAATTTCATTATGATAAACTAATGTAAGAAAGAGTAACTATATTTAAAAAAACGGTCACTATGGTAGATAGTAATTGTATAGTGTAACTTAAGATTTAAAATGTTACTATATGAAAAAATGGTCACTATGTTAAATAGGTGGCTTTAGTTCACAATAATATTAGTGCGGACTGAGGTCCACAAAACTAACTCATAGAACGAATGCTCATTTACGAGACTTGTTCAACTGGTTGGGTAGGCGGGTTTTGAATTCGGTAAAAATACACATGGGATAAAAAACGGGTTTGGTGTATTTTTGTATTAGGTAGAATACAAATCCGGTTATACAGGTTGCGGGTCGAGTTAGGTTTGAAATACGAGTCAATGGCGCCTTTTTATTAACTTTTTTATTTTTCATGTAAAATGAGTATTTTTCATGTAAAATGAGATTTTTCGTTTATATTACTATTATTTCATCTTTAGTATGAAATAAATATCACATTAATAACATACTTCCTCTATTTCTAGATTTTTCTTTTATAAGGTAAGAAGAAATTCCCGAGCCTCGCACGAGGTCCCCACCCAAATGCTCATTACAAGCCAAACACCATCCTAACCCCCCCCTTCTAAATCGGAATCCAACCCTAGACTTTGCTAGGGAAGATAGGAAGCTCATCACTTGAGCCAACCCCAATCTCCTTCCTCTGTTTCTAAATACATGCAAATATTTGCATAGTAACCACCATTCGTCTAACAACCATATACCATATTATCCCACAAATTTATAAGGAAAAAATATTGTCAATTGTGATCTTATTTGATTAGTCCTAAGACATACTTTCAATCTTTCATAATATAAACTTTTTATAAATGTTACTTCTATATAATTAAAGATATAAGGAACAAAGTAGTACATTGGATAGCGTATACGCATAATATATGCATGTATTCATAAATGGATTAACTAATACATACTTCCTTTGTTTTAAAATATTTGACGCACTTTTCCCAGAAGCTTGTCGACGAATAACTTTAATTATTAATATCTCTACTTCCCTACATATAAAATTAATAAAGTTGATATTCTAAAAGTATATATATCGAGACGAATCTAACAAGATACCACATGACTATATGTGTTCTGACGTAAAAATCAAAAATACGGTCAAAGGGAGTGTGTTAATAATGCAAAAGTCAAACCGTGTCATCTATTTCCAAAACGAGACAATCAAGTATATGATTTGGACCAACAAAATTAGTAAAATTTATATCAGTATTGGTACTATAAACCATAGTTTATCATGACAAATCAAATATATTGAAACTAGAATTATATGCACGCGATGCGTGCTTTAATTTCAAAACTTGTTATTCTATTACTCCATATACTCCATCCGTACTATAGTTATGATTACACTAAAATGTGAAAGATTAATAGTTAGATGAATTTAGATATATTAATTCGCTAATGTAAAAAACTAACAAAGGTTGTGAGTGAATTTTTATATCAATTTTTTGTGAATGAATTTGGAACAAAAAGAATAGACTAAATGAGTTGGTTTGACTGAATTAAAGAGTATTAAAGGTAGTGAGTGTATACCATCTTCTCTTATTAAAAAAAAGGTCAATATATTTTGTCCATTTAATTTTTTGATTGAAATATTTGAGGCATATACGATTTTTAACTTAGGGCCTGTTCTCTTCGGCATAAAACAACTGAATTGAACTGAACTGATTGCAACCGAACCGAACGAACCGGAAGCGAACGAATTCAAGCGGGCAATCGAATTAAATTATAACTAATAGTAATGATAATAATTTAGGAACTGAACTGAATTGAACTGAACTAAACCGGGCGATTGCAAGCGGGCGGGAGTGAAAATAAGTTGGGGAGAACATACCCTTATTTAGAATGGCAAGTTGAAATGAGAAAGGGTTTTTAAATTGGTTTCTTTTGTAATTTTTTTTATTCCATTAGATCATTAAGGGTAATTTAGTATTTTTAGAAGGGGACACCATCTTCCTCCTCCCTTCCCTTATATAATAGAGATTGATGTGAAAGTAAACATTTATTTAATGAAAATATATAATATTATTGAATTTTTTTTTGAGGGGATATTATTGATTATTTATTAGTTATACTCCATTTGTTCTTTTATCTTTCTCACTTGTAATCTTGACGGAATCTTCTCAATTTTTCTCAATTTATAAGAGAAATATAGTCATGTGGGATCTTTTTTGATTCGTCTCAATTAGTACTTTATTAATATTCAATCGTTATAATTTTTACAAATATATAATGAAAGATATTTAAGTTCAAAAAGGTGCATCGAGAGACGCGCACATATAAATGAGAATGATAAAAACCGAGCGTATTATCTATAATAAGGAAATTCTCAATGGTATTTCACTTCTGGCTATAAATCTTTGGTATCCAAACTTAATCTTATGTCTCAATGGTAACCCCGTGTTTATGATTATACTTGAGAATTTCGAGTCAAATGGATTGGGTCGGATTTACCCCTAACCCAACATTTTTCGGGTTTATTGGGTTTAGGTCATTTTGGGTCGAAAGCTCTTGTCTAAAACTAGAACCGGCAAAACTAACTCAACCTATCGAATAGAACGAACCGAACCGAGACACAAAATGGAAACCTAGAGTTGACCCGAGACTGAAATAACTCGAACCTACCCAGACTCGGCCCGAATCAGATATATCTAAACTTGAACCGACCTGAATCAACCCAAAATATACAGTCGTCAAATGTTATTTGTAAGTATTTGCTTAAAATATTGGGTTTTTCTATTGGGGTACCCATGTACTTTTTAAAATTTTACATTATAACCCTTATGTTTTTTAAGTTGATAAAATTATGGCTTATTTGTCGTTTATTCGTTCATTCAAACCAAATAAACCGGGTATGTATTATCATTGGGTACCAAATAGGGAGACATAATTATGTACCTACAATCCCTATTTTTGTCTCTACAGCCTCTATGTGATATGGACACATAATTTTATATCTATATTTTTTTGTATCCATTGATGATACATACCACACCTACTTGGTGTGGATTAAAAAAATGAACAATAGATAAGCCATAAAATAAATTTTAAAACCTATTTTTCTCCAACTCTAAAGTATTTTTCAAAAATATTTACTTAAACCCATTTTTGTAAAACATTCAAAAAATCTTTATTGTTATTAAGTAGCACACGAAATAAGATTTCTGAAAAGGTATTACACATGCATCCAATTCCGATTTGAAATGAAAAAGTTATGAATAAATTATTAAGACCGTATATATATCGGACCACTTTTACTTTTTTTTTTTGGAAATTATTAAAACCGTATTTTTTTAGGCCATATCTTTCTCAGTGTAAATCGGAATAGGCTAATTCCAAATCCATTGAAGATTAAACTTCAGGGACTTTTCAACGACATATTATTAGTCATGTTTTAAAAATCGAGATCAGTAGAAACGATCGTTGCAAAAGACGCGTATGTTCAGCTCCTACGGGGCACGCAAGGCTCATGCGTCCAAGCAAGTCCACGCGTCCTACGCAACTCCAGGCACACTTGGATTTTCCTTGGACATTTGTTGTGCGTCCGACAAGCCATTGGGCAGTTCGCGCAAGTCTTGCCGCAACCCGCATAGCCGTTTTAGCCCCTAATTTTTTGCTTTCTCTAAAAATATCCCTCTTTTTCAGTAAGAACTTTTCCTCCTAATTAAGGACTACAAATTTCTCCATTAAGAACTTTTCCTCCTAATTAATGACCGTGCTCTTAGCGCATGCCTCTCTCGCCCTTCTCCTGCGTGATTTTCGGACTTGTTTTTTCTATAAATAGTCTCTCTTGTTCGACGAACGATGGGCACACCTTTTACAACACACTTTCACCCGAGACTTTCACCCGAGACTTTCACATACACTTTTACCACGACTTTTCCACCATACTTCCAACTACAACTACGCTTATAAACACAGAATTAAACACCACATATTCAAACTCCATTCAAGCTTCAAGATTGCTCCTCCTACGGATCGTTATTCATGACCTATGCGACAAAGGTACAATTCCTAAGGGTCAATTCCAATATAATTCTTATTTTACTAACAATCTGCTTGTTATGAGGTAGATCCTTAAAAGAATCAACGTTCTTTTGTATATTTTTATCTCCCATCTTTCTTTTATTTTTCTATTATATTATTCATATCCATGCTTATATGCTTTAACGCTTTCATCACCACACATGCTTTGTTTGCTCATCAAGATCTAAATAAATGTTCTAATGCTAAATTCAGATAATTTGGACAAATGGGATTATGTTTCCTATAATTTGATTGCTTAAATAATACTATGTCACAAAAATTAGTCTCTTACTTGTATTTAATGAACCAACGACGATTTATTTTTAGATTGCATAAACATATTACTTGGTTGTTTAATTGCATAAACTTAGACATGAATTGTATTAAGTAGAGGCCAGTAATGAGCGAATTTGACTTTTGTTTATATTTGTACCCTCACCCCCAAACTCAATCTTTGGTTTATTAACCAGTTATGAAGTCATAATGGAAAAATCTACATTGAATAAGTCCCTAAGTTGTCTCTATGGTTTCCCAAAAATCCAATTAAGTTTACAAGTCTTCCTTTGAAGACTTAGGCTCTGTTATTTTGGACTGAATTAAACTAAAATAAACTGAATTTGTCTGAACTGAACTGATGAACTGAAATGAATG
Source organism: Beta corolliflora (assembly GCA_947648045.1). NCBI lineage: Eukaryota > Viridiplantae > Streptophyta > Magnoliopsida > Caryophyllales > Amaranthaceae > Beta > Beta corolliflora. The sequence goes on from CANSZD010000795.1 coordinate 11,825, forward strand.
AAAATTGTGAGAGGAAACTATCTGAACTGAACTGAACTGAATTGAATTTGTCTGAACTGAACTGAACTGAATTTTTATTAATTCAGTCCAAAAGAATAGAGCCTTAGTGTAACGCCCCGACTTCTAAGCATCATTATTAGGTTAATTAATTCCAAGGATTAGCAGCGGAAGATCTTCCTAGCTTAGTCGGTGCGTCACTGTCGTACTTTCCATTCGAGAAAGTACAAGGCAAACATTCTTTCATAAAACTAAACCTTTTATAACAGTTATAGTAATTCTAGAAACATATAGTTTACTTAAGCATAACTAAAGTTATGTAACTTAGAGTCCATAAACTTGGTTTACATAACCGTCATAGTCGTATAATTAAAAGTACACTATTCCTCACTGCTACGCCGTCCCATCTTCATATGCATACCTAAAACAGAAAAACAAAACGTCATGAGCCGAAGCTCAGTAACATACTACTCTAACATCGTAAATTCATTTCAATTCATTTTATTTGCAAACAGGGAGAAGAGAATATAGTAAACCCATTTCGTAAACATACACTTCGAATCAGGATTTTAAAAGTCATTCATTAATATAATCTCCATTATCACATTTCATTATCAGAAAACTCTCTTTGGTTACTTGGCGAGTACAACAGAAGGCATAGACACCGAGGACATTGTCCCCCATCAGAAGGTGGCATATAATGCCATAACAGAAGGCAAAGCCACCGAGGATATTAATCCCCCATCAGAAGGTGGCATATAATGCCAGGCAAAGCCACCGAGGACATTGTCCCCCATCAGAAGGTGGCATATAATGCCATTATGCGGGTGCCACCGAGGACCTTGCCCCCCAATCAACAGAACGACACGTGCACGACCCGGAGAACATAAATCGCCATTCACCATCTTTCACTTTCATTTATCATGTTTCGTTTCTTTTAAGTACTTTTTAGAAATCATAGTACAATCATTATATAAACGTCATCAAATCATCGTTTGCATAATAAAACAGTTCATATCCCGCACACCATAAATAACATAGCATAAACATTATATGAAAACATCATGAAACATAGTTGGAAGGGGAGTGCGGGTGTTAGCAGTAGACGTTACCTGAAATCCTGCTTAACAACCTTGAAAGCCGGGGGAGGCTTGTAATATCTCTTCCTTTTTAATCTAATCAATTCAGGAATTAATGAAAGACTTATTAATATTTCATTCTAAATTTTGAGTTCCTTGATCCATTACCATCATGTGCCCATTTTAGGAGTTATTTAGGAGTTTTATATATTTAGGTCTTTGGTGGTTGATAAAAGTTCATAAAGACTCTTTTTACTTAACAACTTCAGCGTCTAAGTTATAATTCATGACTTGTGAGTAGGAACGTCTTATTATATCCATTTCATATTTTATGAATCATTAAGCACTTGTTATCATTTTGTTAACTATAACTCAAAACTTCATCCTATTAATCATAGGACCCCTTTAAACATATTTGTCATTTTATAGTCTAAAAACAGTGACCATTAGTCTTTATAGTGCATGACTTGCATCTTATAGGCCTCATAATATGACTCTTTCGTTCTTGTCATCTAAACATATATATATATATATATATATATATATATATATATATATATATATATATATATATATATATATATATATAAAATTGTATGTTACCTTAACATAGATTTGCCAAGTAAATTATACTTAAATTGTATTTTAGTTGAAATATTAGAGTTACAAATAAATATGAAAGATACTATCAAGTATTGTTGCATAGTATATCATTATTTAACCATTTATTAGTCATAGTATAGTCTCATATAATCAAATTACAAGTATTATATATAGTGAGTTCTTTATTCATGTTTGTGTTATTAACTAAATTAGAACATGAACATCAACATAATTGACTAACCATCCCAAATAATCTATCCCATTTACTGATTTAGTAAAGTCAGCCCAAATAATTTATCAAACCATTAAATCAAAGCCCAACAAAAGTATACAAACATACTTAAGTCAGGACTTACTGCTTCAACTACTGAAGCACGACAGAGAGAGCTGCAACGAAGGGGTCGGAGCTCCGGCGACTGACGGCGAGGCGAGGCAGAACGTAAGGCGGCTGAGTTGGGTGGTGCACCGGGAAGGATTCCGGCGAGATCGAGCTGGGCGAGAGAGAGGAGAAGTTGGGCAAGATAGAAACGCGGGTCGGGTTTGCGGCAAGCGGTTGGATCGAAAGTCGAGGGCGCACGCTGGTGGCCAGGGGGTGGAGGCCGCGCTGGGTGAAAGGAGGGTGGCGGTGGCAGCGTCAAAAGGTGGTGCTGCGGTGGTGCTAACTCGAAAAACAGAGGAGTGAGAGAGGGAGGTGTAGTGCGAAAACAGGGGAGTTTGGGTGTTTTGGGTGGCGGTTTCCGGCGAAGGTGGAGAATCTCGGTGGTGATGAAGATAGTGGAATATAGGGTGGTGGATGTGTGGTGGTTTGAGGCAGGAAGGATGGCTATTTATAGCCATAGTTGATTCTTCAAATTCTAATTTTTTTCAGAATTTGGATTGATCAAGTGATCAAAATTGGATTTTGAGGGTGGGTTTGGTTAGAATTGAAGTTTGTAATTGGATTTGAGTTTTTTGTGTGAATAAAGATTCATCTTTGGATTAAAATGTCCTTGATGGGTCTCTTGTGAAGGAAAATTGGAGGTGGATGATGAAAACAGTAGTGTTGTATTGAGTTTTCCCTTTTTCTTTTTTCTTTTTATTTCTTCCTTTCTTTCCTTCCTTTTCTTTTACTTCTCCTTTTTATTAACACCATTATTTTGATTCAACATTTGATTAGAAGTATACTTTGTAAAACTTTAGTAATTAATTTGTTTATCATTACTTGGTTATAGAGTAACAAATTTCAGTCATAATTAAAGGAAAAATTTAACCACTAATTATTATTGTTTAAGTTAAGTAAGTTTAAATTTTCAGTATATTACACTTAGTGGCGACTTCTTTATTTCAAAACATTTTTTAAACGAAAACCTTTACAATGACGTGGTGAAACACGCGCTCATCCCGCGTATACAATAAAAACACGCCTACACTAAGATAGACCAAAAATAAAACCTTATAAAAATTCATATACTCACAACTTGATTCACCATGGCAAACCACAAACCTTACCCCAAGCTAGACTCAATTAAACTCGATAAACCTCACTTTAATCGAGCACACTTTCTCTCGTGTGCTTATATGTTATGACATTTTCACTCAAGCATATACGAAGTCGACTAGAATGAAGTATTTTTATTTAAATTTGACTATCGTCTCATTCTCCACTTAAAAATGGTGAAAACATGCATATAGATCATGAGGACTTACAAAGGGTTATAGCGTGGCTAAGGTAAGGGTAGGATAATATTTAGGATCGTGGTGCTAAAAGCCAACTAGTGGAGGAAATAACACTTCAGCATCTGTGCCCATTAGATGCAGATGCCACAAAAATTTCTACTACAAGTTCAACAACACATTGCCAATAAATCAAGATAATACCCATCCTCATCAACTCAAAAAATTTCATCCTTTATTCAATCTTTCTTTCATTTTTTTTTGTCAATTTTTCAGAATTATTTTTCTCAACTTCTTCATCATTTTTTTCATTTTGTACTTTCACATTATAATTTCAAGCATTTTTTCTTTCAAGCATCTTTTCTTCCAATAATTATTGCAAAACCACAAACACAAGCTCAAAAACATGAAACTTAATGCTACTCCACTTAGCAAGGCTTGGATAGAGAAATCATAAAGGTTAGAGGCTTATAATGTAGGTTGATCAAGAGAAATGGGATACAAAAGCTCAAGACAGGCTAATCAAAAGGAATACGATACATGAAAAGAAAATTCTCTGAAGGCTCGAAACAACAAAAAGAACGCCTCAATCATATCAACACATGCATATATTACATAATTCTCAAAGAGTCCCAAGGCAAGTTCAAGAGTCATACTTCATGTGGAACTATCACAGAAGAAAAAAAAAGACTAATGTAGATGTGTCAATCTATAAGGCTTGAAAAATCCTCTTTAGGCTTATGCTTAACAAGTAAAATCAAGTCTTTCTTGGGGGATGTCAATCAATCTTACCACAATCCGTTCAAGTTGCAAAACAATCATACTACGAAAGTGTTTAATGAAGTTTAACTCAATCTTGTAAAATGTAACTGCAATATTGAAGATATGCCCAAATCTCATGAATTATTAATCTCATGAATCAAAACACATGTAATCATGAAAGAATTTCCTAAATTTTATCCCATGCATGAATGCAATAAAAATGCAAAAACTAAATTAATATGCTCCTAATACTAAGAAAGCAATAAATCCTCACACACTTTTGTAGGAATCACAGTTACACTACCTTGTGCAACAAGCCCTTTAAATTTTTAGGCTACCCTAGTGAAGGTTTTAAGAAGGCATACCCACAAAGCCAAAACATGCAAAAAATTATTTAAAATGAACCTAAATGAATAATATATACAAGTGATGATCCAAAAAGCATCTCCTCCCCCAAGCTTAATAACATTAACATGTTGTCCTCAATGTGACAAAGAAATGTTGACAAATTTGACTTGGATACATCGCATACAGCTAGTGATGTAGCCATATTGTAACATCATAACATGTGGTTGATTCCCATTTAAATTTGAGAATTTTGAAAATTATCATAACCAATTTGGAAAATGTGAGTTTTCTCGTTGTTGGATGCGAGCATTTTCCCTAATAAATTCTCATAAATTGAAGATTGAGTTTTCTCCTATATTTTTTATTTCACCCATATTCACATATTACGTGTAACTTGATTGGCTAATATAGGCAAAATCTCTATTATATAAGCCAAGGGAAGAGGTAATGGCGTCCACATGATATTACCTTCATACTCCCTCTGTATTTTTTTTTATCTTTCCTACTTTGACTTTGCACGTTTGCCAATGCACTTATTCTACCTTAAATATCTTTCATTACATATTAGTAAAATTATAATAATTGAATATTAATAAACTACTCATTTAGACGAATCAAACATGACCCCACATGACTATATTTTTTCTTATATATTGAGAAAAATATTCTAAGTGAGAAAGATAAAAAAATACAAAGGGAGTATTTAATAAGTGGGGACATTTAAGACAACTTACATGACAAATCATTAAGATAATTAATTATGATTTCAATTATTCCCTAATCAAGCAGAGTTGCCAAAAGAAAATTTCAATTACAAATTTAATTACCAAATTTGTCATATACACAAATTTAGATAGCCCAAAAAGATAACTAATAGATTGTTTAATATGATGGTTTGACAAAAAAATCAACTACATTTAATTATCTCTATTATATAAAGGAAAGGGTGGGAGTATAGTGTTCACATGAATATAAAATTTTGCCCTTCAATATCTTACCATAAATTACACTAATTAGTTTCAGCCAATACTAATATGTCAATTAACACTAATGCAAAATATCAAATATTGCCAAAGTCTAAATATAAAGAGCCATAAATAGGAAAAAAATACTGACAAATAGTGCAAACTATTACAAAGCAAATGAATAGAAAGTCAACATAATTCTTTCTACCTAAAGTTTCATTTACAATTAGAATTATTATACATTCATAATAACCTATCAATAATCAAGGACATTAATTTTCACGTAAATCGGACGCCAAAAAACACTCATATAGTTTCAACTTTACTTAAATTGCTTCGAACAATGTTAGTAAAATATTATCTAATTGTTATACTGCATTTGATGTGTGAGTGATTTTTAAGCTATTGACTATAAAAACATTGGATTTTTAGCTAATTACTCAAGAATGACTCAACAAACTTAACCCAAAGATATAACAAATAAATTTTAGCAAATAAACCATAAGTGACAAAGAATTAAGTTCAAGCAAATTTCCCATGTATTCAAACAAATAAACTTAATCCAAAAAATCAGCAAATAGATAAATCAACAAATAACTCAAAAGTAACTCAGCAAACATACATAATTATTACTTAGCAAACATACATAATTATTACAGTAATCACGTTAATTATGACAACACCTATCTATTTAAGCATATTAATGCAAGCTAATAAATTGAGTGATTATCAAATACGTATACTCTTCCTATGCCCATTATTTATTACTTGGGTTTAAGACAAATTTTCAGTACATGTTAGCTTCCGTTATTCTCAAAAAAGTTGTCATATGCATCATCATCGATATTTGTAGTTTCAATACCTTCATATATAAGTTTTGATATCCGATGTCTTGCACGCATCGCGTGCACATAAGGCTAATAACAATAAAGCATAAGAGTTTTGATGTTTTTGATAATCGGATGGATGTACCACGGGCAATGGAAGAGCTTATCAAGTATGTCAATGGCAACACGCTTGTCCCCTTTTATTAGAAAGTTGGAACCGGCTACATCCAAGCTAGAAAAATCATGGATCATTCCGTAGGTACGTCATGGCTCAGGTAACTAGGGGAAGAGACAAGCCCAATTCTAAGGCAAGGGTGTATATAGCTACATTCAAGTGATTCCGCAGCAAAACACTAGCTATAGAGGAGGGAGTGGCAAAGCCATCGAAGTCGAGTTTGATGGTATTTGAGGGTGCTGGGCATCATTTGCATCCACCCCTTGAATTTCACACTTCTAATGCATCTAATGGGTTTTGGTCTCAAAGATTCTCATGCTCTTATTTTATCAGCAGGTGCTTTTTGTGCAATTTCTATAAAGAGATCTGCTATATCTCATTTTCAGTACAGCATAGTCATGTACTTAAGACGAATAAACAGCTAATAGGTACTTCATATAAGAAGGTATACATATACCTTTCCACAATTATTGAGGGGTCGAGAGACAGAGAGAGGGCAATGCAGCAGGGAGGGAAAAGTAAGGACATTGCAGCCTTTTACACGGCGTTGTGCCTGCTACTTCATAACATCGTATGATACTAATCTTACAAAAACTTTCCCTCTTAACTCCCACTTCCTTGACCAAGTAGATTCTACAAGATATATTCATCTGATATCGCCGACATCCCCCTTTCTCAAGCTTTATAGACAAAAACCTTGAATGAGACCCAGCTTGGTTCCTTCAAGCGGAGTAAGGTAGTCTTATTCCCATTCGTGGGGATAACCAAGGTCTCTGTGGATCAGGATCTACATAAGAATGCACAAGAAATTGAACTGCCTCTTCATCTATCAATTCTCTGGCCCATCCAACCCGCTTTGATTGACCAGATCCGGGTCCGAAACACCTTCATCAAAATAAAAACAGATGTAAACTTACTGGTTCGTGTTACTAATAAAAGCTGCATATTTCAGATAAAGGTGGCCTTTTAGTCTGTAGATCACTGTTTGCCAATGCACAGCATACACAATTTCAATAAAACCTAACAGCCGCTAAGAGTAAGGTCCTATCTGGAGCAAATTCACTATCTTAATCAAGCAGCGGGGAAGAGTAAATTCCTATTTACATAAAAGAAGTTCAAAGAAAAGGATAATACTATAAGATACCATACCAGTACTAATCACATTGAGCAGAGTAAGCAATTTCCATTGAAGTTTTAAGCAAGCTAACCTTTTCAAATGCCATTCCTAAAGTTATCTTCTGAAAGCTCAATTACTATTCATCACCATTATGCTTATCAGGACATGGTCATTGGCTAAACATTATTCTCTTTTCTTTTTCTTTACCACTTCTAATAGGAATGAGAATTCACGAAATAAAACTAAAACGCCTTTTTGTTAATTCTATTGCAAGTAAATTGAGATACCTGTACTCATAAAAGCAAGCACTCCTTTCATTCTCACACTTGCCCCAATTATTCCAACCCTCATGCCTAACACACTGGTCCATGTATGTGTATGCATATACCACCCTTCCAAAGGGTCCCCATGGCCTTCCAAGATATGCATATGATGCTTTCCCATTGCCGGTGATGACACATCTGAAAAACAAAGTAATACCCTGTAGTTATTATGGAGTTATGATGGAGTATGGACACGTACTCGAGGACGTCAGAAAATACGAAACGATAACCGTTATGCTGCTAAAATAAGAAAGTCATCAGTGAGATACAATTTGTGCAATAAACAAGGGCATTTGGATTGAGATTGCATGACTAAACTCCAGTATAATGTGTATCTAACACATGCAATCAAAACCATTACATGGGCCAAAAATATACACCAGGAAACTCGCAAGACAGGATCTGCATCTGCCAGTAATTAGTTTGCTGCTGTTGCGGCTTATGTTTAAGTCTAACAATAAGAAAGATAGTTATAACTGGAGTAAAAAACCATACTTGTTCTCTATTTACGATATATTCCAGCAGGGCACATTTAGTGAAAAATGGAAAATATGAAAAAGTATGAGGTACTAAAGTAACCCCGGTTCTAGCCACAAAATGGAGGTATATCCATATATGCACCTCAATCCAAGACGAGATGATTTTAAGATATGTTTTAAATAATTTCTCAGTGTGTAACATAAATTCTGAATGGCAAATGAATATAAGAAGCTTCCCAAATACCTTAAAAAACATAACCAGTGGTCTCTTGAGACGATTTCCTGCTTTGTGCGGTGATGAAACCCTCTGACTTGCAATGAATATGGCAATGTTCCAATAGAGCAGTACTGTTCCCAAAAATAAAGTCTACGCTTCCTTCAATGTAACAGTCTCGTAAATATTGCTTCCCATAATGCAAATACAAAGTATCCTGATGCAGAAACACAAAAGAGGAAATATAACAAAATTAAGGGATTAATATGATTTTCAGAAGCTGCAGAATATAATGGTAACTACAATCATGTTCAATTCACAACCCACCTTGATATTGTATTAGCAACAACCAAAAGAATAACATATAACTTCATCAGACAATAGCTCGTGTGACAGTAAACCCTAAACCAGTTACCAGGAAGCACACTGTAGCATTTATCAGCAGGCACTGACATGGTGCGGTAGTGCCTCTCACAAGCCTCCACCAAAAATACAAAGGGCAAGGCTAAATGGTTGTATTTTGTCTATGATGATCATTGTAACTTCAGTTAGTGTGGAGCCCACCAAACCATTTCTCATTTAGTTATCTTAAATCTAGCCAATAAGAGATTTTAGCCTTGCCTAAAAAAGGGGAAACATTTGAATCAGACTGTTGATAGAAAACCACCAATTGGCTAGCAACTACAGACAAAATATATTAAGGTTTTCTGATCAAGCAGAAGTATTTTGGCTGTCAAGTAAGAAACACCTCAGCTTTGCAACTTGATGCAATCTGTCATTATAAGACCTTTGATTAGTTGATAACAAGAGCACCAAAGTGATTTGAATCACATGGTTTACTGAGATGCTTCCTTCAGGAAAGCAACTAAAATGCATACTACTTATTTTTTATACTAGGACTGCATCCCAAATATGCTAGCATAGGCAGAGCAGCATTTCTTTTATCCGCGGTCACACTGATTACTTGTTAATACTTAGATTCCATTCTAACACATACTAACCAACACGGATATCATTATAACAATCAATTTACATTAATTACATATATTCTTACAGATATAACACTTCAGTTCTAACAACAGAGAGCAGCAATCTATACCTGCCATCCTAAGAACCTGCAATTGTAAAAAGCGCAACGATCAGCAGTCACCCTAAGCGCCACCGCTTGTCCTGATCCCTACAACAAGCATTTCCCAGAAAACAGATAACACCAAATTAATCTCCAAACCAACCCAATTCATGTAAAATTCAACTTGTCAAACTAAAAACTCTTTCATCACAATCAGTACACCCGAAAACCCCACGAGTCGAAATTAACCCTGAAACCTAAATCCATAATTCAACAATTCTCCCTACTCAAACAGTATAAAATTTCAATATCAGTCACTTACACTTCCCAATTACAAAGTGGAACGGACAGGTTGTCGGTTGTACTTAGATGCCTGTGAGCGAGCGTTAATGTAATTTATCTTATCAAATTATTAAATTACCTGGGGTGCAGAATTCTCAAATGTAACATTTTCAGCAATAAAATCCTCCCCTTCAACAATCACAGTCCCACATCCAAATGTTCCTGTCCCAATCAACCTCGACGCCTGCAATATATTATATATACAATCACTCATATATCCTAAACAAAACCCTCAATAAAGAATATTATTCCTTTACGATAAAACGATTTCTTATGACGATTCATGTTAGCCGACCCCGAATAATTAATATTTTTATAATTTACCTGGTGGTGTTCGATCTTAGTGGCTGTATTGTTCCATGTAAGAATAGTATGTTCAGGGGATAAACCTGCGAAAGTAATGAAGTTTTTGGTTTTGGGTACGTACACCGGCTGTCTGTAAACCCCATGAGACAGACGAATGATAGTACGACACGTGTTACCAAGTGGGACAGCGTCGACAGCTTGTTGCACCGTGCAATATTCGCAACTTCCATCTTGCGCCACTGTTATTACTCTCGCTGTTGCTGCCATTTTCTCTCTTCTCAATTTTTTTTCTGGGTTTTGGGAGTTTTTTATTTTTAAGGGTTTGTTTGTTTGTTTGTTTGTTTTAGTGCGATGTAAATTGAGGAGAGGGAATGTTGAAGGAAGTGGAAAGAGAGGAGTAGTGTATTATTGCGGAGAGTAAACGCAGAAAAAGATAGTAAAGAGAGAGATGGTGAATCACTAAGATTGGGGATTCGATTCTTGTCGTCTTGGGAATTGCATCAGCTGGTTTGGGAGTTTGATTGCTCCGCACGAGCGTTAGACCTTCGAACTTGGAACTTTTTTTTGGTGATAAGGAACCAGGGATAGCAATATCCAGTGGATATCTAGTAATCCGGTCCATCTAATTCCAAAATACGGACGAAAACCCTATATAAATGGATGATAGGCGGGTGAGTGACGGATTGGGTGACGGGTCCGGATCGGATTAGGGTGAGCATTTTTCATCCATCACCCGGTCCGTCACCCGCTTATCACCCGACCCATAATCCATCCGTTTATTTCCTTTTGTTTTATTCTATTTTCAATATGCTTTTTTTGCACTTTATGAATTATGATGGTGAATTTGTTTGGTGATGCGTGATGTTTGATGACTAAAATGAGATGAATGAGTCTGCATTCTACTTCCAATTCCTCTTTTCGTTTTTCCTTGTTTTTTTCTAGTTTCATGTTTTACAAGTTTTCTTCCTTTTCGGCTTGAATTATGTACTGAATTTTTAACTTTCTTCATTTGCCTAGTCATTTAAGTGTTAGGTTAATTTTCCGACGCATTATAATTTTTTTACCCGATAATCACCCGACCCATCCGAATCATCCGTGGATGATGGATGGATGGATTACGGATGATGGATAAACCGGGTGATGGATGGGTCGGGTGGAACGGATGAAACCGGGCGACGGATGCGGGTGATGGTCCACCCAACCCGAACCCGATCCGTTGACATCCCTATAAGGAACGATATATTAAAGAAATAGAACTTGGAACTTACTTCTTGACTTCCAATCATATTGGATACTAGCCTTATATGTACGCGATACGTACGAGAAGATAAAATTAGGCTTTTTCTATGATATACCCCTGTGTTTTTTAAAATTCTATAATATACCCCTAATGTTTTTTTATTCTACACTGTACCCCTGTGTTTTTTAAGTTTTCTACGAAATACCCATCGCCATAGTGTCAATTAATGAAAACGGACGTTATTGTTTTTTGAATTCCCATACAAAACTCCGTTTAGTAGTTAAAACCTCTTAACTTCCCCATTTCATTCTTATGTTCTTCTTCCCTGTTGTTCTTCTCTAAACCCTCATCACTCAGCGCCATTTCACACCATTTCATACCATTTCAGTTGAAATCCCCAGAAAAACGTTGCACAATCCCAAAAAATTTGAAACTTGGTGAGAAATTTCATCACTGTGAGTTGCAGTGAAGACAAAGGTTGCAAAGGGAGACATAATTTGAGACGAAAGTGCGCAACGAAGAGTTATTAGCTTGGAATAATCAAAATTCAGGTAAAATTCTTGATTATTAGTTGTTAAATTGGTAGATTTATGTATTTGCGGTGATTAAGTGATGTTTAGGGTTTGATTACTATATTTTGGTGAAGTTTAGGCCTTGAAATTTGACTGCATGTTTGTTGTTGTGTGTTTATGTTCGTTGTTGCAGACAATGCCTGAGAGAATTGTAAAAATTCATTACTTAGGAAAGTCTGTGAATTTAAATGTTGAAGATGTTGATTTATGCTTGATGATAGATATAGTGAATGATATGTGTGAATTATTTGATGAAAAGGGCTCGAGCTCCCCGAATTTCTGTGCTTTCATATGTTAATGGGGATGAAAGTATTGAACCGGTAGATGATGGGAGTATGATGAAGATGTTTGAGGTTGTTGGTACAAAGGTGATCAATGTTGGGGTTAATCCTTTGAAAAAAGCAACTTTCATTTGGACCTTAGCACAAAGAGTTAGGAAGGTCGACCAAACTAAGGCCCATCGGTTAGGTGTGAGTGAAGGCCCAAAGGACAAAAGAGGCCCAAAGTAGTAACTAGGAGCACCAAGGAACATGAGATCGCTTATGATGACCCTATTGAATCATCCCCACCAAGCCAACCTGGTCCAATAGTTAGGCCCAAACTACAAACTAGGAGCAAAAGAAAACAGGCCCTAAACACTATTTCTCCACAGATTGACTTACCTTTGTGTAATGATCCACCCCCTCCAAGCCCACCTAAAATTTTGTTAAATGAACCAACCCCACCAACCAGCATGCATTATTTTCAATCACTTTCCCCTCTTAGTAGCCCTCCAATGAGGAGAAGCCCAATGTTCCCACAATTGCTTACATCCCAACCATCACAACAAGCCCGGGCCCACTTCGAGTGGTCTTAACCAACTCGACCGGACTATAAACAGTCCTGATCACAGTCCATTTCATGAGCCCACCTCACAGCCCATTGATGAGCCCACCTCACAACCCATTGATGTACCCACCTCACAACCCATTGATGAGCACACTTCCCAACCAAGCAACTTAGAATCTGATGCTGCTGACCAACCTAACTCAACTGGACCCACTCCTCAACCCAATATGGATTCAAGTGAGCCCTCTAGCAAAATAAAAACCAAACCAACCTTTCCATATGGGAAAAAATGGCCAAATCTACGGCCCAAGGGTAAGGGGCGTGGGTTGCCCAAACTCAAACCAGATCAATTGTTTCTAGTGCTCCTCTCGCTAGCAGACCTAGAAGAACTAGAGCAAGGGCTGTTGTGATGGAAGGTGTAGAAGGGAGTGATGATGATGAATGTGAAGATGACTGGGAACCTGCCCAGGATAGTGAAGAAAGTTCTGAGGATGAAATTGAGGATGATATACTCACTGATGAGGATGATGTGCATGAGTTACTTAACCATGCTTATGTAGATGGTGGGTGGGAGGCTTTTAAAGAGTCAGAATGGAGTGATGAGAGTGGATATTTTAGCAGGATGTTTAGGAATGGTGTAGTGTATGATGATGTTGACATGGGTAGGATTGATTTGAAGCCATGGATGATGTTTGTGGACAAAGAACATTTCAAGGACACTCTTAGAGATTACTGTATCCAAGAAGGTTTTGCCTTGGTTGTGAGGAGGTCAGAGGGGGCTAGGTACACTGCTGAATGTGCAGATGAGAGGTGTGAATGGAGAATTCATGCCTCTAGACTACTAGATGGTCATACTTGGGCCATAAAAACACTAAAGCCTGGCCACAAATGTGACTTGAATTTGGTTCAGAATCCCATGGTTACTTGTGAGTGGGCTGCTAAGAAATTGCTTGAGGATTTCAGATCAAACACAGACATGTAAGGCAAAACAATTAACGGCCTATTGTGGGATAGGTATGGGTTGACAATGGTCACATCTACTGTGTATAAGATGAAAGAGATGGCAATGAGGATGATTCAGGGGGGCCATGATGAGTCTTATACTCACTTACTAACCTACTGTGAGCTGCTCCTTAATAATAACCCTGGCTCAGTAGCTTTTTGCACTTGGAGAACATTGCAAAAACCTGAGAGACCTTTGATTTACATCCATCTTCATCGGCTTTAAGTCTCGGGTCCAAGGCTTGATAGATGGTTGTAGGGGATTCGTGGGAGTTGATGGCACTCACCTTAAAGGTAATTATGGGGAGATTCTTCTCGTCCGAGTCTCATTGGATGGCAACAATGAGATCTTCCCGATTCTTTATTCTTTGTGGTTGATTGTGAAAACAAAACAAGTTGGAGTTGGTTCTTTACACACTTGAAGACCTTATTATTGCAAATGGCGGGAATGATTGGACAATAATGAGTGATAGACAAAAGGTAATACACTCATTTGTTTGTTTTTGTACAATACTAGTGTTTTTTTAAAATTACACTTACTAACACATTTACTTTGTTTGTCACATGTGAATAGGGTATTGATCCCGACCTAGATCGGGTGTGGCCAAAAGTACCAAGAAGATATCGTGCAAGGCACTTATGCAAGAACTTCAAGAGTGAATACCCTGGTATTTTGATGCACAAGTTGTTTGGGGAGTCACAAACTCATACTCATTGTATCTTGTTTTAGGAAGGCATTGCAAAAGGTGCAACAAGTAGCTGGTTTGGGTGCTGTGAAATGGTTCAAGGATGTAGGTCCCCTTGAAACTTGGACAAAGTGGAAGTTTGATCCATCACTTTGCAATGATCAAAACACTAACAACTTTGTGGAGAGCTTTAACTCCACTATTGGCTCGGATAGGGTGTCGCCCTATATTGACCTTGTTGGAAGGTATTTAAACCCTTTCCTTCACTTGTTCCAGAGCTTTAACTCCACTATTGGCTCATGTTGATAATTCTTCGTGTGTTTGGTGTTAGAAGAATAGTAATGGTCGGGCATGCCACTATACAACAACTAGCAGAGCAATGGGTTGATGATGGGGTATGTCCAAATATCAGGGAGAGGGTAAGATTTTTAACCAAGGACTCTAGGACATGTCAAGCTTACCCATCTGGGAGGGGTGAGTATGAAATTCATGATGGTAGGACTGTTTTATCTGTTTCATTGAATCATAAAACATGTGCTTGTGGGAGATGGCAGATTAGTGGAATTCCATGTAAACATGGAATTAAGGCAATCTTGGATGCTGGGAAAGACCCTTTGCATTTTGTGAGTGAATGGTTTAGTGTGGCTAGGTACAGGGAAGCCTATAACCTTAACATCTCACCTATTCCTGATTCAGAACAATGGCCTGACTTAGGTTGTCCAAAACTCATCCCTCCAACCATGAAAAGAGGAATAGGCAGGCCATCTAGGATTAGAAAGAGAGAGCAAGGAGAGGAAAGGAATGGAAAAAGGAGCACAACTGTGCAATGTAAGAAGTGCAAGGCATTTGGCCACAACTCAAAAACATGTAAAGGAGGTGCAACAGCAAGAGAGCTAAGGGAGCAGCAAGGTTTGGAGGCTCAATCTTCCAATCAGACAAGGAATTCAAGAACACAAGCTAGCACTTCACAGCAGACACAACCTCAGATTGACAGCAACTTGATTGACTTGATGATCAATCAATCCCAAACAGCTCCCACTTCTAGGGCAAGGACTTCACAACAGCCTAATCCAAGGGCAAACACTTCAAGGCAAGCACAACCTAGACTCCCATCTTCACAGCAGTAGCCAAGCACTTCCAGGGCTAGGGTCCCATCTTCACAGCAGCAGACAACAAGGCAACCACAACAAACATCCTCACAGCAGCATGTGTCCACAAGGGAAAAACACCCAAGGCAAGCTGCCATGAGCCAGCCATCTTCAAGTATTGGACATGCAATTAGTCCAAAGAGGCAGAAAATCTTAGACAGATTGCAAATGCTCCAAAAGTAGTTTATTTTGGTAGAACAATGGCCACTATTTTTGTCATAATTAAACTGGCTTTTTGGCGCATGTGCTTTATTTTGTGAACATCTAGGAATTGATCCACTTTTGGTTGTTGCCAACTGTGTTAACAATAGATAAACAATAGATAGTGCTTTACTTTGTTGGCAATATTAGTTTTTGGCAGACAAGTTTCATTAGACAAGTTATTTGTGTAAGACTTGGTTTTTTTTGGGAATGTCAAATACTCAACTTTGTTGTCTCAAATGCTATAATATGAAATATTTGATAATTAAACACTGAATTTGATGTTCTCATTCATAAGAAAATAGGATACAAACTTAGGTCGTTACAAAATAAAAACAGAGAACTATTGCTTACACCAACCCACTTGCAACATTCTCATCCTAATATAACAAAAATTAGCATTAAAACATACAAAAAGATACCAATTTTAGCCATCTCCTTTAAAAATCCAGCCAATTCATTCACCATCTCTTTAACCCCTGCAACCTCTTCTTTGATGTTCAATAATGTTGCATCATGTTCATCTTCTGCATTCTCTTGAAGACTAAACTGCAATGCCTCTCCTCTCCTCTCCTCAGAACATGATGGTTGTTCAGCCACATGAAGAATTGACAATAATCACATTTGAAGTACGCTTTCCTCGAATTTCTTTGAGACCCAGAAATGTGGAGCTTTGCATTTTTTTGGGGGGATACAATTACACCTAGGGCAGATAAATTCCAGTTCACAAGGAGATCTTGATTGATAAGAGCTGGAGCTTGACATCTTCGTTAATGGAGGAAAGTATAAGGGGTGGAGAGAGAGAGAAAGTGAGGAGGAGGGAGAGAGAATGAACTGGATATAAGAGGAAGAAAAATCGAGGGCTGAATTGGTTATGGAGGCAATTTTTCCCTCCAAGACCTGTCATTAGGAAACATTAACAGTAAACGTTAAGTATACTTAACGGAGGGGTATTTCATAGAAAACTTAAAAAACACAGGGGTACAATGTAGAATAAAAAACATTAGGGGTATATTATAGAATTTTAAAAAACACAGGGGTATATCATAGAAAAACCCTAAAATTATTATATAATTACATCTAATAAATCAGAAAATTTTGATTATTAATCAGTTTATCACACTAATTAGCGATTTTTAAATTCTTTTAAAAAAATTAGTTGAGAAGGAAGCAACTAAGAGCGTTGTAAATTTTCACAGTTTTTCTTTTTGTTGTGTCTTTTTTATCTTTTTTTTATTAATTAGTTAGTTACATCCTTTTTTTTTTTAACTTTTTCTATTTCTTCGTGTCATTGCCCTGTTCCCATATATAGTAGAGATTAATAGCAACATTTGGACTTCTATGGAGTACTATATAAAAAGTTGACATTACCGATTTTAATTATAGCCGGATCAACATTTTATATTAATTTTAGAATTTTTTATTTTATGAGAATATTAATTTGGACTTCCATCTAACTAATTGGACTTCTATAAATTAAAGGCCCCAATTTATTATTATCTTAGAGTAGTCCTAATTTTTGGGAATTTCTTTCAACAACGGTTCTTTGACTTAATAAAGTTGTTAAATAAGTTAATTGAAACACTTGACACTCATCTAATAACCTTTTTTAAAAATAATTAAAGTCAATGGAATAGTCACATGTGTAATGATGAACCAATTCAGGAGGTTGATAATGTTGAAAGACCATTTAGAGAAATGACTTCCCAAAGTTGAGACCGCTCTAAGATAAACGAAAGTTGGGATCTTTGAAAGTGAATCGACCATAGTTGGGACTGTTAGTGCTAATTTTTTCTTTGTGTTGTTCACATACTTTCAGTTAACTATTTCCTCCATTTTAAAATACTTCAAATATTTTTTACTGGGCATGCTTGTCAATGCATAATTTTGATAATTAAAATGACTATATTTTTCTTTATGTAGGATTCACAAAATAAGTCAAAGGAGAGTGTATGAATAGTGTAAAAGTCAAAATATCTCAAGTATTATATTTTAGAACGAAAGAAGTATTTTATCAAAGCCTATCCATGTTTTATACATAAGGCTAATAGTTGATATTAATGGTGAAAGTTGTGCTTTATTTTGGAAGTCGTGATACTCTACATGTTAATTTGTACTACATTTGTTAATTAATACTTCCAACATATGAAAATAGAACGTGAACCATAGAGAAGAAGAGAGTGATATAAAGCAAGGCTTTTTCTTGAATAAATATTTGCAAAAAAAATGTTGCAAGTATTGTAAAAATATCTCAAAAAGGATTATGATACAAGTATTAAGAAATAGAGGTAGTACTCCCTATCTTTCTTAATCATTTCTAATAGCTCTACTATTCGACCTACTAAGTAAACACGATTAGCATTTGTTAGTTTTAATAATTTTTACTCACGATAAAAAAATAACAGTTGAACTCAATCCTAAAGTTGAGTGTAGAGGAAAGCCTCAAGACAACGAAGCTGGTGAGAGTATGGAGGTTGACATTATGAAGGATTCTCGGGTTGATATCACTCTCCTTAGTGGAGTGCGTGCATATAGGTAACAAGGTTACCTAGGTCTACAAAAGAAGACCAAGAATGTGTTTAAATTTAATTTTAGCAAAAGTAGTCAAACTAAAGTAAGGGAAAGAGCTGCATGTTTATCAGCCCCACTCAATGTCCTTTTTGAAGGCTCATACTTTCATCTCAAAAACAAACATATCGATTGTGGCCCACTGATCAACTTTCTGGGTTGCGAGAAACAATGGTCACAGTGTCTGCAAATGATTGCCCCCATGAATTTGGTTCATAAGACTCTCTTTTGAAGGCTCATACCCTCATCGTACAATGAAACAACTTGATAGTAGCTCCCCGCCCGAACAACGTGCGAGAAGCGGGAAGCAGAGGTCGTGGAAGCTGCAAGTGGTTGCACTTAGACCTGGACATGGGTCGGGCCAGGCCTGTTCACAGGCTCGGCCCGCGGGCTTGTGGCAATGGCGGGACGGGCCGAGCCTAAGCCCTTGAGTGCCGGGTCGTGCTGTGTCGGGCCTGGAATTTTTAGAATTTTGTCCACGGGCTTGCAGACCGAGCTCGTGCCTCCTGCGGGCCTGGCCCATGTTTAATGGTGTTTTTATGGATTCTTGGCAGTTTTAGGCTAAAAAACAAAGAGAAGTGGCGTTCGGTCCATGGGCCATATAGGCGGGCTCGTGCCCGGCCGGGCCTAAAATAAAATTTCTTGATCGTGGCAGGTTCACGGCCCACGTAGCGGAAAACGGCCCGGGCACTCATAAATCTGATTCGAAAGAGTCGTTGATTCTTGAAGAAGACAAAGTAGAGAAAATATATTTTTCAGGCAAAAATTGCAATTTTTCTAAATTCATGTATAACATTGATTGTCCTACCGAGAGAAAGGATACTAGAAGAAGTCCAAGGGCAAATGCATTAGTAGAAGAAATTCTAAGAGCAAGATTCAAGATAATAAAGACTCAATGCAAGAAAAAGATTGCGTGCAATCAAGCAATAAAAGAGTATGAAGATCCAGCTTGAAAAGAATAGTTTCTAGTACTCCACACATTAAGACAGATCCTAGAGAAGAGGCACAACAAGTTGTGTTTCTAAGCACAAACATAGGGAAAGAGAGATCAACACAGATGGAATTAGGTGTCATGCAGGTATGAAGAAAAAAAAATAGAGACCCCCCTTCATCATATCCCTGTTACCATTTAAAGAAAAAAGGCTCTTGGTGTGCTTTGGTTCTAATAGTGCTAGTAGTCATAGTCATAATCATGGGCATCTGGTATAGGATGTCTGTTTATTTTTTCTTGTGTCTTTGGTGTTTGTTGTTTGTACTTAAAAAAAAGAAATTGTTCTTATAAAAATGGTCAAATTTAGTTTTGCTCCATTTTATCGGATTTATGGTTAGTTTCATTACAAGTTATGTGACAAGCACATGAGCCTATTGTTACCTGCCATAGAAGGTAAACTTTGCTAAGCGACCATTCATAAAAGGTCACAAAGTTTTACCCTCATTTTATTAAATTTATAGTTCATTCAATTTCATTAGAAGTCATGTGACAAGCGCGCACATGAGCCTATTGTTACATTTTATAGCAATAAACCTCAATCTAGAAGACCGTTCTTTTATAATAAATACTACTCCCTCCGTCCCATATTATAGTGCTTGATTCTGTTTTTTCACGGGTATTAAGGTAAATAGAATCTAAGACAAATGTAAAGAGTATTTGTGTATTGAAAATAAATGTTATGGGGAAAAAGCTGATTTTAGGAGAGAGAATGATAATAAGTGGTGAAAGAGCATTAAATACATGACTAATTCAACCCTTGGGTTGAATAAACAAAGCAAAATACTATTTTCAAAAAGCAAATAAATAATGGTGGCACAATTTTTCTAGGAAAATCATGAAAAGGTGTGAAATAAAAATGGAAACAAGAATTATATTTTGGGACACTTTAAAAGGAAAGAAGCACTATAATATGGGACGGAGGGAGTAAGTTTTACCCCATCTTATTGAACCATATGGTTAGGACAATTTATTCAAAATCAGCATATTTGGAATTGTTTGTACCAATCTTTCCTAATCTAAGATCAAATAAAAAATTCTACATCATTTAAGTAATCAAATTATTCTCCTACTTTTATATATTATCTCGATAATGATGAAAATTTATCTTCTTAAATTCTAGCATGACATTATATATGAACTCTATTATTATGAGTAGGGATGTCGGTGGAGTGGGGTGGGGTGGGGTGGGGTGAGGCGGGGCGGGGCAGATGTTGCCCTTCCCATCCCCGTCCCCATCCTCACCATAGGTCAACCGACATTCGTCACCATCCCCGCCCTAACAGGGATTAATGTAAAACCATCCTCATCCCACTACCCGCCTGGATATCCATATCCACCTAATCACCACCTTCTCCACCCCATCAACAATCTAAAACCCGCCTTAGACCTACCTCTAAAAAATAAAACAAAAGAGTGCGGAAAAACTATATTACACATTTTAGACAAAAACTTAAGGCATTCTTATAGGATTCACATTACACAACACTCAACATGTAATTATGTAACTCAAAATGAATAATTTTTTCCCCTCAAAAAGAACTATTTTTTATTCAACATGGGTATGGGACGGGGTGGGCGGGGATGGGGTGGGTACAATCAAATATTCACCCCCACCCCATCATCCATGGCGGGTTTTATATTCATTCCCATCCCCACCCCACATCACCCGCGAAATCTAGATCCATCCCTACCCTCATTGAGGCAGGGATGGGCCAGGTCTCTTATTTAATCTACCCCACCGACATCCCTAACTTTATGAGAATTCTTTATAAATAATTAGTTGTTGGACCCGGGTGATGCCTTTGGTTATTTTCTTATGTTAAATCCAGTAACTCAAGAAAACTATTATTGGTTTATATTTTTGCTTGATCATTTACTTCTTCTTTGTTGTTAGGGTTCCTATATGTTGATCGGCGAAGGGAAAAAAAGTTAGATTGTTAGCGTTATTTGTTAATTATAGGGCTAAAACAAAAGTTCACGTATCCAAATTGCTGGGATTATTAAAAGCAGACCTCCCATGGTTAGGATTGTAATGATCAATTTTTCCTAGATAAAATATAATTAGAAAATATATGCAATGTCAAAAATTATTAAACATGAATCACAGCCCAATAAAATTACAAGAAGATTTGCATAAGATGCAAGTAAGATATATCTATTCACTCTCATCAAATTATGATTGTAGAACTATATATATTGAGAGTACATATAAATGAAATAATAAAATGATAACTATATAAGAAAGTGTAGGCCCTGAACATATATATTAGGCATTTCAAGTTTATAGCATTACCACAAATTTGGTCTTTACTCCTCCTATTACATCGGATCAGAAGAATCACAAACTAACTTTGAATTAATATGTTTTCTTGTCATCACCTCTAACCTACCTTTTTCCTATAAGCAAAAAAATTATCATCTGCCATGCTCAAGTCTATAACCAAAAATATAATCATCCTCACAATTGTATGTCATTGCCTAAATTTACATGTATGTAACTCACTACGATTTGAACTCTTATCAGGATCCACAAAATGCATTTCGGAAGAGATCAAGCATGATGTCATGACTGTTGGAAATTACAATGTCATCAACCCAATTGAAGGGTATCCTGTCCCCTACAGTCATCGGATTAGTGCTCGTGTAAATACCATCCCCTTCACATCTATCCTTATGCATGAAGTTGAATTTTTTTTATGCATCATTGGGCTTAGCAAAATAATTGATCTTTCACTCTATTACATTATACTTCGCATGTTTTTTTAGACACAACATTTACGTTTTTAGTGACTGGTTAGAAACATCAAATGTGGTACTTATTAATGAGCGAATGTTCAATTACCTTTCTTGATGCTCATGTGTTTGATTACTTGATTGGTTACTATTTAAGAAAAAAATTAGGTAACAATAAGGTTAGTCAATATTGGAGCAGCTACATTAAGATGCATACACCTTTAATATTTCTAGTCTCCAAGTTTGATTTCTTTGAGGGAAAGATTAGATTATGTGGGTTATTAGTTTCCTGATTATTTCAGCTAATCTATAAATAGATGAATATTATATAATGCAACTTGATACACAAAATTAAATATGGTTTAATTCTAGGCTTATACAAGTGTACTAGCATGCTTTAGGTATGAGGTACGTCAACGAGCATGATGCATGCCTTGCAATGTGCACCTCATGGATCCAGAATTAATTATGATTGTTACTTATGATAGGAGATTTTGTGGTGTATTAATCTACAAGACACATGTTGAACATGTAGTGTATCACATCTTGATCTTATGCATGGATGCCGATAAGACATATAAATACTGTATGGAAATGCATATATAGAACGCTACTTTGTTGAGATCAAATTATATGTGTTTACATTTTACGTATCTATCCTAATTATGTTGGGGTGGGATTTTTAGAGACACATATGATACTCTAGCATGTTTTGTCCTATTTTTCTTTGAAAAACTAGTCAATGGACTATTCTACATTTTACATATCCTAATTATTATTGGGAAATTTCCATTGGTAATCTTGTAGTTTTTCGGTTTCCCAATGGTAACCCTGTGGTTTTCAAATTCCCAAAAATGACCTTGTACTCTTGTTGAATTCCCAAATGTGACTTTTTCCGTTAAATCTAACTGTTAAATCAATGCACGCAAATTGAAATGTCTCTGAAATGCAAATTGACGTGAATCTGATCATTTTTTGCAAATTTCGATCTCAAATACACCCATAAAGGGCTAAAATGATCCTCAAAACCTTAACAGGGCTATTTTTTCGGAATAATTTGCGTTCCAAAAATATATCGATTTGCGTGCATTATTTTGTGTGCCGAAAAAAATAGCCCGGTCGAGGTTTTGGGGGTCAATTTAGCTCTTTATGGGTCAAATTGAGGTCGAAATATGCAAAAACAATCAGATGCCCCTCAATTTGCATTCCAGAAACATTTCGATATGCGTTTATTGATTTAACGGTTAGATATAACGGAAATTTAACGGAAAAAGTCACGTTTGGGAATTCAACAAGAGTACAAGATTATTTTTGGGAATTTGAAAACCATAGGGTTACCATTGGGAAATCGAAAAACTACAAGGTTACCAATGAGAATTTCCCATTATTATTTTGTTGAGATCAAATTGTATGTAGTATATATATCATGTATGTTTGTGTTTCTTTCCCTATACATGAAGATGAAAACCATCTAATTAACTTCTTCACATAACAATTTATGGTTACAAGAAACAACTTGAGTCCTATAACAACACCATAGACTATTCTACATATATTGATAATAAAATTCATACATGTTAAAGAAAGTAAGAGTTCCATATATTTGCATTTAATTTTACATGTAGTTCGAAAAAGAATTTTCATAAAAGTCGCTCAATCTCTATTGTATACTAGTATATTACATAAAAAGCGGACACTATTGCATATTATAACATAGAATAATGCTTAGTAATTTAAAAACATATGAATCTGAGATGCAGGTTATATCGCCACGAGGTCATAATTATCATCATAAGGATATAGTGGAATCAGGCAACTTTGCATTCACAGCACCGGAAACTGGGGATTATATGACATGCTTTTGGGCTTCAAACAATAATCCTCCAAAAAATGTATCTATTGAGTTTGAGTGGAAGACAGGGATTGATGTTAGGGAATGGTACAATGTAGCTCGTAAAGGACAAATTGATGTAAGTTTCTCCCTTTTCTCTCCTACACATATCGCTTGCGTGTGTTTGGCTCCTAAGAGCATGGCCACTCATGTCCCAAAAAAACATGTTATTATTCATGTGTTTTAAGCTTTGGATAATTAATACTCCCTCCGTCTCATAATATAGTGCTCACATTCCTTTTTTGGTGTCCCAAAATGTTGTGCTTGTTTTATTTTTCATTAATTTGCTTGGACTAAATTATCCTCAATTTTTACACAGACTTTCCAAAATACCCCTACTTTTCTTTCAAAATATGTGCCCCTATTTATTCTTTTACACCATTCCAAGAAACATTCATTGCTTTTTGATTTTTTTAAAAGAAAAAATAAAATAAAGAACTAGTTCCAAGACAAAAGTACCAAATAAACACTTTCTTAAATATACTTTTTGAGAAATCCTACTACTCCTTCTATTTTCCTTAATTCCCGTGAAAAATGAGAGTAAGCACTATATTATGGGACGGAGGGAGTACATACTTTCTTAGTTTTTTTCTATTGGAACAATTGAGTTTTCACGTTTGTTAATGCACAACTTTAACTGTTGATATCTTTAAATACTTTTTAGTAAAAATTATAAAAATTTGATATTTTAGAAGTATATTTTGAGACAATTTTAACTAGACCCCACATGACTATATTTTTCCTTACATAAAAATCACAATACATATTGAAAGGATGATGAGTGAATAGTATAAAAACTCAATTGTTGCAATAGAAAAAGAATGAAGGAAGTATAAATCTAGTTATAAATTAATAATGTCATGATTCTTTCATGACTTTTCTATTTAATTTTTGAAATTTGTCTAAAGCAAAAAAAGTTCTAGTATATATGTAGAAGACTAAAAATTGCATGCAATATTATAACATTGAGTAAGTATAGGCCTTGAAATAACTTTTTAGGGAACAAATGAATTGACTTAAATTTTCTATAGGCCGACAAATATTGAACATTAATACAATGAAATAAGATTTGGAAATGACTAAGTCATCATAGAATAGTTGATGGATGAAATGTCTACCATTGACAGTCGTAGGAGGGTCTAATATATACTAGTCTTTTATTTTCACAAGTGATATGCAACAACTAATAGAAAAGAAAGGAAGGTGTTTGATTTCCTATTTAAGATGTTATACAAGTATATATCCATGTACTATAAATGAGATTTGTAAGGGAAGTATTGCTCATGCTTGACTTTTGTTATTCGCTAGAAGAAATTGTATGATTGTTTCTAACCTTGAGATAGATTGTTCATCCGTCAAAATTTTGAATATCTCATAACGGTCCCAACCTTGAGGCTTTTTTTTCATAACGACCCTTCACATTTTAAAACATGCTAAATTGGTTAATTATGAAAGTAATATTCTTCCATGTTTAAGCTAATTAATTGTATTGATGGGCTTACAAATGAGTACTATGTTTCATAATCAATGAATTTAAAAGGTTAATTGAGGTGAAATAACGTTTTGGGAAGAGACTTCCCAAAGTTATGATGGCTATAAGCTAATCAGAAATATAGACTTTTTAAAACAAGCTGACCATAGTTAGGACTGTTAATATCAACTTGTCGTAATGAACATTATGAATTTTGTTGTTTTGAAACAAACTATACACATACCTTATTTGATTTATGTACAATATTTTCCCCATGTGTTCCTTAGTTGTTGGATATTGAGGTGAAGAGATTATACGACACCGTGAAATCTATCCATGACGAGATGTTTTACCTTCGTGAAAGGTGAGAATAGAGAGAGTTTTACAATGGCATTCTTGGTTTTGAATTATTCTTTCCGGCATAATTTTCTTCAAGTTTTACAAAATATGAAGCTCATACATCTAATTTGTTTGATGTTTCCAGAGAAGAAGAAATGCAGCTACTGAATAGATCAACCAAATCAAAAATGACAATATTTAGTTTCTTCTCAATCATTCTTGTCATGTTTGTGGCTGCAATACAAATTTGGCATCTTAAGAGATATTTTGAGAGGAAAAAGATTCTCTAATTTATATAATCCATGTATAAGAATTTGGAGGATATTTCATTCACTTTCCTCATTTTCCAACTTCATGGCAAGCGCTTGCATATAGAAACTACTCTAATATCTTGACTGCGGACGACTCATTTGGTTAATGGCCATAAATTGTGTTAATGATAATGCATTGTAGTATAAATTTGTAAGAAAATATCATATCATTACCCATTATAATGTTATCTCATCCCCAAATATCTATGTTCTTCATAAAATTTCATTACCATCCATTACCACTTGGGAAAGTGATGTTAGATGGTAATGGAATTTTATAAAGGAAACTACTAATGTTTTTTGATGAAATTTCATTACCATGAGTATTGAAATTAGAATTTTTCTTTACAATACATTACCACTAACACCATTTATAACCACTAACCAAAACCAGTCGTGAGTATACATTATTCAAAACAAGTATTTCAAATTGAGTTAAAATAGTTTTACTGAGTTTTTTCGTTATATTGGTTTCATTTCGAAAATTAAAAACTCTAAGAATGGTGAAGATCATTTATCTTCTAAAACATGACGTACTTTATATGGTTTGTTAGCTACTTAACAAAACTTTGCTTCATTCTTGTCAAAACTTCTTTTGGTGTTGAGAGAGCCACAAGGGCAATTAATGTAGACGGAATTTGATCCCAAGTCTTAGGCGCTACTTTCCAAGACTTTAACCTACTAAACTAGTTGACGTCCACGCTTCATTCTTGTCTATAGTGTATCCACTATAGTCTTTCAACTATTTAATTAAGTGTTGTGTGATGCACATAAAATTCTTCATCTATATTATGTGTCACAGAGTGGTCAAATAATTTTTTTTGATCAAACATAATATAATGATGAATGTCCTTTTTATGGATAGATATGATAAAATTACAACTAAGCTAGGAGGCCACATCTAGTTTATCACTTAGAAGAATCAAGAGGAGTTGTGGGCTATTACAAGCATTGATGTGCATAGAAGTTTTACTAGATGCCCTAAATTAGCTATCTAGTTTGCTATGCTTTATTTCCTTCGTTGTAGACGTCATTAACTTCCCAGTGCTCGAACTGATAATTTGATCTCAGTGATGATGTTCTGTATTTTCCATGGAGTGTTCCAGTGGATTTTAACTGAGTTGACTACTTGTAAATTGTCGCCTTTGATCAAAATTCTAGAGATGATTTGGTTGATTGTAACTTGGAGACCTTTGTGGAGTGCTAATGCTTCTACTAAATATGTTGGGATTGTCCCAATATTGAATTTAGACACACCATATTAGTGTTGCTAGGGGGTGTTAATGAGGCAAGCCTGCTCGTAAAGTATTCGAGTTTGGCTCGGTCAAAGTATGACTCGAGTAGGCTTGAGCCGAGCACGAGTTCGGCTTGAGATCTTAACGAGCCAAGGCAGAGCCATCCTTGGTTCGGCTCTGAAACTAGTGAACAAGCTCGAAAACTTGTGAAAAAATTCGTATGTCAAATATGAAATGTCCCTTATCGGTTTAGAGAGTAAACAATATCCTTATTTTCTTTATAAAATTATTACTACCGTAACTATAAGGCTATACTCATTATTAGACTATATCCCACATTAGATGGGAGACAAATTTTAAAGCTTTTTTTTGTGAATAGAGATATTTAAATTCACTAATTTATGAAGTCCCACGTTGCTTAATTGGCCAATGAAACATATATAAGCCTTTTGTTCTCCAGAAAAGGCTAATCCAATACCTAACTCAAGGTACTTAGATTGACTCGAACTCCAATCGAGCCTCGAGCCGAGATGAGCGGATATTTGGGGATCCCAATCTCGAGTCGAGCGTCGAACCAAGTCGAGCTCGTATTTGTTTTTTCGAGCTTAAGCGCAGGCGAGCTGGCATTTCGAGCTCAAGTCGTGTCGCGCTTCATCCATTTTCGAGCGGAGCTGAGATGAGCCTAGATAGGCTCGGTTTCGATTCGGGTTGTTAACACCCTTAAGTGTGGTCATTGGAGTCATTGATGATGATACATGCTGTAGGAAAGTTGTTTCTGTACTAGCCGTCAAAGTGGAGTTTGTGGATGCCCATTGGTGGAGGCATCCAATTTAGCATGATGGGAGGATCATTGAGAGATTATGATGAAGAGATTGATGTGGGTGATATTGATGATGAGGAAAATAGGGCACCTATTGCTTGATGGGAATATATCATCGTTCTTAATTCCCATTCTCAGAGTGAGAAGTTAGCTGGATGAAGAGCATATATAGGAGAAAATGCATTATTACTGAAAATGCAGTCCTCGCACTCTTTCCAAATCCTCCAGAAAAGTGCAAAGATGAACTTGTGGATTTTCAAAATACACTTATAGTTAGTCCATCTTGTACGTCATCATGCTTGGTGAGAAAATGCAGTCCTCGCACTCTTTCCAAGTTGTTTAACTAAGAAGCTTCCAAATTACGTATACCCCCATGTCGGCTCATATTCTATGTTTTTCTTTGGAATGGGAATTCCATGAATTTTATTAATGGGACTATTTTTGCTAATTTGCACGTGTCCCATACTTATCTTCAATGATGAAACCTGCTACTATTAGATTTTCAGTAATGTTATTGGTATGTACTCTTAGATGAGAGAACGTTCTCTCTAAGCACCCAATTATCTAACCAGGAGTTGATGGATTTTCCAATTTCCTGAATACCCATAAAATTTTCCAAATTACACCAAAAAACCCCTGGAATATACTCATACTATAAAACCGTGGGATAATTTTTGACAAGCACACTTCACAGCTTAAAAAGAGCAATCACAGTAAAAGAGCAAACTGTAACAACAATACACATAACTGTCAGCAAAATTATAGTTGCACAAACCCTGTTGTGATGATATATTATTTCTAAACAGTTTCTATGAAAATAAACAAGGTAGTAATTTAGACTCTGCAGAATATACACTTAACACATCGTTGAGTTCCCGCTGAGAACAAAGTTAAACAACCGCTACTCCAGGGAAGCACTTTCGGTGCTTCCTCACTATCAGCTTACTATATAAGAATTATGATGTGGCGTGGTTAAACTAAAAAAATAAATAAACTGCGTCAGTTCTGCATTCAAACCTTTACCCAAAGAGTGGCTATTTAGCTGACGGTTCTCCACAGAACAAATAGGTATAATGAAATTCTTGCTCAAACTCGCAATACCATAGTTTACTAGAACAAAACATCAAATGTCATTAATATATCTTTTTCTTCTATGGAGAATGGTATTGTGAGTAACCTTTTCTTACCTAAATGCTAATTTTTGCTGCTGAGGATCCACACAAGTTGTTAGCAAAAGCTGCAAACTTTCCAACAATCATGGTTCTGCTTAACCGACATCATCTTGGTCAGTTGTATCGTCATTATTTGAAGGTGGTGCACGGTTACTATTGGAAGGAGAGTTCTCAGCTGTTACAACTCCACTGCCTTCATCATTTTGGTCCTTAAATATTACTGCAAAAAAGACAATGGATTATACGTTGAACTTGTCCTGAGGCCTTGTATGGTTCTGATTGCAGAAAGGGTACTACGTCGGTATATATCATGGGATGCATCCCCTAATGATGATGTATCAGAGGATGCAGGATCTGTTCCGATTTGATTCCAAGGACCAGATATTGGTTCAGTGAATTCCTCCTCTAATGGGAAAAGGAGCTCGAGATTCGCCTCACACTCCCGTACTAATTTGGTAAGAGGTTCTGTGGTAAAGAAGGGCTGATGTGCCGCAAGTTGTGTGAAAGGAAGTCGCATCAATCCTCCTGTTCTTTTTGTCATATTTTTTTTAATATCTTGACAAGTCCTGTCAATTTCAAAATTAGAGGTTGCACATCAGCGTTAGGATCTGAACTTATTTTTCTTAATATCAATAGCATAATGGAGACACGAAACGAGTGTACCTGCAACATTTTAGGGAGCTAACTTTTCGGATGCAACATCTCCCTATGATCAGGGACATCATCTTATGATTCAAATTAGATAATCAATCAATCAATATATATATATATATATATATATATATATATATATATATATATATATATATATATATATATATATATATATATACATATATAAAGGAGAAACTTTTCGGGAGCTTAGGGAGCTCCTTAAGATTTCGAGCTCATAGAGCGCGCCACGTAGGATTGCCACGTCATCCATTTATATTTTTATTTTTTTTTAAAAAAAATAGAGTTCTAGATGATTTAAATACATATAAAGAGATTTGGATTAGCGAAAATTAGAGTTTGAATTTGAATCAACAACCTAAATTATTATATCATGAAAATTGTGTATAACTTTTGCTACATAATTCGGAATATTATAATTTTTGTATCAATGGAGAGCATTCGAAATATGCTTCAAAATAAGATCCATTTACAATATAGTTGCACAACTTATGAAATATAGAGCGCCATGTAGGATTGTCATGTCATCAATTTTTATTTTTATTTTTTTCTAAAAATAGAGTTCTACATAGATTTAAATACATATAAGGAGTCTTGAATAAGCAGAAATTAGAGTTTCGTTTTGAATGAACAACCTAAATTATTATATTATGTAAATTGTGTATAACTTTTGCTACCTAATTCAGAATATTATAATTTTTGTACCATTAAATAGTGCTCGAAATATGCTTTGAAATAAGATCCATTTACAATATAGTTATACAATTTATGAAATAGAGAGCGCCACTTAATATTGTCATGTCATTTAGTTTTTTTTTTTAAATATTTGAAAAAAAATAGAATTCTACATATATTTAAATACATAAAAGAGTTTTGGATAGGGGGAAATTAGAGTTGCATTTTGAATAAACAACCTAAATTATTATATTATGTAAATTGAATTTAACTTTTGCTACCTAATTTAAAACATTATAACTTTTTTACCATTGGAGAGTGCTTGAAATATGCTTCAAAATATATATATATAAATACATATAAGGTGTTTTGAATAAGTGAAGATTACAGTTTAATTTTAGATAAACCACCTAAATTATTATAATATGTAAATTGAATATAACTTTTGCTATAAATTCGCAATATTATACTTTTTTTTTACCATTGGAGAGTGCTCGAAATATGGTTTGAAATTAGTTCCATATATAATATAGTTGTGAAAAATTATTTATTTAGATGAGCAATAACATAATATTTATTATTTATTTTAAATACATATAAAAATAGCTATAAAAATAAATAGCGTATCATATGTGATAATAGCAATTATATCTTTCAAAATCATACTTTTAAAAATCGAGTCATATAAAGATAAAAAATACATATCTATAACTTTGAACCTGTAGCATACCATGGTGGCATTACATGAAGAATCAAATGAAAGTTTGTCAACAATATTGCAGAGATATTATGTAATTGTCTAATTATTTTATTCCTATAATATTTATCGTATACATAATAGTTTATGTTTGTCTTTTCCATATATCTATATGTCAAATCTTAATCTTTTCTTCATGAACTTAATTCTACTAAAACTAATTAGGAAATCAAGGTCCGTGTTTCTAGACTATTTGAGGTCACGGATCATAAAAAAGGATAAGTTTGATATGATCGTGATGGATAAAGAGGTATTTTTTTCTCTTAAATAGTATTTTCGATTATTAGTAGAGATTAGTTTTATATTTAATTAATTTTATTCATGATACCATCATTATGGTCTTTTTTTTTATATAGTGTTTATGTGCCATTAAAAGTTAAAGTTGTGACTGACACTTATGTTTTACTCTATTCTTTCTTTCATGCATCTATTAAATAAGTACCCTACTTTCATCAAGTATCATTTGAGTATTCTTAATGTTAAAATTGTGTTAGCTATTGTTAGTCATACCAATTATAGGGATACCATTTAATAATAGACTTGGCTACAATATTCAGTTGAATATTAAAAATTATATAATTTATATATCGCAATAACAAATTTAGAAATTAGAATCTAATGAAAAATTCTTGGGTTTTTCTATGATATACCCTTGTGTTTTTTAAAATTCTATAATGTACCCCTAATGTTTTTTAATTCTACACTGTACCCCTATGT
Organism: Beta corolliflora; assembly: GCA_947648045.1. Lineage (NCBI taxonomy): Eukaryota > Viridiplantae > Streptophyta > Magnoliopsida > Caryophyllales > Amaranthaceae > Beta > Beta corolliflora. Next base: position 44,113 of record CANSZD010000795.1, read on the forward strand.
TTTTTAAGTTTTCTACATGGTACCCCTAGTGTGTATTAATGAAAACGGACGTTAAACATTTTTGAATTCCCACCCAAACCTCCCCATCCCCTCCACCCCAGCCCCCCTCGCTCCCCCCTCCACCGCCGCAGCTCCCAACCCCTTCCCCCGCCGGCCCAAACCCCCTCCCCCCCCCTCCCCCTATTAGCCCACGGCCCCACCCCTCCCCTTCGATTTCCCGCAACCCCCAACCCCCGCCCCCCTTCGATTTCCCATGACCCCCAACCCCCGCCTCCCTTCGATTTCCCGCAACCCCAACCCCGCCCCCTTCGATTTCCGCAACCCCCACCCCTCCCCTTCGATTTCCGTAACCCCCACCCCTCTCCTTCGATTTCCCCCGCACCCCCCCCCCTTCCCCTTCGATTTCCAAAGCATCCCCTACCCCCTCCCCTTCGATTTCTCGTTGCCCCCACCCCTCCCTTCGATTTCCGTTGCCCCCACCCTCCCCTTCGATTTCCCGTTGCCCCCCACCCTCCCCTTCGATTTCCCGCAGCCCCCACGATTGAATCTGGGTTGATTTTTATAAAAACATTGGTGGTTGCGGCAATATGGTGGTTACGGGGGTGGAGGACTTGGCAGGGCGGTCATGGTGGTTGCGGAGGCGGAGGACAGGGGGTGGGGGCTGGGCTAGGGGGCTGGTAGGGGGGAGGGTTGAGAGATAAGCTCATAAATGCAAAGAGATAACGGTAAACGTTACGTTCATTTAACGTAGGGGTACTATGTAGAAAACTTAAAAAACACAGGGGTACAGTGTAGACTAAAAATACATTAGGGGTACATTATAGAATAAAAAAAAACACAGGGGTATATCATAGAAAAACCCAAAATTCTTTCTTCGCTATTTTTCTACTGCAACAATGGGGTTTAACATGGTTTTTAAGGAAATGAAAAAAAAGGGTAATTTAGCATAGAGGTACCCCTTTAATTAACAAAAGCAAGGGATAAGTAAATCCTTAATAAAGTAAAACGCATCTTTATGAGGTAATTTGAATAATTAACGATGGTTTCATTAACATAAAGTAAAGACAATATTGTCACATATAGTTGCTTATTTTACGAAAAGTGGAGTGGTCTCAATAGATGAAACTACCCAAAGTGGCGATTATTGCAATAAAAAAAGAATGGAGAAAGTATGTAAATAAAATGGTGTTGAAAAATCTCATTTCATAGCAACACAAAATCAACAATGTTAACAAAAAATTATATAAACAATAACCCATATATATAAATAAAGAAGGAACTTTTCGGGAGCATAGGGAGCTCCTCAAGATTTCAAGGCCATATAGCGCGCCACGTAGGATTGTCACGTCATCAAATTTTATTTTTATCTTTTACAAAAATAGAGTTCTACATAGATTTAAATACATATAAAGAGTTTTGGATAAGCGAAAATTAGAGTTTGGATTTGAATCAACAACCTAATTTTATAGAGTTTGGATTTGAATCAACTACCTAATTTATTATATCATGAAAAATGTGTATAACTTTTGCTATATAATTCAGAATATTATAATTTTTGTATCATTGGAGAGCATTCGAAATATGCTTCGAAATAAGATCCATTTACAATATAGTTGTACAACTTATGAAATATAGAGCTATCATCAATTTTTTTTTTATTTTTTTTTTCTAAAAATAGAATTCTACATAGATTTAAATACATATAATGACTCTTGGATAAGCAGAAATTAGAGTTTCGTTTTGAATGAACAACCTAAATTATTATATTATGTAAATTGTGTATAACTTTTGCTACCTAATTCAAAATATTATAATTTTTGTATCATTAAATAGTGCTCGAAATATGCTTTGAAATAAGATCCATTTACAATATAGTTCTACAATTTATGAAATAGAGAGAGCCACCTAAGATTGTCATGTCATTAGTTTTTATTTTAAATATTTAAAAAATTAGAATTCTACATATATTTAAAAGTTTTGAATAGGGGGAAATTAGAGTTGTGTTTTGAATAAACAACCTAAATTATTATATTATGTAAATTAAATTTAACTTTTGCTACCTAATTCAAAACATTATAATTTTTTACCATTGAAGAGTGCTTGAAATATGCTTCAAAATGAGATCCATTTACGATAGAGTTTTACAACTCATGAAAATATATTTAATTAGATGAATGGTATGAATGGTAAGGCATTATTTAGTCTTTCTTTTAGATAAATATAATAATAGCTATGACTTATGAGTATCATGTACTATATGTGATTATAGCATTTTATCATAGGTCCATTTTACAGGATGCATATTATCTTTCAAAAAAGCAGTCTTACTTAACTGAACCAAAATAATTTAGTATTACAACAAAAATTATTAAGGAAACATTATTGTTAACAAAAATTAAAATCTATAGAGATAAAGTTACATATATATTAGAATTTTAGATGATGAAAAAAATAGAGTTTGATTTTAGAAAACAACCTTAGAATATTATAGAGAGCTTCATCTAAGCATGTCATGTCATTTTTTTTTAATTTTAAATTTTTTTAAAAGAAATCTATAGCCGTTGGCTTACCATGTCTAATAACCATGTCTACACACAACCAAAAATCTATAGTTTCCATCAAATATAATTCTGCATTCTTTTTCTATTGCAACTATTGCATTGTTTATAGTTTCCATTGAATGTACTTCCTCCGTTCTTTTTCTATTGCAACAATTACCAATTCTGTAGTTTCCTTTGAATATATTTCCTCCGTTCTTTTTTTTATTGCGACAATCATAACTTTGGGTAGTTCGCATCTCTTGCAACAATTTCACTTTTGGCTAAATACAATGTTTTGCTAAATCAAATTTTAAAGCAACACAATCAACAATTTTACAAAAAATATATTAAAAAAAAGAGATAAACAATAATAAACATATTAAACATATTATCTTTCAAAACCTCGGCCTTACTCAACTAAACAATTCAGCATTGCAACAAAATTTATTAAGGAAACTTTGTTGTTACAACTAAAAAAAAACTAAAATCTATAGCGATAAAGTTACATATATATTAGAGTTTTGGATGATGAAAAAATTTGAGTTTGATTTGAAAAAAACAACCTTGAATATCATAGAGAATTCCATCTAAGCATGCCATGTCATTCTTTTAAATTTCTTTTAAAAAAATAACGTTCAACATAGATATAAATACATATAAGGTATTTTGGATAAGTGAAGATTACAGTCTAATTTTAAATGAATAACCTAAATTATTGTACTATGTAAATTGAATGTAAATTATTATACTATATTGAAAGTTGTGGTTGATACTCATGTCTTTCTTTATTCTTTCTGTCCTGCATCTATTAAATTATTACCCTCTACACTTTTCAAGTATCATTCGGGTATTCTTCATGTTAAAACTGTGTTAGCTATTATTAGTCATATCAATCATTGAGATACCATTTAATAATAGACTTAGCTACAATATTCAATTGAATATTAAAAATTATATAATTTATATATCACAGTAACAAACTTTAAAAAATTAAAGTATAATGACAAATAATTTCTCTGTTCTTTTTCTACGGCAACAATGAGTTTGGGCATGGTTTTTAAGGAAATTAAAAAATGGGTAGTTTAGCATAGATGTACCCCTTTAATTAGCTACAGGAGGGGATAATTAAATCCTTAATAAAGTAAACGCAACATTATGAGGCAATTTGAGTAGTTAATGATGGTTTTATTAACATAAAGTAAATGGCAATATTGTCAACTATAGTTGTTTTTTTACCAAAAGTGGAGTGGTCCCAATAGATAAAATTACCCAAAGTGGTAATTATTGCAATAGAAAAAGAATGGAGGAAGTATGTAAAATGGTGTTGAAAAATCTCATTTCACAGCAACACAATATCAATAATGTCAACAAAAAATTTGAAAAATAAAATAAAATAAACAACAACCCGTGCAACGCACGGGCTTCAAAACTAGTTTATATGTAAAGCAAAACACATATAGCGACTGTACCTACAAAGTTAAGGGAGCTACAGTTTTTCAGAAGCACCATTTACCTACAAATTCCTTGCGGATGTCCGTCATTTCTTCACTAAATTCATTTTCTGATGCAGGAGTTCCACTCTTCTATTCTCCCTTGGAATATTTCGTGGGTTGGGGGGGGGGTTACCACTCTCCTAAGATAAAGCTCTTCCTTTGGTTGCTATGGCATGGTAGAATCCCGACTCAACAGCTCTTATACAATAGGAAAATCGTCCCTAACCCAATCTGTAATATGTGTGATACGTATGAAGAGAACATTTTACATGTTCTAAGGGACTGTGAGTGTGTGTTACCCATATGGGAAAGCATCTTGATCGATGTTGGCCTTAATTTGAATAAAAAGATGAATGGTTGAGTGTGAATCTCCAAAATAAAAACGTAATACAAGGCCTCCAATGGAGTATCCTCTTTCCATTCATATACCACCAAATTTGGGTAAACCGGAATAAATTCCTCTTTGAAGGAACTCCTCACCTAAACCCAGAGCAAACTGTTAAAAAAGCCGTGTGCGCGTGCTGGGAATTCGTGTCTTCAGTCCCCCCACACCAACAACCAACTCAACACATGTTACACTCCGACTCTTCCGGAGTCGAGTATATCGTCACCAATGCGCATCCAGGGACAACAACGGTCCTCAATAACCACCACAAATTCTTCCGGCGCATTTTGTCCTCACTCTTGCGCACCCCGAGAAATTTCCCAGGAGGTCACCCATCCCTGGACTATTCCCAGCCAAGCATGCTTAACTGTGGAGTAACTAAGGAAATAAGCTCCCTAAAAGAAAGATGCATCTTGCTGGAATGAGTAGCCTGCTAAATCCCTTTAAAGCAATCATGAGGGGTATTACAACACGCCCTTTACTTATCACCCATAGTCGAGATACCATCTTCGTGGACCTTTGTACACAGTGATGCCTTGTTCATCTCTAACTCGATGCCTTCGGGATTTGGTGGTTGCTTGCGTTTAAGAAATGCGGAGTGGGTTTCGGGTTTAATTTTTAGATAAAATTCTATGCTATTGATGTAAAAATGGCAGAGCTACTTGCAATTCTTCATGGTTTAAGCATGGCTAGAGTACAAAATCAGGAATATATTGTGGTTTGTTCGGACTGCAAGGAAGCTTTAAAGCTCGTGAAACGGGAAACTGAACAAAATAACATCTACTCTTATGTATTGAGTGCTTGTAAGGAACTCAAACAAGTATTCAAGGATGTCCAGTTCAGATTCGTGAAGCGTGAGGAAAATCGGGTTGCGGATGGCTTGGCAAAAGATGGTTGAACTAGCGCATTAGACATGCATGTAACGAGGAAGGTAACCCTCCCCCCTCGTTTTTGTAATAAATGGATTATTTCGGATTGTAATGGGTTATTCAAGCCCTAACTTGAATCTTTAAGATCTATGCATGCCTTTTTAATATAAAAAAAAACAATCAAATTCATAACTTGGTGCATGATCCCTGTGCCTATAAGAACCACAGGTGTACTGGATTTCTTGTAGCAGGAACTGCCATGAAGTTCACTTCCTAAATCCCAGAATCCAAGCCCCTTGAACATGAAGCGCAAGAACCCAAATGCTCTCCTGATATATGAAGCTGTTCAATGCACACCTATCTCCAGCAATTTCCTTTACCATGAACTCCCACATCCCCATCCCCTACTAGCCCCGTTTATGAGATTTCGGACCCCTAAGGGCGAACCTACATATTAGGGCCCTAATTAGGTCCAAATTTTTTGAATGTTCGATTTTTCGATCCAGACCGAAAAAATAAATAGTTGTTTGGTCCGAATTTTTTGAAGTTTTGATTTTCTGTCCGGACCGCGAATAATTTTCCTTTTTCTTTTGTTTTTTGTTTTTTTTATACGGAAAACAGACTTAGACTTGACCCCTAATCCGGAGCCACTTAGGTCGGAACAAGTCCCACCAACGTACACTCGGGTGCGGGTTTGGGTATGGATCGGACCATTTTGGCTCGGCTCAAATTGGTTTTCGGTAGACATAAGTCGGTTTCTAAATGGGTTTGTGCGGATCAAGTAGGATGCAGCAGATCAGATAAGAGAATTAAGCAGAAATGTGGGTACTAGCAAGATAGAAATCATATTAAGGCAAGATCACAACAACCTTCCTAATGCAAACCTTACTTTTGAGAGGTAAGGACTCTCCTAATACAAACTTCTCTTTACTAAATTTCTGGATGATTCTACCAAAGAGCTGAGATCCTATTTGTTACGTTTTCCTAGCTTCTCCTCTCTACTACCATACTGATTACTCACATAACATAGAACTAATTCTCTTAATAGGTCAGTAAATATTCCTCTGAACAACCACTCAACCACCCCTATGCCTTAAACCACCCGCACTCGGAGACTCTACGTCATCAGTAAATATTTGTGATGCATCATAAAATGGACTTTCTGGAGATCGATCACCACCATCTCTAACAACTTCTTCCTCAACTTTTCTCTCTGTTTTTCTCTTTAGCCTTACCCACTTACTTACTTCCACAATTGTCACCAAAGCAACAAAAATACCCAACGATATACACAGAGGTATGGCAATCTAAACCGATTTAATTAGGAGTATAGGTTAAATAGCAATAGCTTGAAGCCATGATTCCTATGATTCCAGTTACAACCCATAGAGATCTACCTATCTTTTTTACAAAATAGATTTCGTAACTAAGCGTAACAGGATAATCCTCCCACTTGTATATGCTTTGAATTCCAAATACAACTTGAAAAAGTTGATAAAGGGGCAAAAAATGGAGAGTTGGTGAATTTGGTGTTCATCAGTAGTAGGCAATTTAAAGAAATTCGCCGCTGTTAATGCTATAAGGATGTGTATATTTGAATACTGTACGGTCGCCAAATTGTCTAGTATTCAACTCGCTAAATTCAACAAAAACAGAAACAATAAAATCTAGAGGTTCAGTCATTAGGTTTGGGAGAGTTTTTATTTTTGAATGATGAGTTTAGGAGGGGGGAAGGAGGGGGAAGGTGGCGTGAGATTTAGGGTTTTGACATTAAGGTTTTGTGCGACAGAAGCAGAAAATGAGAGAAACGGTGTGTGTGTCTCCTAAAGGTGATCAACATGAGCCTCGCTCGCGAGCTCGGCCCGAAAATGGACGGGTTTTGGGCACAAATTTTCAGCCCGCGGTCGGCCTTGCCCGGCCCGATTTTTTTGGCAAAAATTCTGGGCCACGGGCAACCTAGATTTGGAAAAATAGGCTAAATTTCGGTCCGACCCGAAAATGGCCCGAAAAGCCCGCTAGGCCCAGCCCGAACTCCCACATCCCCATCCCCTACCAGCTCCGTTTATGAGATTTCGGACCCCTAAGGGAGAACCTACATATTAGGGCCCTAATTAGGTCCAAATTTTTTGAATGTTCGATTTTTCGGTCCAGACCGAAAAAATCAAGAGTTATTTGGTCCGAATTTTTTGAAGTTTTGATTTTTTTTTTTCCGGACCGTGAATAATTTTCCTTTTTCTTTTGTTTTTTTTATACGGAAAACAGATTTAGACTTAACCCCTAATCCGGAGCCACTTAGGTCGGAACAAGCCCCACCAACGTACACTCGGGTGCGGGTTTGGGTATGTGTCGGACCATTTTGGCTCGGCTCAAATTGGTTTTGGGTAGACATAAGTCGGTTTCTAAATGGGTTTGTGCGGATCAAGTAGGATTAAGCAAATCAGATAAGAGAATTATGCAGAAATATGGGTACTAGCAAGATAGAAATCGTATTAAGGCAAGATCACAACAACCTTCCTAATACAAACCTTACTTTTGAGAGGTAAGGACTCTCCTAATACAAACTTCTCTTTACTAAATTTCTGGATGATTCTACCAAAGAGCTGAGCTCCAATTTGTTAGGTTTTCCTAGCTTCTCCTTCAATCTACTACCATACTGATTACTCACATAATTTAGAACTAATTCTCTTTATAGGTCAGTAAATATTCCTCTGAACAACCACTCAACCACCCCTATGCCTTAAACTACCAGCACTCGGAGACTCTACGTCATCAGTAAATATTTCTGATGCATCACAAAATGGACTTTCTGGAGATCGATCACCACCATCTCTAACAACTTCTTCCTCAACTTTTCTCTCTGTTTTTCTCTTTAGCCTTACCCACTTACTTATTTCCACAGTTGTCACCAAAGCAGCAAAAATACCCAACGATATCCACAGAGGTATGGCAATCTGAACCGATTTAGGAGTATAGGTTAAATAGCAATAGCTTGAAGCCATTATTCCCATGATTCCAGTTACAACCCGTAGAGATCTACCCATCTTTTTTACAAAATAGATTTCGTAACTAAGTGTAACAGGATAATCCTCCCACTTGTATATGCTTTGAATTCCAAATACAACTTGAAAAAGTTGATAAAGGGGCAAAAAAATGGAGAGTTGGTGAATTTGGTGTTCATCAGTAGTAGGCAATTTAAAGAAATTCGCCGCTGTTAATGCTATAAGGATGTGTATATTTAAATACTCTACGGTCGCCAAATTGTCTAGAGTTGAAGTCGTTAAATTCAACAAAAACAGAAGCAACAAAATCTGGAGGTTCAGTCATTAGGTTTGGGAGAGTTATTATTTTTGAAGGATGAGTTTAGGAGGGGGGAAGGAGAGGGAAGGTGGCGTGATATTTTGGGTTTTGACATTAGGGTTTTGTGCGACAGAAGAAGAAAATGAGAGAAGCGGTGTGTGTGTCTCCCTAAAGGTGATCAACATGAGCCTCGCCCCGCGAGCTCGACATGAAAATATCCGGGTTTTGGGCACAAATTTTCAGCCCGCGGTCGGGCCTGCCGGCCCGAATTTTTGACAAAAATTATGGGCCACGGGCATCCTAGATTTGGAAAAATAGGCTAAATTTCGGTCCGGGTCGAAAATGGCCCGAAAAGCCCGCTAGGCCCGGCCTGAAATACCGGGCTTTGGCGTGGATTTTTGGGCCTGAGCCTTGGCCCGACCCGCGGCTTTGTCCTGAAACAGGCCACTTTTTTTGGGCCAAGCCCTGCCCGACCCATGATCACCTCTAGTGTCTCCCCACAGTAAACTTGTGCATGGGCCAGAAAGTAATGGAGGGCCTAGGCGGACTGACGGGCCAGAAGCAGTTAAGGCAGGCGGATTGACGGGCCAAAACGAGGGCCTGATCACGGGCCTTTGGTTACAAAGATGACATAATGGTGTGGGGATGATGTAGCGCTTGGTGAGAACTTGTGGGCATAAGACATGATACTTGTAAAGCGAGCAATCTCAAGGACTGCGATAATTCTTAGTTCAATACTACAGAGTGAATCATATTTCCTTGTGGCTCAAAATCTTTATGAAAGAAGTACTTTTGAATTCTCCTCAATTGGAAAGGGACTCAATTAAGATATTATATGAGCTCATTGTAGGCTCGTAACAAAAACAAAGTACAATAATAAGTAGCATGGGATGCAATGCAATACCATAACAAAAACAAAGTACAATAATAAGGCAAGATCACAGTAACCTTCCTAATGCAATTTGAGAGGTAAGGACTCTCCTAATACAAACTTCTCTTTACAAAATTTCTGGATAATTCTACCAAAGAGCTGAGCTCCTATTTGTTACGTTTTCCTAGCTTCTCCTTCTCTCTACTGCTATACTGATTACTCACATAACATAGAACTAATTCTCTTAATAGGTCAGTAAATATTCCTCTGAACAACCACTCAACCACCCCTACTCCTTAAAACCTCCGAACGCGCACTCGTAGATTCTACATCATTAGCAAATTTTTGTGGTGCATCATAAAATGGAGTTTCTGGAGATTCATCACCGCCATCTCTAACCTGAGCTTCTCTCTCTGCTTTTCTCTTTAGTCTTACCTACATAATTACTTCTGTAGTTGTCACCACAGCAGCAAAACCACCCAACCCTATACACATAGGTTTGGCAATCTGAACCGATTTTTGTGTATAGGTCAAATAGCAAAAGCTTGAAGCCATGATTCCCAAGATTCCGGTTACGACCCTTAGAGATCTACCTATCTTTTTGTAACAATAAGCTCAATTAGCTACTGTGTTATTTACAACATTTAAGATAAATTGAGGCAACCTCCGAGGTATTTTAGTCAACAATGGAGGCAACTAGAAGTCAGTACAGTAGGGGGAGAGAGAGAATAAGAAGATAGAAATAGATAGATGAGAAAGAGGAATGAGATTATTATTTCATTAACTAGTTTTTACAAAGACTGTACAATGAGTATTTATAGAAAATTAGTTGCTCAATAGCTTTAACTAATTTTCATGCCAAAACCATCATAACATAATATAACCACTTTCTTAACATAACTAACAAACTTCCTTCAATAAAGGAGAGACCAACTGATTCCAAACTACTAGAGCCTCTCCTATTACAATCCTTCCCTCTTGAAACAAAACTTGCCCTCAAGTTTTAAGTGTCTATGACAAATTGGGGAAACCTTTGTTCAAAATCTTTATCCCATTCCCAAGTGGATTCTGACAAAGGAAATCCTGTCCACTTAACCAAGTACTGTACAACAGCTTGGTTATGATGCTTGACCATCCTCTTCTCAATAATTGCTTCAGGTATAGTTGATTCTTCTACATCTGTTCCATGGAACCAAGCAGGAATGTGAGTAACAGCATGGAGAGTACCTCTGAACTTTTTTAGCTGGGAGACATGAAAAGTAGAATGAATTTGAGCTTCTGGTGGCAGCTGAAGCTTATAAGTGTAATAACCAGGAAAAAAAATATATTATTATAAATATGTTAGTAAAGGATTGAAGGTTAAAGTATTATTATAAGATAAACTAGTCCCTAAGATCTTATATATGTTATTTTGTCGTTTATATGATTATTTAAGGTGAAGTTATGTGTTTCCTTGGCTTTGTGCATTTGCTCAGGGCAAGTTATATGTGCATACATATATCATTTATATTAACATTATAGTTTATAAAGTACTTTAAGGGTCAAAGATTAATAAAATTATCAATTACTAGTTTATGAGCTTATAAATATATCTAGTTGGATTTTTAGTAAGTACTGCATAAACCTAGAATGCTCCTAACTTATAAGCGGTGAAGCTAATGACCAACGTAATTTAGTTTATAGAATCATCACTAATGACTTTACCTAAGGACGGACAGTCGCTACCCATTTTAAGACAATATGCAAAATACAATATTGGTAGGTTTCATATTGAGTAGATTTGTGACACTTGGACATTACTAATTGGTTTTTATATAGTTATGTGATAAAATCAAGCATGCCAATCTATCATTTACGTGAGGTTGTGATACAAGTAAGTGTAAAGCTTTATAGAAAGTTGACTTTGCCAACAATACTTAGCATACATAGCCTAGCTCACTAGATATGCTTAATTGTAATTCATAGAAAAAAACAAAAAGAAGCATGTATATCTTAACAACACTCTAACCTTGCCACAACTACGTAATGCATTGTGGTCAACTAAAAAAAGTTAGACGCAGGTGACTACTACACATTTTATAGCAAAATCCTCTACGTAAGTTTCTTTTTGCCGCCATTACGCCGCAATTCATAACCTATAAATAGCACTCCAATTTCACCAGTTTTGGGAAGAGCAGGGAAAAAAAAAACAAAGAAAAAAAAGAAGAAAAAGAAAGAGAGAGTGTGTGGGGAGAACAAGAACAGTAAGTTAAAAATTAGGTATCATCAGTATTATCAGGTTCATTCTTGAATACCCCTTCTTAATGTTAATGTTGTTTTGCTACAATGTATTATTATATTAACATATTTAGATAAACTATTAGTATTAAAAATAGTTTTGCCTTAATAGTAAAGGTATATTGTGATTTGCAAATAATGTGTTTATAATGCAAATGATATTTGTCACATTATGATTTATATACAAGGTGATTCTAAAAATACTATCATATGTGGTAATAATGGTGTTATATAAAGATGTTACTATGATAAAATGAAATGGAGGTTCGTGGTGGAGGAAATATGTTATTATAAAATAGAGGTTCGTGGTAGATTAAAGATGTTATTATAAAATGGAGGTTCGTGGTTTGTGTTGGAGGAATGAATTATATATGAAGTGACGTACGTCATTGTAGGCGTGTGCACACGGAAGTATCAGGAGAGGCTAACGGCCTGAAAATATTATCCGGAGTGACGTACGTCATTGTAGGGGTGTGCACACGAGATTTGTCAGTGGGAAACTACAACAAATGATTTTATATAATCATAACTGAATATTTTATATAATTATCTGCAAAGTGTTTTTACATGGTATTGAGAATGTATTGGACCCTTTTGGGTTGACTGTTATAAAATGTTTTGTTTTCAGGTACCAGCGATGGGAATGGGCAGGAGTGAGGAATATAAAATATTAGGACTAATATACTATATGTTGTTATCTTTTTTTTAAAATATTAATATCATGTTTTATTTTGTCTTCGCCTAGTATTTCTATTATTAGGAATACGACAGTAATATCCTGTAAACTCTATATTATATAATAATAAATAAAAGATGTAATATTGGGTTCGATCCTGGTACTATCATGTAATGTTTCATTATTAGAATTATATTAAATTACAGGGCGTTATAGTTTGGTATCCGAGCCACTTTTAAAATAATATAATATTACAAATAAAAGTAAATGTAATAAAATATTAATAATTACATTAGTAACCTATTTAAGAGAAAGGGTTGGGTTATTTATAGTTTATTGCTTATTGATGTTATTTCATGATATTTATCATGTGTTTTTATTATCTTAAGATGGCAGAGTCAATTGCTCCACGAGCACTAACGATGGATCCTGACTATAGTGTCATAGATCACAATAATCGTTTAGCGAGAGCTATTGATGCATTTAATACTCACTTCCCTGAATGTGGAATGACTACACCATATTTTACTTTTGCTTTAATTGAAACACTTCTAATGAATGCTCTGTGGGATTCCTTTAAGAATAAGTATAGTGACCTACTAGTTAATGGATTTCCAAATTGGGAGAAATACTTTAGGTTTGGATTAGGTAGGCCAAGATAGACCCCGACTTTTGAAGAACTATCACGGAGAACTGGCGGCTTATGAGAGGGGCCACATGGTATTTGTCTCGATGATGAGACGAGAATCATGTGGAAGTATTGATCTCAATAAGGACCGGGATGCACCGGGGAGAGGATGGCAACGAGTAAGGAAGATAGTTGAAGAAACTCTTTTATATGTTAGGTGTCAACTATTTTTGTCTGTATATATATGTTCACACTCGGCTTAAGGTGATGTAGGGTGCATATTTTGTTGTTTTCACCTTATCGTATGGTTGAATAGAAATATGTTTGGTTTATGTACTAAGCGTGCTATGTATAATTCCATGTATATATACACACACACACACACACACACACACACACACACACACACACACACACACACACACACACACACACACACACACACTACAAAAAATAACTCATTTTAGCAACAGTCAAAATCCGTCGCTATTTGCAAGAAATTTGTTGCTAACTAGAATTAGCAACAAATTAGAAACAAAAATTTGTAGTTTCTAAAAGGCTTGTTTCCATATGAGTTTGGCTACTAAATTCAAAATAATTTCGTTGCCATGCATCTTGCATCAATCCAAATATGGTAGCCATATTGGTTGCTATGTTGTGCTCATCTGTTGCTAGCTTTAGCAACAGATTATTGATGGTTGTTGCTGAAAGTGGCAACGAATTACAGATTTGGTTTCTAGTATTAAGAACAAATTATTCACAATAGTTGCTAACAATAGCAACAACTTATTAATATTGGTTGGTGGAAATAGCAACAAATTATTAAGAATAGTTACTAGCACTGGGAACAAGTTATTATTAACGGTTGCAATAAGTTTTCTGAAAATGGAAACCAAATACTTGCATTAGTTTCTAAAAGTGGCAACAAATTATATATTTTGGTTGCAAAAAGTGGCAATAGATTATTTATTTTAGTTTCTAAACTGACCATTAAAATTTACAACGTATACTTTGTTTGGTTGCCAAATCTAGCAATGAAATATGTAAAGCATTGCTTCTTGTTTTTTTTAAACAATTTCACAGCCTTTTTTCGATCAATTTTCAATCCCCAAAGAAAAAAATAAAAAAAATAAAAAATACAACTTCTAATACAATAAATATAACAGATAATGAAAACTTTCATTAAAAGTCGATTCATAGCCTAAAAGCAAAGTTTACTCTAACAACCTAAACAAAGTTTTGAAATATGCAACCTTCAATATATAGTTCAATCCACCTAAGATCGGAATTTGAACCATTGTACCTGCTCTTTATGTCTAAAAACTCTATTTGCTAAAGTAAACATTCCTTGTCTCAACAGAATAACCAAACATCAAAACAATGTAATTTCTAATAAGTATAGTTTATAGATGAAGATGGGGATGATCCAATCAGTTAGGAAAAGAACTCGATCTTGTATAGTCTTCATAGTACTTGTTGTTTCATTAAGCTTTTTCATTCTTTCATCGAACTTTGCCTTTGTCTTTTTAAGCTCCTCTGTTTGCTCCAAATTTTTGGAAGTGGGTTCTTCAACATGATTTTTCAAATTAATCACCAGTTCATTTCGCTCCTTTCTTGAACTTGGCTCGTTATGTGGTTTCACATAGTAGTTGTCAACAGTACTCCCAAGACTATACACCCTTCCATTTTCCATCCATCTAAAACTTCCAAAAGTAATTGTTCATCTGTTTTAGGATTCTCATCCTCCTAGCTAGCAGATTTCTTGTTGTGGAACTCTTCCTGGCAAAGGGTGAAGATATGTGAATAAGACTTAACGCTCTTATATTCTTAAAAAAAATCCACAACTACATTGTATTACAAAAGTAGGTAGTCACTCAAACTTTATGTGACGTTTAGGCCCCTACCTTCATTATACTACACATTCATTCAATATTTATAATTTTCATTTACTACTTTTAGAATAAATATAAGGGCCCCTTAACTAAAAGAGTAAACCCACAACCATAAATTTCCTTATCAAATGTCACCAAACAAACTAACATGCCTAATTTATTTCCTTCTGCTCATGCATAAAAACATTGTATAATGATCCTACTCATAACATGTCCATCCACATAATCACAACTCACAATCTAACCACTTCTATGCCATGCATGACACTTGCCACCCTTATACCTTGCCCTTGGTAAATCATAAATGATACTTATAGTATAACGACAATTTGATGCCATAGACCATTAATGAAGCACAAGCCTTAGAAAAAAAGAAAGAAAGACTACAGACCTTGTAATTCTCAAGAGCGAAACAAGTTAGATGCAGATTTACTGTTGAGATATATGTTAGTTGTTGTTATGTAAATATAATCTCTTAGGAAGATTTATTGATTTGCAAATATAGTCTAAATAGTTTAGGATACAAACTTTTGTATATTGATTAAGAAAATCAATGAGAAAAGGGTAAGCTGTCATTTACCCAAAACTTATGCTTCAACATGGTATCAGTCTAGGAACGTCAACCTTCAATTCCCACCATGGCTGGTGACGCTGACGCATCTCCTCCACCACCAAAAATCGACCCTTTAGTTGTTATGTATATATAATCTTTTAGGAAACTATAGTTGCAAATCAATAAATCTTCCTAAAAGATTTTATTTACATAACAACTAACACATATCTCAATACTTACAGTGATGCTTTGGGGTCGATGAATCAGGCCTATGACATTAGATTAAACGGTTATTTCACCAAATACCCCCGACAAATTAAAAAATTCACCATATACCCTTAATGTTTTAGATATTCACCATATACCCATAAGTTTTCAAAAACGTTCACCAGATGCCCTTTTTCTAACTTCCGTTAACCCAATGTTAGCTTTATTTACCATTTTACCATTATTAACTCTAAATCCTAATTCAAATCTAACCCTAACCCTAATCTAACTCTAATTCTAACCCTAATCCTAAACCTAAACCCTTACCCTAACCCTAATTCTAAATCCTTACCCTAACCCTCCCAATCCCCTCCACCTTGACCCGCCCACCCCACCACCCCTCCCCTATCCCCTCCCCTCCCCGTTGAATTCCCGGTCCAGCCCACCACCCTCCCCCCCCCCTCCCCCTCCCAGTCGAATTCCCGGTCCAGTCCACCACCCATCCCCCTCCCAATCCCTCCCGCCGCACTCGGGCGAAAAATTGTCCGGCCCAACTCCCCCCTTTCGATTTATCTCTCCCCGATGCACAAGGCAAAATCGACAAGGCCCCCGCGATCTGAGCTTGAGTGCGGCTACTAGGGACAAGACACCTGGTGGTAGTGGAGGCGAAGCGCGGCGAGGCGAGGCGAGGCGGCGCGAGTGCGGCGACGAGTAGGGAGAAACCCCGGAGTAGATCGAACGAGAGAGGAGAGCGAAGGAGGAGAGAGAAGCGAGGGCGGTGCGACGCGGCGCGGGCTGGGTCGATGGCGGTGTGATGCGGCGTGGGGGTCTTTGGGGAAATCGTGGGGATGGGGGCTGCGGTGGTAGGGGAGGGGGTGGGGGGCCGGACCGGGTTGGAGGGGAGGGAGGTGGGTTAGGGGGTGGGGGGTGGGTTGGGTTAGATGGGAGGGAGGTGGGTTAGGGTTAGATTAGGGTTAGAGAATAAAGATTAGGGTTAGGGATTAGGGTTAGATTTTAGGGTTAGGGTTTAATAATGGCAAACTTGTAAATAATGGCAACGGCAAGTTATCGGACGTTAGGAAAAGGGCAGATGGTGAACAGTTTTGAAAACTCAGGGGTATATGGTGAATATCTGAAACATTAAGGGTATATGGTGAATTTTTTAATTTATCGGGGGTATTTGGTGAAATAACCGTAGATTAAATCAACGTATTCCATGTCAAGTCGCTTCAGTGATGCTTTAATTTTGTGCCTTCGATTATGTGTTTCCATGAAAGACCCTTGTTGTTTGGCCCTGCACTGGCCCAGAAGACCTTAGCATGTTAGACTTCAATTTCCTACTATGAGATGCAGAGTTTCAGTCTAGAGAGAGGCATCCACCATAGTGCTATATGCCATGAACAAACACCTTCAGATACTTTGAGGCAATAAAAGAGAAAATTGCCGAGCAATTGACGAGACGAATAACTTTTGGCGAAAACAGAGCCGTTTTGCAGCCAATTGAAGAGAAGGGGATCAAGGAGTTGACGGAGTGATGGACTGCTGATCAGTTGAGGGAGTTTGAATGGGTTGTTCTTTATTTTCGCAGCAAAGCGGGAATTTTTGAACTGATTTCCACCTTTTTTTGGGTACAATGAAAATTAGAGAAAAGTCTCCTAGAAAAATGAAAATTAGATTAAATACAATGTTTGCTTGATTTTTTATCTTTTTCTTCACAAGACTTGGGAATTTCTGTAGGGATTTCCATATGGAGTTTCAAGTTTCAACTATATTTTTACTTTGAAATTTGATTGATTTAATGAGAAATGAGGTTTGAGAAACGAGAGAACTTATTATGAACTAATTATTAGACCTATTAGACTTTATATGAACTTATTAGATTGTATTTAATGAATACACACTCAAATATTATTTTTTTTTTCTGCTGAATTGAACTTATCAGAATTTATTATTAGTCTTATTAGATCTTATCTAAAGTTATGTTAACTTATTTGAACCTATATAAACTTATCCTAACTTAACTGAACTTATTTTATCTAATAAGAGCTGAAAAAAGGTGACCAAAATAGGGCCCAAGTCCGGCTTTTTTTACAGCTGTCGGTTTTCCACTTCAGCTATGTTTGTATTGTGTATAAATCTATTGCATAATACTAATACGAAAAGGAAAAGATTTAGGTGGGACCGTCTCATTACGCAACTAAGACGGGTTTTGCCAAGTTCAATTTACATGATTTTCTATAAGTTCATGCTAACAGTTTATAGGTATTTAATTTGTTGCTCGTGTATGCTTGGTTCATATCAGTTTATATATTCTATATTAGTGTATTATATATTTTCTATATTATTAGTGTGTAATATATATTTCATATTAGTTTATACATATTTTATATTAGGTTTAAAATTGATATAAGATATGTATTATAAACTAATGACAAATATGCATAAGAAGATATGAAATATGTATAAGCGATAACAAATATGTATAAAACTTATAAAGTACTCCCTCTGTTTTTATCTTTCTCACTTGGAATCTTGAAACTATTCATACTTTAAAGAGAATCTTCTCAAATTTTCTCAATTTATAAGAAAAAGTATAGTCAAGTGGAGTCTTATTTGATTCATCTCAGTTAGTACTTTATTACTATTCAATCGTTATAATTTTTACTAATGTATAATGAAAAGATATTTAAGTTCAAAGCCGTGCATCGGGAGATACGAATAGGAAAGTGAGAATAATAAAAAACAGAGGGAGTAATAGCTAATATGCTCAAACTAATAACGAATATGCATAATTTTGATAACAACCATGCATGAAATGATAACAAAAGAATATATAAACTTGAATGTGCTTCGGATGAGTCTTTCCTTACAAAAGAATAATGCTTTGGTCGGTTATACCTGCGAGGAGCCTGGTTCGAGTATGGTCTTGATCTTACCTACCAAAAAAAACATTAGTTAAAGTTACCTAAAATAAATTTTGCAATTATCAAACTTTTAAATTGCCAAAATACGAGTTAAAGATAATAACGTTAATTCAAAAACTAACATCACAGTTCACCCTAACTAAGCATGTCATTAAAACAAAAAAAGTAAAACACAACTTTTTTTTGTCTCAATTTGCTTTGTCAACCTCACCAATACCATGTTCTTTAAACCATTAGAAACTATCATTTTAATCATTATAAGTTATAACTAGTAAAAAATCAGTTTGCAAATCACTAAAGATTATATTTGAACAAAATCAATTTAATCATTAAAAATTAATAATTTCATACAACTTATAGGGGCTACCCAAGTTCAAATATAACTAAAACAGGTTTTCATCTCACACCAACTTATATCAAGTTTTACCAATTAATAATTGTTTAAAATTCCATGTTCAAGATTTATGGATTTCACCAATAATTAAGATTACTCGATTTGTAAATTAATAATTGATTTCACTTATGTAGGAAATTATCTGATTTGTACTCGATTTGTAAAAATACTCTATTATCTGATTTGTACTATAATTATGTAGGTCATGTCATGTTGGCCTTGATTTCACTTAATTAGTTAAGATTACTCGATTTGTACTTTTGGAGAAGTTTATAAGATCATAATGGCGCGTTAATTTTTTGATCACTTGATTTTCACTTAGTTGAAGTGGACTTATTTAAGGACCGTTCTATTTAGCTTACTCTAGTTGAACTTATCATAAGCTATCTTTACTTATCTGAACTCATCTAAACTTGATTAGAACTAATCTGAAATTATTTGAACTTATTGAAATTTACTGAAGTTAACTTTCATATGTGCTATGATTTATTAGAATTAATTTATTTAAACTTATTAAGACTTATCTGAACTTATTTGAACTAATCTGTACACATTATAAATTATTTTTTCTTATTTAAGTTAAAATAAGTTGAACAAAACATAATAGCCTTATTAGAACTTATTATAACTTATTAATCTTGTATGTGTACTTAGTTAGCACTTATTTTTCTAGAACTTATGCAAACTTAATTGAGCTTATTTGTTTGAAATAAGTGGAAATAAGGTGAACAAAATAGGAGCTTGAGCTCAATTCCGACAATAAACCGAAACTTTGATGTCATCGAGCAACCAATAGTAAAATTACTTGTTTCCAATTACAAAAATTTATAATTTGTTGCCATATTTTGTTTCTAAAAACCAACCAATGGAAAATCTGATGTTACCTAGAAACAAATAGTAAAATGATTTGTTTCCAATGTAAACAAATCAAATATGGATTGTTATATTTTGTTGCAAAAACTAATCCAACAATTTTATTTTATTTTTCAATTTTTTGGTAATACAAGATGTTCATATTGTTTAGCAACGAATCATAAGACAATTTGTTTTCATAAGCAACAAATAAAAAATCGGATGCCATTATTGCAACGGCTAGTAAGACTACTTGTTGCCAAAAGCAACACATCAAAAATTAGTTGTCTGAGTTTGTTGCTAAAACTGATTCAAGGATCTTTTACTTTATAATTTATAAAATATATAACAAAATTGTTCCTATTTTAACAACAAATAACAAAATTACTTGTTTCTAATAGCAACAAATTAAATAGATGTTGCCATTATTGTTAGTTTCTAAATAGCAACGAATCAAAAATATGATGTCATCTAGCAACAAATAGTAAACTGACTTGTTTCTTGATGTCAACAGAGAAAGTATTTGTTGCAATAAATTAGCAACAAATTGAAAATTTGATGCCATCTAACAACGAATAGTAAGACATTTGGTCTCCAATATAACAAATCAAAACTTTATTGCCATCATTTGATGAAAAAAATGTTACTTTTGTAACAGGCAACAAAATATATATTATTTGTTGCTACTTATCAACATTTCAAAAATCTGTTGCCAAATTACGTTTCTAAAATGCCCTCAGACTCCTTTTTTCCAAGAATTTACAAAATTCCAACAATACATCTTTTCTACTATATACTCCTTCAGATGGCATGAATGGATTTATGTTGAAATTATTTGTGCCAATATTGAAATGAGTAATGGGAGAATAAGACCAGCCCATTACTTAATTTTTGTAAATACCCAAGCTTGTATCCCTCGCCTTATTCCTTCTCAAAAGAACCCCGCTCAAGCCAGAGCTCAAGGGTTTGCTTCCATTTCAGGAAATTTGACGCATATTATCAATAACCATCAAAAGCACCAATCATTTCCAATTACCATTATTCATTATGGCAATACAACTATTGTTTTTCCCCATTCGTTCAACAAATATTTTCTTACAGGAATACAACATTCTGAATCCCCCTCTCAATATATATCTGATGTTTACAAAGAAAATATTTATCTGATGAAGGCAAGATTCATTTTGCTCAAATATCTTCCCACCGTATGTCTGAAAAAGATCTGTATGTACGTGACGATGAAGAAGATGTTGGTTTCCACTACAACGGACTGATTTCACTATCTTCACTATCTTGGCAAAGCAACAGGGTAACCACTACAACGGACAAATTTCTGCAAAAAATCTCTGTGAAGCAACGAATTTCCACAGCAACAGTCAAAGCCAACAGTATAAAGCTGCAACGGTTTTTTCACCATATACCCCTGACAAATTGGAAAATTCACCATATACCCTCAATGTTCCAGATATGCACCATATACCCCTGAGTTTTCAAAAACGTTCACCATATACCCTTGACATTTCAAAAGCTGTTCACCAAATGCCCTTTTTGGTAGCTAGCGTTAACTCACCGTTAGCTTTATTTACTATTTTGCCATTATTAACCCTAAATCCTAATTCAAATCTAACCCTAACCCTAATCTAACCCTAACCTTAATCCTAATCTAACCTCTAACCCTCCCCCTCCCCTCAACCCATTGACCCCACCCCTCCCCCTCCCCCTCTACTCCTCCACCGCCCCACCCCCACCCCCGTTCCCTTCCCCGTCGCCTGCTCCCCCACCCCACCCCGTTCCCTTCCCCGTCGTTGCTCCCCACCCCACCCCTTCCCTTCCCGTCGCTGCTCCCCTTCCCTCCCCCTTCCCCGCCGTCTCCCCCTTCCCCGTCGCCGAATTTCACTCAAGTTGCGGGGAAGAGGAGAGAGAAAGACGCATGGATTTCGTCCCCGAATTTTCCGCCATTGAATTTTCGATTTAGGGTTTTTGATTTAGCGAACAATGTTGATGAAATGTTTGATTTCTTCGACGGGGAAGGGGAGGGGGTGGGGGTGGGGAGCCGATTGAGGGAAGGGGAGGAGGGGAGGGGTGGGGAAAATCGACTTGGGAGGAGCGGCGACGGGGACGAGGAAGGGTGGGGGAGCGGCGACGAGGACTGGGCAGCGGTGGTGGAGTAGAGGGGGGGGTGGGGGGGCTGGGGCTGGCGGAGGGAAGGGGAGGGGGCTACGGCGGTGGAGGGGAGGGGGTGGGGTGGGGTGGAGGGTAGGGGGGAGGTGGGGTCAGGTGGGGTGGAGGGGAGGGGTGGTGGGGCTGGGGTGGGGTGGAGGGGAGGGGAGGGGAGGAGAGGGGAGTTAGGGTTAGAATTAGGGTTAGGATTAAGGTTAGAATTAGGGGTTAGGGGTTAATGGTGGCAAAATCGTAAATACAGCTAACGGTGAGTTAACGGCAGTTAGGAAAAGGGTATATGGTGAACGTTTTCGAAAACTCAGGGGTATATGGTGCATATCTGAAACATTGAGGGTATATGGTGAATTTTTCAATTTGTCGGGGGTATATGGTGAAAAATCCGAAGCTGCAAAACTATTCATCAACAGTATAAAGCTTCAACAAAACAAAACTTTGAACAGTTTAAAGCAGAAGACAAATTGTTCATGCACAGTCCTACATCATGACAGTATTGCTCTTCCCTGCCTATAAATTGAGGCTTCTCCTTCAGTTCTAGGTAGAGCAAAATACACGGCTACACAAGCTCCTCTAAAATCTCTCTCTCTCTCAAAAATTTGTAACTCTCTTTAAGTATCAGTTTCATTCAAGATTCTTTGTAAGTCTTTTATGTAAAACTATGGCCGGTTCAACCGCCTTACTTTACTTTGTTTATGCTTACTTGTTTTAAGTTTATCTGTTAAAACTCTGCTAAGATCCCCCAGATCCTTGGTGTATGCTGGTATCAGAGCCATGGGGTAGTAGTTATTTTTGTTCCTTATAAAACTTGTTCTTTTGTTTTCAGTTTTTTCCAGTCTTAAATTTGACTCTTGTCCTAATTGTTACTCTGCTGGTTTTAAAGTTTATAGAGGCGGTAAGTCCCGTGTGCGGCAGTCAGACCATAGGGCTACAACTTTTTACGGCGGGTAGGTTTTAGGGCTTTTTTCAAGTTTATTTTCTGGGCTAAGTTCTGTTTCAAAGTTATGACTTCTATATGGAGCAGAGGAACTCCATCCTCTTCTCGTGGTAGTAGTAAACCCAATAAGCTGGTTAAAAATGAAACCTTTACTATAGAAAACCTTGAGCAAAACATTGACAATTGGGAGATACCCAAAGTTAGTAAAGACCAGATTTATAAAATGAGTAGATATAATATTTTTAAAACTGATTATGTTATCAAAACCCAAGAACGAGATATCCATTTAACAAAACCTATTGATACTATTAAATTATTTTCAGCAAAAACTTTGCAAAAACATGTCGAAAAAGGTTACCGATATATCCATATAGGATTAGTTCAAGTAGGATTAAAACCTCTTACAAAAGAAGGATTAAATTCCTCAGTCCTTGTGGCCCTTAGAGATGGACGATTCAAAGACTTTAATGATTCTTTACTAGGAACTATAGAGTCAAGTTTATGTATGGGTCCAGTCTCTTTCGATTGTTATCCAAATTTCAGTGTCTCATTAAGTGATAAGAATATCTTATCCTCCTTACTTTAACAAATTAAAACTCATAATTACAAAATGTTCGATGGTTCTATTCCAGTAGCTCTGATCTATAAAGTCCATTACAAAGCCATGATGTCTGCTTTTAATACTAGAAATATACAACATAGTAAGAAAGGAGAAACTCTTCTCCTCCAAACCGACCTTTCTAGATCAAACATAAGAATCCCTAGACCAATACAATGGAATGATGTCAGTCTTCCTGAAGATTGGTTCCTTGAAGGAGCCGTTGAACCTGAAGCGCAATCCCCAGCTCTTCCAGAACCCAATACCGAATTAGAACGAGTCATACAATACTCTGATGGTAGTGTTAAACTTAGCTTTAACAGGAGTACTAGCTCTAGGTATTCAGACCATTCCTCTGTTGAATGTCTAGGACGGTCTTCCCATCTTCCTTCTATGAATAACATGCATTATAAACGACAAATTAGCTGTCCTAGAAACAGTTACCCGGAAAGGCCAAGGTATTCTACCTCAGATATACCTTCACCATCCATCCAAAATGTTGAATATAGAACCCAAGTTCCACACTCGGTTTATGCTGAACGACAGTCTCCTCCAGACTCACCCTCAGCCTCGGTTATAAATGAAAATATTATTAATGAGCTTAACGTCCTTGAAAAGGATTTTGAGATCAATAAAGAATTAGTTCACAAAGACTTTTATGCACCACATAACCTCTCGAAGAGAACGTGGTTCTTCGAGCACTTTCTTGAAATTCGAGAAAATATCCAAGAAAGCTATTACAGCTTTGTTATACAGAATAAAACTTTTATTCTTTTCTTTGATTGGTTTGAACTCTATAGTTCTGACAATAACATTGATTACCCCTTTAAATTCATAGAACCTATCAACACCAACAGAAGGACGCCCGTCTGGGAGACTCCTGATGGCACTGTTCAAACTGACCATCATCCTTTACGTCAAACTACCTTCTCTATAGGCGAGCACAAGGTAGAGGCCTCTCCTCTGAAGAAACCTCAGGAAGAAGCTACAGCAAACCTAAAGAATATTGTCCTACAAAATAATTTTACTAATATTAGCCTTAACACTCTAGGAAAGCAGCTTTCTAGAATTGAGAAATAAAACCTTAAAGCAGAGAAAAGCTTAGTCTCTACTCCTTTAGAAAAAAGCCTCCGGAATCCAATTTTTAAACCATTCCAGATTTCGCAAAAGGCTCAAAAAGAAGTCATGACTTCAATGACTGAATTTCTTCAAGCTATCAAAGACCAAATTAGCAGGGTTGAACCTTCAACCTCAAAAATAGTTGAGGAGGAAACAGTCCATAATAATACTGTCAGTGTTCTAGATTTAAGTGACAACACTGATACCGAATCCAGCCCCAAAACACATGAATTAGCTAAACTCTCTTGGCAAAATACTGGACCTCTTGATATTATTCCAATAAGATATAGTGAGTCCCAAATCGGAAGTCAGCCTAACACGATTATTCAACCAAAATATAATGCCTCTTCCATCTATGAATGGAATATAGACGGTATGAGTGAACACCAAATTTTAAACCTCTTACAGCAAATGACGATGGCTTCAAATGCTTACAAAACCCAATCTGGTACGTCAGAAAAAACAGTTGCAGAACTCTTAATTGCAGGCTTCTCTGGCCAGCTAAAAGTATGGTGGGATTTCTATCTCACCAAAGAACATCAACTGGCCATCTTGAACGCGATCCAGACAACTGAAGATGGGGTTCACATTCTCAACCAGAATGGAGAACCAATCCAAGATTCTGTCTCAACCTTAATTTTTACCTTATCACTTCATTTCATTGGAGATTCTTCCCATCTAAGAGAAAAAATTGCAGATCTTTTGTCTAATCTTAGATGCAAGAAACTTAGTGATTTCCAATGGTATAAGAATACTTTCCTAACCAGGTTATGCTTAGAGAAGATTTTAACCAACCCTTTTAGAAAGAAAAATTCCTAGCAGACCTTCCAACCATATTAGGAGAAAAGGTTAGAAACAGAATCAGTGAGGATTTTGGAGAACATATTATCCCTTACGACAGGCTAACCTACGGTGAGTTGGTAAGTCTAGCCTCTAAACAAGGCCTTCAAATATGTCAAGATTTGAAGCTCCAAAAACACTTAAAAAGGGAAATAAAAGAAACTAAAAATGTAATCCCCCATAATTTTAAAGGATTTTATAAATATATTTTATCATTTATATATTTATATTCTAGTTCAAATGATTTTTATTATTTAAGTAGGTTGACTATTTTTGAAAGTCAAATGAAATTATTTTAAGGATTTAAGGAAGTTGAAAATATTTTAATTAATCATGCTTTGAAAAAGGTTTGAAATATGAATTTGATTTAGAAAAGAAGTCTAATGGACTTGAGGAATCCAAATTCTAAGTAGATTGGGAAAGAGGAGTTATATTGATACTAGGAGTCCTTATTCATCAATCCTAGTTATCATCGAATCCTATTTAAACTTAAATTCCTTTTTCCTAAGCCCAAAAGGAAACCCTAACTATAAATACCCTAAGCCCAATTATTTTACCCTACACAAATTATTTTTCTTCACTCTTCCTCTCAATTCTCACGGCTCTCTCTCTCCTCTTCCACGTAATTTTATTTTCTTCTTCCTCTCAAGCTTTTGTTTCTTCTTCTTCAAGTAACGATTTCTTCTTCGCTAAGAAACGTCACCGCCGCCGTCGTTGACCACCGTTGACCGCCGCTGCTGCCACCAAGACCCTTCCTTGGCCGGCGCATCATCACTTGCATCTTGTGTTGGTTTAATTCTTTTCCTTTCCTCAAGTTTTCCATTAAAGACTATGTTTTTATGCTTTATTTTAATGTTAATCATGATTATCAATATTAATTTACTGTTTTAATGAATAATCTTGATTCATATATATATATTATATTATAAGAATAAAAATTCAGATTTGTTTATTATTGTTAGATTTAAGTTTTAATAATTAAAGCATGGATTTTTAGGGTGTTAATTATTAGAAAACCATAGTAGCATATTATATACTATGAGATTGATTTAATTTATGATTCTAAGCATGTTCAAGTGGGTTTAAAGAAGGTTTTATGATTTTATAAGTTGCTGGAATTTCAGAAAGTATTTTATTTAGGGAGTTTTAAGAATTTTAATTACTAGTATGGTAGTACTATGCTAGGAATTAAAAGTAATGGACGTTTTGATAGTAAAATCAACTTTTGAATATGTTTAAAGGGGTTTTTAAATATTTTAAAGTTGCTGTCTTTTTATTTAAGAGTATTGATTTTAGTCATATTTGATTTCTAGGCGGAGAGTATTTCGTAGGAGACTTTTAAAGGTTTAAAAGTGGCCAGTCGACTAGTCTATACAAGGTACGTACATGCCTATGTGATGATTGAGATAGTATCATGATCTTATGAAGGAGAATTATGTAGTATCATGTATAGGAACTTGGTTGAGTTCATGTATGATATTTATTATGTTGGATCTTGCATGTTTTATGCCTGTGTGCAAACATGTTAATTATAATATTTGATTATGAGTAGAATATCATGGTTGTATGGAATATTGATGCAAGCATGTTAATTGGATTGGGAACCTTATTTATTAATTCACATGGGGGAATTAATATATCTATTAGTATTGGATCATGTTTGATCATTGTTCCCTTTTTGTATTTCACTACTTTATGAGGATTTGTGGGCCTTATTTGGTAAGTTGACAAGTTGTGCCTTTGAAAGGTAAGATTGATTGTTGGCTAGGTTCAACAAAGTAAGAAAGGTTGGAATTAAAGAAAGTAATCTTGGATTGTAAGTCGTGTGATCACTTATTTAATCCTAAGATAAAAGAGGTTCGATTGTGAATGTTGAATTATATTCGTGTTGCTTGTATGTGTGTCATAACAAGTAATAAATTGTAAATCACGTAAAGTGTAACTTGGATAGTAATAAGCTTTAGGCGGTGCACGTCCGAAGTTGGACAATCGGGAGTTGGGGTACATGGTGAGCGGGCCATGGCTTTTTCTCGGGAATTGGATTGATCACCATTCCTCTTTTTATTTAAACGTTCCTCGATATCGCGGTCATTATGGAATACTGGAGTCGCGCCCGTATTTCGTCTTCCTAGGTGAAGGCTGGTTTTTAGTTAGACAACTCGGTCCAATAACTATTCCATTTAATATAATAAAAGTTGATTAAAGTTTAGTTCAAGAGAAGTCATCGCGAGAATGTTATATGGTTGTATTACTTATTTATCTTTGTTTACTATTTCTTAGTAACATGATTAGGATTGGTTATGTATTGTTATGTAGTACTCAGCTTTGCTGATTACGTGCTTTGTTTGTGATTGTTGATCATGGCTTTGCCTTATTGATCCTGTGATGACCCAATTTTGGTGAGCAGCATTTCTAGAGCATTGACATTTATAGGTCCGCAGATGTAGCATCATTGGGAATCTGGGAATGGAGAGCTTGTGTAAACTTAGTTTGTTATTTTGTTCTGCATTAGTCGGATAATGTTATTATAAGTTGGTTTGATAGACTTTCATAAAGTGGGTTGTTTTTGAAGTACTTAGTTTACTATTATAAAGTTTAGTTTGATGTTTTCCGCTGCAAAATTCTGAATAAGCCGATACGTTATCACACGGGCGATAATACTTGGGTAATTCTCTAAGTTTTATATTATAAAGGCATTTCTGAAAAGAGAGAATTATCGGGGTGTTACAAAGTGGTATCAGAGCTTTAGGTTATTTTCAAAACTTTTAGGCGCCTAATTAACTTACTAGTTACTTGAATAAACTCTTAGAGTTGCTCCTACTTATTCGTTATAGGAATATATATATATATATTTATATTTTTTTTAAAAAAGAGGACCGAATTTTTTTTTATAGGGTCCGAATGTTTTTTTTTTAGGGGCCGAATATTTTTTTTTAGAATTGAATTTCGAAGTTTTTTTTAGGTAGCTGAATTTTTTTTTTATCGAATTTTTTTTTATATGTTCGAATTTTTTTTGTTATGGTGAAATATTTTATTTTTAGACACTTAATTTTATTATTTTATAAAAGTGTCTGCATTATTTTCATGGCTTTGAAGTTTTACTTGTAATATTGTGAGAATGGGTAGCATAGGAAGGGCATATAGGATAGCAATATTATATGTCTGCATTGAATAGTTAGTTCAGTATGTTAATATTTTTCTTCCTAGCTAACTATTCATGATTATTTTTCTTTCCTGCAACTGTTTATATATTTCTTCCCTGCTGATTGTTATATTTTGTGCCTATGATGTTGATGGTATATTTTATTGTTATTGTTGGGAATTACGTACAGGGAGAGTACTAAAAATGTTATTGAATATATTTATTTGTTGTAGATCATTAATCATGTCTGCCAGATTAGGAAGCTATTATAACCCCATTGTTCTGAGTGACAATGAAAGTGATGAGAACATTGCACTTATTGATAATGAATATACCAGTCTGGATTGGACTATGCGTACTTTAATGAGGAGGGAAGTAACCAGTGATGATGAGCTCACTGTGGAGTTCGACCATGCTAGAGGCCAAACTAGAAAAGACATCTATCGGGCATGGTTCAGGTTTGAAACTGATTCGGAGTCAGAAGACGAGGAGCCTCAACCTTCTAGGAGATCTAAACGACAAAGGAGATATGTCGCATATTATGATGAGGACATAGATGAGTTTGAAGATGAGATCTTCGCACCTGAGCTATACATAGAATTTCAGGACAAAAATGATAATGTAGTACCTTAGGTTACTATTGATTTATTGATTTTTTATTATTCTTCTTAGCAATAGAGGAAATATATTATATTCAGTTGGTTAGTCGACCAACGGTGATAGCATAGTTTTATTTTTACGATCATGGTTTCTTTTAGGAAGATATAATATTATAGCAACATTTATTACATCTAAATACCCGTTATGGAAGAATAAAAGTTATTACTTAATTATATGAGTGAGTAAAAATTTATTCTGGGCACGTAATGGGAATATTTTTTTTTTTTTCATTAGGCAATTATATTCTTGCTTGCTTGTTTCTATTTGCATGTTGATGTGAATATATTTTACATGGATGATTATGTGATCATTAGAGAACATTTCATGTTGAACTTGGAACTAGTTGAGAAATTGTCTGTTGATGCGATCTTTAATGATCAAATCAAATGTTGCCTTCCTAGATGGAAATGTGAGTTATCTTTGGAACCTAAAGTAGAGTTATATTACTTACGGTCCCGAAGTAGAATGGCTAACAACAACGATCTAGCCGTCGCTATTCGCCTCTTGGCGGAGAAATTGACTCGGGAGAGAGTTGAGCGTCCCGAGAGTGCCGGGGGATATGTTCGAAAGGCTAGCTAAGGTTAAGCCACCATACTATAAGGGGCAAGCCGACCCTACCTTCCTAGAAAACTCGGATTAGGGAGTTTGAGAAACTTTTTGAGGTTGTAAACTGCCCTGAAAATTTGAGAGTGGGTCAAGCCGTGTTGTATCTTAAGGATGAGGCCGATTTATGGTGGAGGGAAAATGGAGTTAGACCGAGTGCTATAGAGGGATTCAATTGGGAGGCTTTTGTGATCGCCTTGAGGGGGAAGTTTTACCCCCGCATTTATGAGGAAGCGAGAAGGCCCGGGAATTCATTAATCTTAGGATGGGTAGTATGACCATTTCGAGTATTACGGTAAATTCATAGCACTCGTCGAGGTTTGCACCCGAGGTTGTAGCTCTTTGCGAGTTGAAGGCTCGGAGATTTGAGCAGGGGTTGTCCGATGAGATACAACCGGGATTAGGAGGGGAGACCTTTACATCCCTAGATATCGTGTATGGGAGAGCCGCCCATATTTATGGACTCCAGTCAAGGCGGGATAAAAAGAGTACTGTGGTTGGTGAGAAGAGGAAGGACTTTAACGCTAGGGGAAACCGGGGAATTTCAAGAAGAATAGGAATGGCAATGGGAATTTTCAAGGAAACAAAGAACCAGGATAACCGCAATAGGGGTCGAGCCGAAAGAGTGTATCACCGCAAAAAGTGTAGCAACAACCACCCCGGTAGACCGTAAGGGGGAACCGGTTATACGTAACTACTGCCGTAAGAAGGGCCATAGGGAGTATGAGTGCTTTGCTAAGCAAAAGAAGGAGCAAAATGGCAATGGGGGTAGTAACCAAGCGAGGCTCGGATTCAACCAGCCCAGAAATCGGGGTTCGAAGCCTGCGGGGGCAAGTAACAATCAAGGAAGCTATAACAAGCTCCGCCAGTGAGAACAACCCGTAACAAGGCTCCGGGAAAACTGTTCGTGATGAGTCGAAATGAAGCTGATCGATCTGCCGATGTAGTGTCTGGTACTTTTTCTATTAACACTGTGGTAGTTAAAGCGTTATTTGATTCGGGGGCGACTTATTCTTTTGTCTCGTCGTCTGTTATTAAAAGTCCGGGGGTTAATAGATTTTGAAGTGATTAATTTGCTGTTAGTATACCTACTTGGTGAGACCATAAGGTGTACCAAGATGTTTAGAAACTTGCCTCTAAAGATAGGAGACCGTGTTTTTCCTTCGACTTTAAAGAAGTTAATCCGGGAAGCCTAGATGTAATTCCTGGGGATGGATTGGCTAAGTTTATACAAGGCCAAGATAGATTGTGAAGTTCAGGAAGTAACTTTAAGGAACCCTTTGGGTAAGCTGACTTCGTATAGACGTTTTGGGAAATCCAAGAGCTTTGGGGTCATCTCCGCAATGCAAGTGAAAAAGTTGATGAAGAAGGGGTGTGAGTTGTATTTCTGTAGTGTGCAAGATGTGGGTAAAGAGGCTGGGGTAAGTATTGAAGATGTTCCGATTGTGAATGAGTTTATGGATGTGTTTCCGAGTGAGATCGCGGGTATGCCGCCTGTTAGAGCTGTTGAGTTCACCATAGACTTAGTTCCTGGAACTGCTCCTATATCTAAGGCACCTTATAGAATGGCACCTCCGGAAATGAGTGAGTCAAGGCGCAGCTTGCAAGAATTGTTCGATAAGGGTTATATTAGACCTAGTGCATCACCTTGGGGAGCTCCTGTGTTATCTGTCAAGAAGAAAGATGGGAGTATGAGGTTGTGTATCGATTATAGGGAATTGAATAACGTAACCATCAAGAATAAGTACCCTTTGCCTAGAATCGACGACCTATTTGACCAATTAAATGGAGCGAGCGTGTTCTCTAAAATTGATTTGCGTTCGGGGTATCACCAGTTGAGAGTAGCCGACAAGGATATACCTAAGACTGCATTTAGGACTCGTTACGGTCATTATGAGTTCACTGTAATGCCTTTTAGGTTAACCAATGCACCTGCCATATTTATGGACTTAATGAATAGGATTTTCCATGAGTTCTTAGATAAATTTGTGGTCGTATTCATTGATGATATCCTGATCTATTCGAGGAACGAGAAGGAGCATGATGAGCATTTGAGGATCATATTGGAGACGCTTAGGAAGAATCAATTGTATGCTAAGTTCTCTAAGTGTGAGTTTCGTTTGGAGAAGGTAGCATTTTTGGGTCACTATGTGTCTAAGGAAGGAGTCTCTGTAGATCCTGCTAAGATTCAAGCTGGTGAGTGAGTGGCCAACCCCGAAGAATGTGTCGATATCCGAAGTTTCTTAGGTCTAGCGGGTTATTACAGAAGATTTGTGAGGGATTTCTCGAAGATAGCAAGACCTATGACCAATTTGATGAAAAAAGAGTCAAAATTTGAGTGGAGTGAAAAGTGCGAGGAAGCCTTTCAGATTTTGAAGGATCGTTTAACCTCCGCGCCTGTTTTGACCCTACCTGATGGGAATGAGGGATTTGAGGTATTCAGTGATGCTTCGAAGAATGGGTTGGGATGTGTGTTGCAACAGAATGGGAAGGTGGTTGCGTATGCGTCACGCCAGTTGAAACCTTATGAGGCTAATTACCCTACCCATGACCTAGAGTTAGCTGCCATTGTGTTCGCTTTGAAGATTTGGAGACACTACTTGTATGGGGTGACTTGCAAGATATTCACGGATCATAAGAGCTTGAAGTACATCTTTACCGGTAAAGATCTCAACATGAGGCGAGAGGAGGTGGTTGGAGTTGATAAAGGATTATGACTTAGACATCCAATACCATGAGGGGAAAGCAAATGTAGTCGCTGATGCGCTGAGTAGGAAGTCGAGTCATAGCATGTGCGCCTTGATAGTTCCTGAGGAGTTGTGTCGAGATATGCGAAGGCTTAGCCTGGAAATTCTAAATCCTGGGGAGATCGAGGCCAGATTGAGTGCTTTATCATTGGGATTGTCAATTCTAGACGAGATCAAAGAGGGTCAAGTTGGGGATGAGCACTTAGAGAAGATCAAGGAGAAGATGGGTCAGGGCAAGGAAAGTGATTTCAAGATTCATGATGATGGTAGTCTGAGGTTCAAGGGTAGGTGGTGTGTACCACAAAAGTGTGGCGAGATTAAGAGACGTCTTATGGATGAGGGTCATAATACGCCGTACTCGTGCACCCCGGGGGGTGACAAGCTGTATAAGGCCCTTAAGCAGATCTATTGGTGGCCAAACATGAAGCGAGAGGTAGCTGAGTATGTGTCTAAGTGCCTAACCTGTCAGAAGGTGAAGATAGATCACAAGCGACCCATGGAGAAAGTTCAACCATTAGAGGTTCCGGATGGAAGTGGGATTCCATATCGATGGATTTTTGGAATCGCTTTGCCTAGAACAAGGAGTGGTAATGATACTATTTGGGTTATTGTGGACCGCCCGACAAAGTGGCTGTTTTCATACCAATCAAGGAGACATGGAAGAAGAAGCAACTAGCCAAGTCATATGTTAAGCATGTGGTGAGACCGCATGGAGTTCCAAAGGATATCATTTCGACCGTGACTCTAGATTCCTTTCGAAATTTTGGAAGAAGGTCCAATTAAATCTTGGGACAACATTGAAGATGAGTACGACCTTTCACCCTGCGACCGATGGTCGACCGAGAGGACTAACCGGACGATGGAGGATATGTTGAGAGCGTGTGCTATTGATTTTCAAGGTAGTTGGGAGGACCAATTAGACCTCGATTGAGTTTTCTTATAACAATAGTTACCATGCGAGCATTAAGATGGCTCCGTTTGAGGCCTTATATGGACGGAAATGTAGAAGCCCCATTTGTTGGAATGACTTTAGCGAAAATATAGTCTTGGGGACAGAGTTTATTGAGGAGACCGTTAAGAATGTCGGACCGATTCGAGCTAGAATTCAAGCTGCGCAAGATAGACGAAGAGTTATGCCGACTTGAAAAGACGCGAAGATGAGTTTGCTATAGGTGATAAAGTGTTCTTGAAAGTATCACCCACTAAAGGAGTCATGCGATTTGGGAAAAAGGGCAAGTTAAGTGCTAAATATGTAGGCCCATATGAGATTCTGGAGCGAATTGGGAAAGTTGCCTACAGATTGGCATTGCCAATGGAGTTTGAGAGGATGCATGATGTGTTCCATATTTCTCAACTTAAGCGCTATATTCTCGATGAACGTCATGTCCTAGAGCCTGAACGAATTCAGATCGATAGTAGCCTCACATATGAGGAAAGGCCTGTCAGGATTCTCGACAGAAAAGTGCGTAGTACACGCAATAAGGATGTCTACATCGTGAAAGTACTTTGGTCTAACCACGAATCTGAGGAGGCAACGTGGGAAGCCGAAGATGAGATGAAAAAGAAGTATCCAGATCTGTTCCTTGAGGTGAGTTACGAGGGCGTAACTCGTTTTCTTTAAGGGGGATAGAATGCGATAAATTTCGCGCTTTTTGTCTATTTTTTTTATGAGATTTTTATGCATATGTATGCCTATGTTGAGCAATTTTTTGTACATTTTAGTGCTAAAGAAGTAGACTCTTCGCATAAGAAAGTGTGTTCATAAGTAACACAAGTGTTTTAAGTTAGCAAAAGTGTGCACAAGTGGCATAATTCTTTGTAAACTTTTGAAAGGTTGAGTTCAAGTTTTGAAAAATATGTGAGTTTTCGTGTCAAGTTTCGGGACGAAACTTCTTTTAAGGGGGGTAGACTGTAATCCCCCATAATTTTAAAGGATTTTATAAATATATTTTATCATTTATATATTTATATTCTAGTTCAAATGATTTTTATTATTTAAGTAGGTTGACTATTTTTGAAAGTCAAATGAAATTATTTTAAGGATTTAAGGAAGTTGAAAATATTTTAATTAATCATGCTTTGAAAAAGGTTTGAAATATGAATTTGATTTAGAAAAGAAGTCTAATGGACTTGAGGAATCCAAATTCTAAGTAGATTGGGAAAGAGGAGTTATATTGATACTAGGAGTCCTTATTCATCAATCCTAGTTATCATCGAATCCTATTTAAACTTAAATTCCTTTTTCCTAAGCCCAAAAGGAAACCCTAACTATAAATACCCTAAGCCCAATTATTTTACCCTACACAAATTATTTTTCTTCACTCTTCCTCTCAATTCTCACGGCTCTCTCTCTCCTCTTCCACGTAATTTTCTTTTCTTCTTCCTCTCAAGCTTTTGTTTCTTCTTCTTCAAGTAACGATTTCTTCTTCGCTAAGAAACGTCACCGTCGCCGCCGTTGACCACCGTTGACCGCCGCTGCTGCCACCAAGACCCTTCCTTGGCCGGCGCATCATCACTTGCATCTTGTGTTGGTTTAATTCTTTTCCTTTCCTCAAGTTTTCCATTAAAGACTATGTTTTTATGCTTTATTTTAATGTTAATCATGATTATCAATATTAATTTACTGTTTTAATGAATAATCTTGATTCATATATATATTATATTATAAGAATAAAAATTCAGATTTGTTTATTATTATTAGATTTAAGTTTTAATAATTAAAGCATGGATTTTTAGGGTGTTAATTATTAGAAAACCATAGTAGCATATTATATACTATGAGATTGATTTAATTTATGATTCTAAGCATGTTCAAGTGGGTTTAAAGAAGGTTTTATGATTTTATAAGTTGCTGGAATTTCAGAAAGTATTTTATTTAGGGAGTTTTAAGAATTTTAATTACTAGTATGGTAGTACTATGCTAGGAATTAAAAGTAATGGACGTTTTGATAGTAAAATCAACTTTTGAATATGTTTAAAGGGGTTTTTAAATATTTTAAAGTTGCTGTCTTTTTATTTAAGAGTATTGATTTTAGTCATATTTGATTTCTAGGCGGAGAGTATTTCGTAGGAGACTTTTAAAGGTTTAAAAGTGGCCAGTCAACTAGTCTATACAAGGTACGTACATGCCTATGTGATGATTGAGATAGTATCATGATCTTATGAAGGAGAATTATGTAGTATCATGTATAGGAACTTGGTTGAGTTCATGTATGATATTTATTATGTTGGATCTTGCATGTTTTATGCCTGTGTGCAAACATGTTAATTATAATATTTGATTATGAGTAGAATATCATGGTTGTATGGAATATTAATGCAAGCATGTTAATTGGATTGGGAACCTTATTTATTAATTCACATGGGGGAATTAATATATCTATTAGTATTGGATCATGTTTGATCATTGTTCCCTTTTTGTATTTCACTACTTTATGAGGACTGTGGGCCTTATTTGGTAAGTTGACAAGTTGTGCCTTTGAAAGGTAAGATTGATTGTTGGCTAGGTTCAACAAAGTAAGAAAGGTTGGAATTAAAGAAAGTAATCTTGGATTGTAAGTCGTGTGATCACTTATTTAATCCTAAGATAAAAGAGGTTCAGTTGTGAATGTTGAATTATATTCAGTGTTGCTTGTATGTGTGCCATAACAAGTAATAAATTGTAAATCACGTAAAGTGTAACTTGGATAGTAATAAACTTTAGACTGGTGCACGTCCGAAGTTGGACAATCGGGAGTTGGGGTACATGGTGAGCGGGCCATGGCTTTTTCTCGGGGAATTGGATTGATCACCATTCCTCTTTTTATTTAAAGGTTCCTCGATATCGCAGTCATTATGGAATACCGAGTCGCGCCCGTATTTCGTCTTCCTAGGTGAAGGCTGGTTTTTAGTTAGACAACTCGGTCCAATAACTATTCCATTTAATATAATAAAAGTTGATTAAAGTTTAGTTCAGTAGAAGTCATCTGCAGAATGTTATATGGTTGTATTACTTATTTATCTTTGTTTACTATTTCTTAGTAACATGATTAGGATTGGTTATGTATTGTTATGTAGTACTCAGCTTTGCTGATTACGTGCTTTGTTTGTGATTGTTGATCATGGCTTTGCCTTATTGATCCTGTGATGACCCAATTTTGGTGAGCAAAGATTTCTAGAGCATTGACATTTATCGGTCCGAGATGTAGCATCATTGGGAATGCGGGAATGGAGAGCTTGTGTAAACTTAGTTTGTTATTTTGTTCTGCATTAGTCGGATAATGTTATTATAAGTTGGTTTGATAGACTTTCATAAAGTGGGTTGTTTTTGAAGTACTTAGTTTACTATTTATAAAGTTTAGTTTGATGTTTTCCGCTGCAAAATTCTGAATAAGCCGATACGTTATCACACGGGCGATAATACTTGGGTAATTCTCTAAGTTTTATATTATAAAGGCATTTCTGAAAAGAGAGAATTATCGGGGTGTTACAAAGTGGTATCAGAGCTTTAGGTTATTTTCAAAACTTTTAGGCGCTTAATTAACTTACTAGTTACTTGAATAAACTCTTAGAGTTGCTCCTACTTATTCGTTATAGGAATATATATATATATTTATATTTTTTTTAAAAAAGAGGACCGAATTTTTTTTTATAGGGTCCGAATGTTTTTTTTTAGGGGCCGAATATTTTTTTTTAGAATTGAATTTCGAAGTTTTTTTTAGGTAGCTGAATTTTTTTTGTATCGAATTTTTTTTTATATGTTCGAATTTTTTTTGTTATGGTGAAATATTTTATTTTTAGACACTTAATTTTATTATTTTATAAAAGTGTCTGCATTATTTTCATGGCTTTGAAGTTTTACTTGTAATATTGTGAGAATGGGTAGCATAGGAAGGGCATATAGGATAGCAATATTATATGTCTGCATTGAATAGTTAGTTCAGTATGTTAATATTTTTCTTCCCTGCTAACTATTCATGATTATTTTTCTTTCCTGCAACTGTTTATATATTTCTTCCCTGCTGATTGTTATATTTTGTGCCTATGATGTTGATGGTATATTTTATTGTTATTGTTGGGAATTACGTACAGGGAGAGTACTAAAAATGTTATTGAATATATTTATTTGTTGTAGATCATTAATCATGTCTGCCAGATTAGGAAGCTATTATAACCCCATTGTTCTGAGTGACGATGAAAGTGATGAGGACATTGCACTTATTGATAATGAATATACCAGTCTGGATTGGACTATGCGTACTTTAATGAGGAGGGAAGTAACCAGTGATGATGAGCTCACTGTGGAGTTCGACCATGCTAGAGGCCAAACTAGAAAAGACATCTATCGGGCATGGTTCAGGTTTGAAAGTGATTCGGAGTCAGAAGACGAGGAGCCTCAACCTTCTAGGAGATCTAAACGACAAAGGAGATATGTCGCATATTATGATGAGGACATAGATGAGTTTGAAGATGAGATCTTCGCACCTGAGCTATACATAGAATTTCAGGACAAAAATGATAATGTAGTACCTTAGGTTACTATTTATTTATTGATTTTTTATTATTCTTCTTAGCAATAGAGGAAATATATTATATTCAGTTGGTTAGTCGACCAACGGTGATAGCATAGTTTTATTTTTACGATCATGGTTTCTTTTAGGAAGATATAATATTATAGCAACATTTATTACATCTAAATACCCGTTATGGAAGAATAAAAGTTATTACTTAATTATATGAGTGAGTAAAAATTTATTCTGGGCACGTAATGGGAATATTTTTTTTTTTCATTAGGCAATTATATTCTTGCTTGCTTGTTTCTATTTGCATGTTGATGTGAATATATTTTACATGGATGATTATGTGATCATTAGAGAACATTTCATGTTGAACTTGGAACTAGTTGAGAAATTGTCTGTTGATGCGATCGTTAATGATCAAATCAAATGTTGCCTTCCTAGATGGAAATGTGAGTTATGCTGGAACCTAAAGTAGAGTTATATTACTTACAGGTCCCGAAGTAGAATGGCTAACAACAACGATCTAGCTGCTGCTATTCGCCTCTTGGCGGAGAAATTGACTCAGGAGAGAGTTGAGCGTCCTGAGAGTGCCGGGGATATGTTCGAAAGGCTAGCTAAGGTTAAGCCACCATACTATAAGGGGCAAGCTAACCCTACCTTCCTAGAAAACTGGATTAGGTAGTTTGAGAAACTTTTTGAGGTTGTAAACCGCCCGAAAATTTGAGAGTGGGTCAAGTCGTGTTGTATCTTAAGGATGAGGGCCGATTTATGGTGGAGGGAAAATGGAGTTAGACCGAGTGCTATAGAGGGATTCAATTGGGAGGCTTTTGTGACTGCCTTGGAGGGGGAAGTTTTACCCGCATTTATGAGGAAGCGAAGGCCCGGGAATTCATTAATCTTAGGATGGGTAGTATGACCATTTCGAGTATTACAAGTAAATTCATAGCACTTGTCGAGGTTTGCACCCGAGGTTGTAGCTACTCGCAGTTCAAGGCTCGGAGATTTGAGCAGGGGGTTGTCGATGAGATACAACCGGGATTAGGAGGGAGACCTTTACATCCCTAGATATCGTGTATGGGAGAGCCGCCCATATTTATGGACTCCGGTCAGGCGGGATAAAAAGAGTACTCGTGGTTGGTGAGAAGAAGAAGGACTTTAATGCCGGGGGAAACCAGGGGAATTTCAAGAAGAATAGGAATGGCAATGGGAATTTTCAAGGAAACAAAGAACCGGGATAACCGCAATAGGGGTCGAGCCGAAAGAGTGTATCACCGCAAAAAGTGTAGCAACAACCACCCCGGTAGACCGTAAGGGGGAACCAGTTATCTCGTAACTACCGCTGAAGAAGGGCCATAGGGAGTATGAGTGCTTTGCTAAGCAAAAGAAGGAGCAAAATGGCAATGGGGGTAGTAACTCAAGCGAGGCCTGGATTCAACCAACCAGAAATCGGGGTTCGAAGCTGCGGGGGCACGTAACAATCAAGGAAGCTATAACAAGCTCCGCAGTGAGAACAAACCGTAACAAGGCTCCGGGGAAAACTGTTCGTGATGAGTCGAAATGAAGCCGATCGATCCGCCGATGTAGTGTCCGGTACTTTTTCTATTAACACCGTGGTAGTTAAAGCGTTATTTGATTCTGGGGCAACTTATTCTTTTGTCTCGTCGTCTGTTATTAAAAAGTCCGGGGGTTAATAGATTTTGAAGTGATTAATTTGCTCGTTAGTATACCTACTTGGTGAGACCATAAGGTGTACCAAGATGTTTAGAAACTTGCCTCTAAAGATAGGAGACTGTGTTTTTCCTTCTGACTTGATAGAGTTTAATCTGGGAGACCTAGATGTAATTCTCGGGGATGGATTGGCTAAGTTTATACAAGGCCAAGATAGATTGTGAATTTCAGGAAGTAACTTTAAGGAACCCTTTGGGTAAGCTGACTTCGTATAGACGTTTTGGGAAATCCAAGAGCTTTGGGGTCATCTCCGCAATGCAAGTGAAAAAGTTGATGAAGAAGGGGTGTGAGTTGTATTTCGTAGTGTGCAAGATGTGGGTAAAGAGGTTGGGGTAAGTATTCAAGATGTTCCGATTGTGAATGAGTTTATGGATGTGTTTCCGAGTGAGATCGCGGGTATGCCGCCCTGTTAGAGCTGTTGAGTTCACCATAGACTTAGTTCCCGGAACTCGCTCCTATATCTAAGGCACCTTATAGAATGGCACCTCCGGAAATGAGTGAGTTGAAGGCGCAGCTTGCAAGAATTGTTCGATAAGGGTTATATTAGACCTAGTGCATCACCTTGGGGAGCTCCCGTGTTATCTTGTCAAGAAGAAAGATGGGAGTATGAGGTTGTGTATCGATTATAGGGAATTGAATAACGTAACCATCAAGAATAAGTACCCTTTGCCTAGAATCGACGACCTATTTGACCAATTAAATGGAGCGAGCGTGTTCTCTAAAATTGATTTGCGTTCGGGGTATCACCAAGTTGAGAGTAGCCGACAAGGATATACCTAAGACTCGCATTTAGGACTCGTTACGGTCATTATGAGTTCACTGTAATGCCTTTTAGGTTAACCAATGCACCTGCCATATTTATGGACTTAATGAATAGGATTTTCCATGAGTTCTTAGATAAAT
The DNA here is from genome assembly GCA_947648045.1 of Beta corolliflora. Classification (NCBI taxonomy): domain Eukaryota; kingdom Viridiplantae; phylum Streptophyta; class Magnoliopsida; order Caryophyllales; family Amaranthaceae; genus Beta; species Beta corolliflora. Next base: position 84,921 of record CANSZD010000795.1, read on the forward strand.
TTGTGGTCGTATTCATTGATGATATCCTGATCTATTCGAGGAACGAGAAGGAGCATGATGAGCATTTGAGGATCATATTGGAGACGCTTAGGAAGAATCAATTGTATGCTAAGTTCTCTAAGTGTGAGTTTCGTTTGGAGAAGGTAGCATTTTTGGGTCACTATGTGTCTAAGGAAGGAGTCTCTGTAGATCCTGCTAAGATTCAAGCTGTGAGTGAGTGGCCAACCCCGAAGAATGTGTCTGATATCCGAAGTTTCTTAGGTCTAGCGGGTTATTACAGAAGATTTGTGAGGGATTTCTCGAAGATAGCAAGACCTATGACCAATTTGATGAAAAAAGAGTCAAAATTTGAGTGGAGTGAAAAGTGCGAGGAAGCCTTTCAGATTTTGAAGGATCGTTTAACCTCCGCGCCTGTTTTGACCCTACCTGATGGGAATGAGGGATTTGAGGTATTCAGTGATGCTTCGAAGAATGGGTTGGGATGTGTGTTGCAACAGAATGGGAAGGTGGTTGCGTATGCGTCACGCCAGTTGAAACCTTATGAGGCTAATTAACCTACCCATGACCTAGAGTTAGCTGCCATTGTGTTCGCTTTGAAGATTTGGAGACACTACTTGTATGGGGTGACTTGCAAGATATTCACAGATCATAAGTGCTTGAAGTACATCTTTACCCGTAAAGATCTCAACATGAGGCGAGAGGAGGTGGTTGGAGTTGATAAAGGATTATGACTTAGACATCCAATACCATGAGGGGAAAGCAAATGTAGTCGCCGATGCGCCGAGTAGGAAGTCGAGTCATAGCATGTGCGCCTTGATAGTTCCCGAGGAGTTGTGTCGAGATATGCGAAGGCTTAGCCCGGAAATTCTAAATCCCGGGGAGATCGAGGCCGGATTGAGTGCTTTATCATTGGGATTGTCAATTCTAGACGAGATCAAAGAGGGTCAAGTTGGGGATGAGCACTTAGAGAAGATCAAGGAGAAGATGGGTCAGGGCATGGAAAGTGATTTCAAGATTCATGATGATGGTAGTCTGAGGTTCAAGGGTAGGTGGTGTGTACCACAAAAGTGTGGCGAGATTAAGAGACGTCTTATGGATGAGGGTCATAATACGCCGTACTCGTGCACCCCGGGGGTGACAAGCCGTATAAGGACCTTAAGCGGATCTATTGGTGGCCAAACATGAAGCGAGAGGTAGCCGAGTATGTGTCTAAGTGCCTAACCCGTCGAAGGTGAAGATAGATCACAAGCGACCCATGGAGAAAGTTCAACCATTGGGAGGTTCCGGGATGGAAGTGGGATTCCATATCGATGGATTTTGTAATCGCTTTGCCTAGAACAAGGAGTGGTAATGATACTATTTGGGTTATTGTGGACCGCCCGACAAAGTCATTTGTTTTCATACCAATCAAGGAGACATGGAAGAAGAAGCAACTAGCCAAGTCATATGTTAAGCATGTGGTGAGACTCGCATGGAGTTCCAAAGGATATCATTTCGACCGTGACTCTAGATTCCTTTCGAAATTTTGGAAGAAGGTCCAATTAAATCTTGGGACAACATTGAAGATGAGTACAGCCTTTCACCCTCGCGACCGATGGTCGACCGAGAGGACTAACCGGACGATGGAGGATATGTTGAGAGCGTGTGCTATTGATTTTCAAGGTAGTTGGGAGGACCAATTAGACTCGATTGAGTTTTCTTATAACAATAGTTACCATGCGAGCATTAAGATGGCACCGTTTGAGGCCTTATATGGACGGAAATGTAGAAGCCCCATTTGTTGGAATGACTTTAGCGAAAATATAGTCTTGGGGACAGAGTTTATTGAGGAGACCGTTAAGAATGTCGACCGATTCAAAGTTAGAATTCAAGTCGCGCAAGATAGACGAAGAGTTATGCTGACTTGAAAAGACGCGAAGATGAGTTTGCTATAGGTGATAAAGTGTTCTTGAAAGTATCACCCACTAAAGGAGTCATGCGATTTGGGAAAAAGGGCAAGTTAAGTGCTAAATATGTAGGCCCATATGAGATTCTGGAGCGAATTGGGAAAGTTGCCTACAGATTGGCATTGCCAATGGAGTTTGAGAGGATGCATGATGTGTTCCATATTTCTCAACTTAAGCGCTATATTCCCGATGAACGTCATGTCCTAGAGCCCGACCGACCCGTATCGATAGTAGCCTCACATATGAGGAAAGGCCTGTCAGGATTCTCGACAGAAAAGTGCGTAGTACACGCAATAAGGATGTCTACATCGTGAAAGTACTTTGGTCTAACCACGAATCTGAGGAGGCAACGTGGGAAGCCGAAGATGAGATGAAAAAGAAGTATCCAGATCTGTTCCTTGAGGTGAGTTACGAGGGCGTAACTCGTTTTCTTTAAGGGGGATAGAATGCGATAAATTTCGCGCTTTTTGTCTATTTTTTTTATGAGATTTTTATGCATATGTATGCCTATGTTGAGCAATTTTTTGTACATTTTAGTGCTAAAGAAGTAGACTCTTCGCATAAGAAAGTGTGTTCATAAGTAACACAAGTGTTTTAAGTTAGCAAAAGTGTGCACAAGTGGCATAATTCTTTGTAAACTTTTGAAAGGTTGAGTTCAAGTTTTGAAAAATATGTGAGTTTTCGTGTCAAGTTTCGGGGACGAAACTTCTTTTAAGGGGGTAGACCGTAATCCCCCATAATTTTAAAGGATTTTATAAATATATTTTATCATTTATATATTTATATTCTAGTTCAAATGATTTTTATTATTTAAGTAGGTTGACTATTTTTGAAAGTCAAATGAAATTATTTTAAGGATTTAAGGAAGTTGAAAATATTTTAATTAATCATGCTTTGAAAAAGGTTTGAAATATGAATTTGATTTAGAAAAGAAGTCTAATGGACTTGAGGAATCCAAATTCTAAGTAGATTGGGAAAGAGGAGTTATATTGATACTAGGAGTCCTTATTCATCAATCCTAGTTATCATCGAATCCTATTTAAACTTAAATTCCTTTTTCCTAAGCCCAAAAGGAAACCCTAACTATAAATACCCTAAGCCCAATTATTTTACCCTACACAAATTATTTTTCTTCACTCTTCCTCTCAATTCTCACGGCTCTCTCTCTCCTCTTCCACGTAATTTTCTTTTCTTCTTCCTCTCAAGCTTTTGTTTCTTCTTCTTCAAGTAACGATTTCTTCTTCGCTAAGAAACGTCACCGCCGCCGCCGTTGACCACCGTTGACCGCCGCTGCTGCCACCAAGACCCTTCCTTGGCCGGCGCATCATCACTTGCATCTTGTGTTGGTTTAATTCTTTTCCTTTCCTCAAGTTTTCCATTAAAGACTATGTTTTTATGCTTTATTTTAATGTTAATCATGATTATCAATATTAATTTACTGTTTTAATGAAGAATCTTGATTCATATATATATTATATTATAAGAATAAAAATTCAGATTTGTTTATTATTGTTAGATTTAAGTTTTAATAATTAAAGCATGGATTTTTAGGGTGTTAATTATTAGAAAACCATAGTAGCATATTATATACTATGAGATTGATTTAATTTATGATTCTAAGCATGTTCAAGTGGGTTTAAAGAAGGTTTTATGATTTTATAAGTTGCTGGAATTTCAGAAAGTATTTTATTTAGGGAGTTTTAAGAATTTTAATTACTAGTATGGTAGTACTATGCTAGGAATTAAAAGTAATGGACGTTTTGATAGTAAAATCAACTTTTGAATATGTTTAAAGGGGTTTTTAAATATTTTAAAGTTGCTGTCTTTTTATTTAAGAGTATTGATTTTAGTCATATTTGATTTCTAGGCGGAGAGTATTTCGTAGGAGACTTTTAAAGGTTTAAAAGTGGCCAGTCGACTAGTCTATACAAGGTACGTACATGCCTATGTGATGATTGAGATAGTATCATGATCTTATGAAGGAGAATTATGTAGTATCATGTATAGGAACTTGGTTGAGTTCATGTATGATATTTATTATGTTGGATCTTGCATGTTTTATGCCTGTGTGCAAACATGTTAATTATAATATTTGATTATGAGTAGAATATCATGGTTGTATGGAATATTGATGCAAGCATGTTAATTGGATTGGGAACCTTATTTATTAATTCACATGGGGGAATTAATATATCTATTAGTATTGGATCATGTTTGATCATTGTTCCCTTTTTGTATTTCACTACTTTATGAGGACTGTGGGCCTTATTTGGTAAGTTGACAAGTTGTGCCTTTGAAAGGTAAGATTGATTGTTGGCTAGGTTCAACAAAGTAAGAAAGGTTGGAATTAAAGAAAGTAATCTTGGATTGTAAGTCGTGTGATCACTTATTTAATCCTAAGATAAAAGAGGTTCGATTGTGAATGTTGAATTATATTCGTGTTGCTTGTATGTGTGCCATAACAAGTAATAAATTGTAAATCACGTAAAGTGTAACTTGGATAGTAATAAGCTTTAGACCGGTGCACGTCCGAAGTTGGACAATCGAGAGTTGGGGTACATGGTGAGCGGGCCATGGCTTTTTCCGGGGAATTGGATTGATCACCATTCCTCTTTTTATTTAAAGGTTCCTCGATATCGCAGTCATTATGGAATACGGAGTCGCGCCCGTATTTCGTCTTCCTAGGTGAAGGCTGGTTTTTAGTTAGACAACTCGGTCCAATAACTATTCCATTTAATATAATAAAAGTTGATTAAAGTTTAGTTCAAGTAGAAGTCATCTCGGAATGTTATATGGTTGTATTACTTATTTATCTTTGTTTACTATTTCTTAGTAGCATGATTAGGATTGGTTATGTATTGTTATGTAGTACTCGGCTTTGCCGATTACGTGCTTTGTTTGTGATTGTTGATCATGGCTTTGCCTTATTGATCCCGTGATGACCCAATTTTGGTGAGCAAGATTTCTAGAGCATTGACATTTACGAGTCCGCAGATGTAGCATCATTGGGAATCTGGGAATGGAGAGCTTGTGTAAACTTAGTTTGTTATTTTGTTCTGCATTAGTCGGATAATGTTATTATAAGTTGGTTTGATAGACTTTCATAAAGTGGGTTGTTTTTGAAATACTTAGTTTATTATTTATAAAGTTTAGTTTGATGTTTTCCGCTGCAAAATTCAGAATAAGCCGATACGTTATCACACCGGGCGATAATACTTGGGTAATTCTCTAAGTTTTATATTATAAAGGCATTTCGAAAAGAGAGAATTATCGGGGTGTTACAAAGTGGTATCGTAGCTTTAGGTTATTTTCAAAACTTTTAGGCGCCTAATTAACTTACTAGTTACTTGAATAAACTCTTAGAGTTGCTCCTACTTATTCGTTATAGGAATATATATATATATATTTATATTTTTTTTAAAAAAGAGGACCGAATTTTTTTTTATAGGGTCCGAATGTTTTTTTTTAGGGGCCGAATATTTTTTTTTTAGAATTGAATTTCGAAGTTTTTTTTAGGTAGCTGAATTTTTTTTTTATCGAATTTTTTTTATATGTTCGAATTTTTTTTGTTATGGTGAAATATTTTATTTTTAGACACTTAATTTTATTATTTTATAAAAGTGTCTGCATTATTTTCATGGCTTTGAAGTTTTACTTGTAATATTGTGAGCATGGGTAGCATAGGAAGGGCATATAGGATAGCAATATTATATGTCTGCATTGAATAGTTAGTTCAGTATGTTAATATTATTCTTCCCTGCTAACTATTCATGATTATTTTTCTTTCCTGCAACTGTTTATATATTTCTTCCCTGCTGATTGTTATATTTTGTGCCTATGATGTTGATGGTATATTTTATTGTTATTGTTGGGAATTACGTACAGGGAGAGTACTAAAAATGTTATTGAATATATTTATTTGTTGTAGATCATTAATCATGTCTGCCAGATTAGGAAGCTATTATAACCCCATTGTTCTGAGTGACGATGAAAGTGATGAGGACATTGCACTTATTGATAATGAATATACCAGTCTGGATTGGACTATGCGTACTTTAATGAGGAGGGAAGTAACCAGTGATGATGAGCTCACTGTGGAGTTCGACCATGCTAGAGGCCAAACTAGAAAAGACACCTATCGGGCATGGTTCAGGTTTGAAACTGATTCGGAGTCAGAAGACGAGGAGCCTCAACCTTCTAGGAGATCTAAACGACAAAGGAGATATGTCGCATATTATGATGAGGACATAGATGAGTTTGAAGATGAGATCTTCGCACCAGAGCTATACATAGAATTTCAGGACAAAAATGATAATGTAGTACCTTAGGTTACTATTTATTTATTGATTTTTTATTATTCTTCTTAGCAATAGAGGAAATATATTATATTCAGTTGATTAGTCGACCAACGGTGATAGCATAGTTTTATTTTTACGATCATGGTTTCTTTTAGGAAGATATAATATTATAGCAACATTTATTACATCTAAATACCCGTTATGGAAGAATAAAAGTTATTACTTAATTATATGAGTGAGTAAAAATTTATTCTGGGCACGTAATGGGAATATTTTTTTTTTTTCATTAGGCAATTATATTCTTGCTTGCTTGTTTCTATTTGCATGTTGATGTGAATATATTTTACATGGATGATTATGTGATCATTAGAGAACATTTCATGTTGAACTTGGAACTAGTTGAGAAATTGTCTGTTGATGCGATCTTTAATGATCAAATCAAATGTTGCCTTCCTAGATGGAAATGTGAGTTATGCTGGAACCTAAAGTAGAGTTATATTACTTACGAGTCCCGAAGTAGAATGGCTAACAACAACGATCTAGTCGGCGCTATTCGCCTCTTGGCGGAGAAATTGACTCGGGAGAGAGAGTTGAGCGTCCCGAGAGTGCCTGGGATATGTTCGAAAGGCTAGCTAAGGTTAAGCCACCATACTATAAGGGGCAAGCTGACCCTACCTTCCTAGAAAACTGGATTAGGGAGTTTGAGAAACTTTTTGAACATTAACTAGTTTGAAATGAAGAGAGATAAAATTACCAGAAGTCTTGTTGGCGACATGGCCAAGAAAAGCGGCGAACTCCAACATCTTCATAGTTTGATTACCAAAAGTACAAAAGCCAGAAAATACTAATAAGTATGTGCGACGCTTGAATCGGTGTTGCAGAGCTCGAATTTCGGGTAGTCGTCTCTCATTTCTCGGATTTTGATGCGCGGAAATCGTTGGTATGATACTCCCTCCATTGTTAGGGTTATCGAAGTTTTTTTGTTTCCCGGTTTTCAATTGCGGTGGTTTTTGTGGAAGGGGGAAGAAGAGTGAACAGAGAACTAGAGAAGAGACGACCGTGAGAGAGGAAGAGATTGACGGAGGGAGAGTGAGAGTGAGAGTGAGAGTGAGAGTTAGGGTTGAGGTCTTGAGGAGGGAGGAAGTGGGCGCGGTAATCGGGGCTTGAGGGAAGTCGAATCGGGGCCGCGTGTTTGGGTGGAAGTTGGGCCGCATTTTTTGGGGAGTTGGGCCGGCGTTTTATAGGGGTGAGTTGGGCTATTTTCGCATATTTACTAACCGGATCGTTAACATAAAACCGGATCGGTTTTAATTAACTCGATCCGGTTCACTAAAGGACCTGGATCGGTAAACTTCCCTCACTTTGCCTCCTAAAAATTGCAATATTTAGCGATCTGGTTTTGTTAAAACCGGATCTGTTGTTAAGTGACACATAACGTTTTTTCCTCTAGTGTATCATGAATCTTCTGGGCTAGATTAGAGTCCAAAATAGACAAAGCGAACATCATTATTTCAGCTCCAGTGACTCTTGACAATGCATCAGCAGCAACATTTTCACTTCCACTCTTGTATTGTATATCATAAGTGAAACCCATCAACTTAGACAGCCAAAATTGTTGAAAAGGAGTTGATATTTTCTGTTGCATCAACCATTTCAAACTTTTTTGATCTGTCTTAATAGTAAATTGTTGACCAGTTAAGTATTGCTCCCATTTCTGGACAACAATCACTACAGCCAATAATTCCTTTTCATACACTGAGAGTTTGCTCCACCTAGGTCCCAAAGCTTTGCTGAGAAAAGCCAATGGTAGACCATCCTGCATCAAAACAGCACCAATACCTCCATTAGAAGCATTTGTTTCAATAATAAAAGGTTTTGAAAAATTAGGGAGAGCTAGCACAGGAGCATAACTTAAAGCATCTTTCAATGCTTGAAATGCTTGAGTAGCTGCCAAAGACCAATGGAATTCTCCTTTCTTCAAAAGCTGAGTGAGAGGCTTGCTAATAATTGCATAATTCCTTACAAATTTTCTATAGCATCCTGCCAGACCCAAAAAGCTCCTCAATTCTTTGACAGTTTTAGGTACTGGCCATTTTGTGACAGCTGCAACCTTTTTGGGGAATCAATTTCTACCCCTTTCCCATATATGAAATGACCTAAGTATTCCACTATAGGAATAACAAAGGAACATTTATTCTCTTCCCATAAAGAGTATGTGATTGCATCAACTCAAAGACAGCTCTTAGATGATGAACATGTTGCTCCAATGTAGGGCTGTAAATCAATATATCATCAAAGAAAACAAGAACACACTTCTTAAATAGAGGCTTGAAGATATGATTTATCCAACTTTGAAATGAAGTTGGAGCATTAGTGAGGCCAAATGGCATCACTAAAAATTCATAATGCCCATTATGAGTTTGAAAAGCAGTTTTATACACATCCTCTCCATGAACCCTGAGTTGATGATAGCTAGCTCTAAGGTCTATCTTGCTAAATACTGATGCTCCAGACAGCTCATCAATGAGCTCATCCACCAAAGGTATTGGAAACTTATCCTTAATGGTTTTGTTGTTCAACTCTCTATAATCCACACACAATCTCCAAGACCCATCTTTCTTTCCTACCAACACTACTGGAGAAGCAAAGGGACTGCAACTGTACTGAATAATGCTCTGTTGTTCCATCTCACCCACAAGCTTCTCAATTATATCTATTTGCTTCAAAGGATACATGTAAGGCCTAATACTTACAGGATTGGTTCCAAAAGCTAAGGGTATTCTGTGATCAAAGACCCCTCTAGCAGGTGGTAAGCATTTAGGTTCCTCAAATATATTCTTATATTCACATAATAATTCATCAATGCAACTGGGAACTTCTTGAACATCCCTAGAATAGTTCAGAAGGCTAGAATCAGTATAGCCAGAAGGAAAGAGTTGTAAAAAGTACAACTGGATAGAGTTAGCTAACAATTTTTCTAGCTTATGTTCCCCTACTGTAATGACCTTCTCAGGTCTGTTTCCCTTAAATATGTGATAAGACCCCTTGTACTCAAGTCCATAACTAACTGCTTAAAATCCCACTTTACAGTCCCCAAATCACTTAGCCATTGGACTCCCAAAACCATGTCACAACTGCCTAAGGGTATCAAGAGGACATCTTGTTGAAAGGGTGTATGTTGAAGGGTCCAACTAATCTCCTTACAGACATTCTGACATGCCAAGTGATTCCCATCAGCTATAGTCACATCTTGAGGCAAAATCTCTTCTATTTTCAACCCAAGCTTCTTAGCTAGGTGTAGATATATCAACAAAATTATGTGTGCTGCCAGAATCAATGAGAATGTGAAGAGGTTTTTTATTATAAAATCCAGTTACTTTTATGGTTTGGAAGTTGGGGCTACCACTCAAAGCACTCACAGAAATACAGGGTTCTATTTCAACAACATGCACTACTTCTTCTTGCACTATTTCTTCCTTATCTCCCTCATCAAGGCTACTATCACCAATTCCTTGAATCTCAACAGTGAACAACTGTGTTTCCTTAAGCTTACAATTATGGTTTCTATCTAGGGGTGTTAATGAGCCAGGGTGGCTCGCAAACTATTCGGGTTCGGTTCGGTCAAAGCTCGGCTCGAGAGGGCTCGATTCGAGTTCGGGATCAGCTCGAGACCTTCACGAGCCGAGCCTAAGCATAATAGAGTTCGGGTCGAAAGCTCGCAAACAAGTTCGATAAATTTTAAATTACTATCTTAAATATAAATTTTTAATCCAACTTGGACCTTAAATAGCATATATTCCACTAAAGTCCCACATTGGGTAACAAAATAAACGCATACCTTATTTTCTATATAAATAGTTATTACTCCTAGATTCCTAGCCCATACCTCTACTTAGAGCTTAATTTTGTCCCACCTTGATTGGGAAACAAAACTTACACTCTAGTTTCTTCGCAAAAAAAATGAAGACTATTTTAAAAAATTTGATTATTTTAGTATTGAACTACTTAAGAATTGATTATGTAACCCATTAAACGTTGAAGCTAGCTGGTTTTTTAAACACAAAGCATGAAATTATATTAACTTAACCCAAAATACAAGCATCTAATAACTATTTCCCAACCATAGAAGAAAGAGATTCACGCCATTGAATTTACAAATTCTTGTAGATACCCCTCAAAAAAAAAGTTCTTGTAGATTATCACGTCATTATCAAAGCAACTTACACTCTAGTTTCTTCTTTTTTTTTTGGCTGGAATTTGTTTTTCATACAAAACTTGAAGTTCCACATTGACATTTTAGTAATGCTAGGAAGGACACCAAGTTATTAAAGCATATGTAGAGTGAGTTTGTTTATTTTTAACAAAACATGGAGTCCCACATTGAGATCTTAGTATTTCTAAGAGGGAAACCAAGTTATAAAAGCATGGATAGGATGAGTTTATTTTCTTTAACAAACCATGGAGTCCCACATTGAAATATTAACAATGATAAGAAGGAAACCAAGTTATAAAAGCATATGATGGGTGAGTGAACAAGCTCACCTACTTTCTTGGGCATACTTTGCACCTATATGGTTGGGCCTAACCGCCTAAGTGTAGCTTTAATTATTGACTTGGACCTATGCAGTTGGGCCAAAGCCCAATTTTTTAAAATTAAGTTTCGAGCCGAGCCTCGAGCCGAGCTTGGACTTTGTCCTCTCGAGCTCGACCCGAGCCCAAATATTTGAGGCTCGTCGAGCTTCGAGCTTGAGCCGAGCTTGACTTCAATTGTTTTCGAGCCGAGCCAAGCCTAAGCATGTTCGGTCTCGGTTCGGCTCGTTAACACCCCTATTTCTATCATATGGTTGAGCACAGAAGAAACATAAACCCTTAAGCTGTCTTTCTTCAGGGGAAAGCTTAATTTGGGGTCTGGAAAAAGGTTTGGTTGTGTGTAGGTTGTTTTGAGGTGTTGGTAATAAAGCTGGTAGGTTTATATTTGTAGTTTTGGACAGGCTACTTTTAGTGGTGGTATAAGAAGGTTTGTAATAGGATTTATTGGCTTCAAGGCTTTCTTCCTGGTATCTAGCATACTCAATAGCATTTGGCACATAATTTGGTTTAACTGCTCTCACAAAAGGCTTCACAGTGGATTTAAGTCCCCCAATAAAACTTTCCAGGAAATAAGAATCAGGTAACAGATGATTTTGCTGAAGCATTAAAGACCTCAAATTCATCAATGTAAGACTCGAGAGTACTAGTTTGCTACAGTTTATTAAAGTTTTCTACCACATGCATTCCTACTTCATCCTTAGATCTTGCTGACAGATCAATCACAAACTCAGTCCAATCAACTGCATTTCCTTTAATTGACATGTAGCTAGACATCCACATCTCAGCTTTATCAGTCATATTTAAACATGCCAAGTCTACCTTCTGATCTTCATTAATATTGCACGGATTAAAGTTTCTATTGAACTTTTTAATCCACATTCTTGGATTTAATCCATCAAACTTGGGAAATTCTAGCTTAGGAACATACCTGAAACTCTTGTTATTATTAAAACTGTTCTCTTATTGTATTCTAGGAGAAGAATCCGATCTGGGAGAATTTTCCCCTCTGGGATGAGACTCCAACCGTACCCCTTGATTCTATCATCCACCTTTCCACTCCATTCTTCAAATGATTGAGAAATCTTCATCATAGTTTCTTGCATCATCTTCTGAAAAGATTCTTGCATCATATTTTGTATACTTTCCTCCCATTTTTTGTTATGTTCTTGCTGATTTTCCCATCTCTGATTGATGAGATTGATTTGTTCTTCCATATCTTGAACCCTTCTGGTTACTACAGGTGCCAGATTGAAATTTTAAGAACTTTTCTTCTTATTCAGGAATTTCAACAAACACCTTATACTCATGAAAAGAAGTGTTCTTATTGAGAAGACTAAAAATGGTGGAGGAAAAGTGAATTTGGCTCTGATACCAATGTAATAGTAAGCTCAATTAGCTACTATTATTTACAACACTCAAGATAAATGGAGGCAACCTCCGAGGTATTTTAGTCAACAATAGAGGCAACCTCCAGAACTCAGTACAGTAGAGAGAGAGAGAATAAGAAGATAGAAATAGATAGATGAGAAAGAGGAATGAGATTATTATTTCATTAACTAGTTTTTACAAAGACTGTACAATGAGTATATATAGAAAATCAGTTACTCAATAGCTTTAACTGATTTTCCCGCCAAAACCATCATAACATAATTTAACCACTTTCTTAACATAAGTAACAAACTTCCTTTAATAAAGGAGAGACCAACTGATTCCAAACTACTAGACCCTCTCCTATTACACTTTTTGACAATATATATTTCGTAACTAAGCGTAATAGGATAATCTTCCCACTAAGCTTTGAATTCCAGATAGAACTTGAAAAAGATTATAGAGGGGCAAAAAAAATGGAAAGCTTGTGAATTTGGCGTTTATCAATAGTAGAATTAAGCAATTTATAAAAATTTGCAGCAGTTAATGCAATAAGGATGTGGATATTGGAATACTCTACCGTCGCCAGATTGTCAAGGATTGAACTCGATAAACTCAATAAAATACAACACACAAATTTAACCCAACTAGGAATCTTATCTAGAAAATCAGTCATTTCAGCTCTAGGTTTGGGAGAGTTTGTTTTTTTTGGAGGATGAGATTAGGAGGGGGGAGGACGCGCTGAAATGATTGGTTGTTTTAGGTTTTTGACATCGTTTTTAGGAGTTTTGTGCGACAGAATGTTGAAAGTGCAGATCCGGGGTTCGAATCCCGCATGCCATTTTTCTCCTTGTTTCTTTTTTCATTTTCTTATTTTTTTTGACGAGCTCTTCTTGTTTCTTAAATGTTCTCCTTTCTTACTTTTCTTTTATATTTTCTTTCACTACTACAAAAGCCTTAAAGAAACCATCTAAAAATCCCCTTTAGAGACCACTTAAGAGGTGGTCTCTAGCTCACTGGTCTCTTTGAATAAGACACCACTTTTTAGAGGTAGTTTGTTAAATAAAAGAAAGGGACCGCTATTAAAGATAAGTGGTCACTTAGGTGCTGGATGGAAGAACTATGAGAGAAGGAAAAGAAACCACTTATTTAAATAAGGTGATATCTTTTATTCTACCAAGAAACCACATAGTCAAATAAGTGGTCTCTTTAGGTCCACAAAAAAGACCACTTATCTTGGTAAGGTGGTGTAGACACCAAATTTTGAACCCCTTTTTCGGATAAATAAAGATTTTGAAAAGAAATAAAAATAAAGAAAACCGTCATGTTTCGTGGAGCGCGCTCTCCGTCAAATGTGTGTTTCGCCCCGGAGCGCGAGTTTCATTTCGTCGTATGGTTTTCCATCTTAGCGTATTAGTCATGCAGTTTCAGCTTAGAAATATAATTTTCGTGAGTCGTAGTCAATAACTACAACCACCGTTTTAATAAAATGATTCGTAGTATAATCATGCTCGTCTTTACTAATTTGACGAGTTTTCGTTACTTGTCATAAGTTAGTCTTTCGAAAAAACAGAAAAAAACGAGTCGCAATTAGGCGCCGAAATTTTAATCGTCTCCCAAAACCGGTAATAATCAGTTTTCTTGATGGTCAAGTCATTGTTCATTGGATAAAGAATAAGAATATATTCTTTATCCACTAATCACATCCTTTATCCATTAGGTAGGGAATAAGAATCATGAAAAGGAGTGAGAATTAGAATCAAATCTCATGTGTAAGAGGCAAGATTCCAGATTTATCCACCGGATTCGAGTTGTGCGCCAGGCACACAACCATGCGCCAGACGCATGATTGTGCGCCTAACGCACAACAAAGATCCCGCGCGCACGCAGGGGCCTTGCGGCTAGCGCACGGAGCCGTGCCTAGTGCGAGCTCCTGCGTTTGGCGCAGTTGATCTCGATCGCTTTTGTTCGCACGTTTTCGATGCAATTTTACGTATTATGGTGTATATAGGGAAGAATATTTTCTGAAAATCTGATTTTGCTTCATTGATGAGAAAATCCAAAAAGAATAAGAATATTTGTGTTTCCAAAGAGATTTGATGATGTCATTAGGGTGAGGTCATTAGAGTGATGTCACTAAGGTGATTAAGGATGAGAAAATCAGATTTTTTGGGTTAAAAATCTGATTTTCTACTTCTTTGAAACCCTAGTTCATTTCCCTCATTTCTCCATAAATACCCTCCTTTTTTACTTCAAAACCAAGTTGAGCTAAAACACAACTCAACTTCACTACTTCTCTCTCTACTACTCTTCTCCTCCTTAATTTTTTCATCTAAGCAAAAGTCATAATTAGGAAGTAAAGAAGTTGAGCTAAAAACAACTCAACTTCACAACTTCTCTCAATACTACTCTTATCTTCTCTACTACTTCCTTGCTCTAAAAAATCTCATTCATGAAAAGAAAGTAAGAGTTAGGAAAATAATTAGTAAGTAAAGAAGTTCATTAAAAGAAAAACACAAAAAAAGGGTTTAAGTTAGTAATTAAGTGGATTTAGAAACTCACTTAGAAATTAAGAAAATCACAAAAAAAAGGTAGAAAAATTTGCAAAAAGGAAGTGCATCATTGAGCTAGCAAGGTAAAGTTAGGAGTTCTTGTTATTTTCTTGATTATCTTCTTAATCACTTACTAACTTTCTCCTTGTTTCTTCTTATCATTTTTTTTTTAATTTTTGGAGTGATTTGGGTATGTGGAAGTCCTAATAGGTTCCCAACCTTAAATCACCCCACCTAGAATAGTCAACTCTAATGGGGAGACTCTTAGGAAACAATGTGTTTATGTGATTTTCCTTAATCAAGTTTTTATTCATCACCAAAAAATATTTTCATAAAAAAACTCAAGACAAATTGTGCATAAACATCTCCATAAAAAGAAAATGTGATGCTGTAATTATAATCAGTTTTAATTTCATACTTCATTCCATTTTTCGTCTATATTATCAGAATAGTTTGTGGGATTTAATATTTTTCCTATGAAGTGCAAGATGTTTCCAGTAACTGGGCTTTAGAATTGCTAAAAAATGAATTTTGTGAAAATTATTAAAAATCATACAACTTTGTTGTGCAAAACTGATTTTGTCCAGTACCACATAAGCTTGTCTTGTTAATAAAGTTTAAAATAAAATCATTTAGATAAAACTAAAAATATCAAGTTTGAAGAAAACATTAGTAGCTTTTCAAAAATATAAAAATCATGTTCATATGAATTTTATACAATTTTACATCATTTTTACAAAACTATTCATGTAAACAGAAAACTGATTTTCCTTTCGGTTAAGAAAATAAATAAAAAAGGGTCTTAAAAGTGTCCAATTCAGATAAAAAATTTCAGTCTAGTTCTTAAAAGTATCTATAATGTACATACCAAAGTTTACTTCAAAATAAGTTCAATAAGTCGGATTTCAAAGAACAACTTCAATAAAGGTCCTGTTTTGACCAGTTTGAGTATAAAATTCACCATAATTTGAGTGGTCACTAAAAGCTTATGAAATTTTGACACAACATAAATAATTCACTGACCTATCCATAGGTATATCACATGATCAGTTTAACGCTTTCTACAAAAAGTTATGATTTTTACAAATCAGTACAAGAACAAAAGTACAATCTGGAAAATGAAATAAAGTGATTAACTCAACTTTCATAAAAAAAATTTGTTTTCTTCATACGAAAATGTGAATTAAAAATCATGAAATTTTAAGTTTCTATTAAAATGACTCACTTTATCATGTAAATAAAAATCATTAAAAATTGTCATAAAAAATCAAAATCAAAGAGGTTAATTAATCTTTAACTTTCACAAATTCACAAATAAACATGAATTTCAAATCCCATTCAAGGAGTTGAAGATCAAGGAGCATCATGGTGAAGATCGAGATTAAAAACTTTGTATAGATCATAGATTTTGTACATTTTGTTGTAATAATAACTTTTTGTAAATAGTTATTACATCACTCATTAATAAAAACATGGAGATGTTTATGCATAATTTTCATAAATAATTCCACAACTCTTTTTTAATAAAATGAGCAACCAATGTTACAAATTTTGCATGTTGGGCCAATATGTCATAGTATATGAATTAAATGACCCCATCTCAATTAAGAGAAAAAATTGCAAATCTAACTAAGTTAAATTGTATGATGATCCATCTTACATTTTAAAAATGTGTTCTCCATATTCAAATGGATTAATCATATAATTTGACATAATTAGATTGGCAATTATGATCTCCGAATTGATTTTAGGCCGTTTCACGTGTCTCACATGGCCAAATTCCAAATAGCCAAACACAATCTCCAAATTTGATCTCAAATTGATCATTTCTCTCTAAATGACTTAATAATCTTCAATTAAGATTATTTCTTAAAAAGCCTTCAATTAGGAAGCAAACCTTTTTTCAAAGACCTCTTAAAAATCATAAGCGTGATCACTAATTAAGGTGGTTATTTCAATCCTCGATTAATCGCTAATTAGAGCGGTTAACTCAAACTTTTCATTTAATCACTAATTAGGGTGATTATCTTAAACCTTGGTTAATCACTGATTAGGGTGATTAGCTTAACCTTTCATCATAATTAATCACTAATTAGGGTGATTATCTTAAACCTAAAGGTGGTTAACTTAACCCTCTTCATTTAAATCACTAATTAGATTGATTATCTTAAACCTTAATGATCGTTAATTAGGGCGATTATTATTCCCTTCATTTAATCATTAATTGGAGTGATTATCCTAAACCTTGAATAATCATCAATTAAGGTGATTACTTCCTAACCTTCATTGTTAATCACTAATCAAGGTGATTATCTTTCCTCTTAAAGTTTAGTCACTAATTATGGTGAATATCTTAACCTCCATTTCTAATCACTAATTGAGGTGGTTATCTTAATCCTTCATATTTAATCACTAATTAAGGTGAATATCTTAATCTCATTTCAATCACTAATTGGAGTGATTACTTTATTCCTAATAGATTTGTTTAATTCTAAAGGTGAGTTACTATTTCCTTTTCTTCCCCAATGGAATTGGCCATTTAGGGTGAGACATAAGCTCGAACTACGATGGTTTTGATCCATGAGTGGATTCCAATCCCGCAATGATTGGTACGTAGTGCAACTTCAGTGCTCAAACCTACCATGTACAAATGATATATTGGTCCTAAATAAAAAATGGTTGATGTGTATATGTGCAAACTATGTGATTTTCTTTCTTTTTAATAGCCTTGATTACTTTAAAATGAAAAATAACGCATTTAGTAAGAGCCCGTTCTGTAGAACGGAAGAGGAGACGAGTTTCAGACGTTCGCACCTCTTAACCTAAACCCCGAACCCTATCTCATGGTATGAAAGACCAATTTTCAAAAAAGTCTTATCCATATGAAGTCATCATCGTTTTAAATGATTTTTCTTGAAATTGATTTTAAAACGATTTATTAAATAAATCTGTCCCTATTCAGATATTAATAGGATGGCGACTTCAAAGTTTTTTAAAACTCATAGTCCAATGAGAGACTTTCGTGGGATTCAAACCGTTAATTAAGACAGTAAAAAATCGGATACCACAGGTGGTCACTTTGCTCAGCATAATTATAACAGCTATTTACATCGGCTTTTTACCCCCTGTAAATTTACATATATTCCCGCTTCATGTATGCTTTCTTATTTGCGTAATTATTGATAAAAACGGAACCAAAAAAAATATTCAAAGAAGTGCCACAATTCTTACAAATCTTTAAATTAAAAAAAATTAATTCTTACAAATCTGTTGTCACACTGAAATAAAGTGAAATTTGCTAGCCCATAGCTATACAAGTATGCATAAGTGCATAACAACTACATAAAATAAAATAAAATAAGAAGTATGGTTTTTTTTTTATTAAATAACCATCTATTGGATTAAGGTGGTCTCTCATTAATGGTCACTTTGCCCACATTTGTAGTAGTGTTTGTACAACAACTCCGTCATGCTTCTTGATTTTCCTTTTTACCACCATAATATTTCATTTTTTTAAGTTAAAAGAGTATGATTTTATATCTTATATACCTTAAAATTGTAAATTGTTAAATAATAATGACAGTTTATTAGATTTCTAATATTCATTTAAGGCGTTGGGTGATAAACTGTATTCTATATTTCGATATACTGATTTTATTCGTCAAGTTGTTAGTTTATTGTTTATTAAGGACTACTCCATCCGTCCCATAATAGTTTGATGACCTTTATTTTTGTTTGTTCCATTTTAGTTGGATTGTTTTATGTTTGTATGGTCCCACTATTATTATGTGGTTTCCTTATTCTTCAATTAAAGATACCCACCAACTCCTACCACATCTATTTTTTTTAATAAAAATAACATTTGAGAACCACACTCAACTTATCACCTTAAATTACGTGATCCAACAAGTGTTCAGATCTTTATAGGACGGAGGGAATATTAGATATATATTAATCATATAAAAATGACAAAGTTCTTTTTTTTTTGAAGAAACAGTTGCTCGTAAGTAATTAGTTTTTATCTTATAAATGTGCATATTTTATTAAATCTCTTATGCGTTAGGGGCCCTTTTTTATATATTGCCACGGGCCCAATAATATTTAGGAACGACCCTGCAAACAATGTGTACATGGGCCTAATAGTTTTAGCGAGGTGTCTAGGTTGAGGCTTTGGAAAGGGTTTGGGGTATCGTGGGAGGGCCTATGTACTTATTGTTCACTAGATCCGGATTCCATGCTAGCTATTGTTGATGAAAATTGAGGTAAAGTTTCGGTGGAATGGTAAGAACTAGGATCATGTGGTGTGCCAAATCCGTAATAGGGTTGGTATAGGTTTGGTTGAATCCCGTAGGGGGATTTAAACCAGTTGCAGAAAATAGTTGGTTCATTTGGCTATAATGATGGAATCCCATATTTTGAGGTGGTGGCATAGACACATTTGGATTTGGTTGGTCACTAGAAGTAGCTATATTTTTGGCTTTTTTGGAGGAGGTATTTGGTTTTGATGCCATTGTTTCAACAAATTGACAAGCACTAATAATTAATTAATTAATTAAAATTAAAAAAAATAAGCTACAATTTTTTTTTTGAAAGATAAATTTCATTAATTGAAGGCCAAACGGCATCTACAATAGGTATTAAAGAAAAACAAGATACAATTAAACAAGACTAAATCAAATTCGTTTTCGAAGAAACTACAATGAACCAGATCGAGCAATACAAATGCTTGGCCCCTCTGTATTTGCCGAATCAAGCAGCTATTGATGAGGAAGTCTATCATTCTGATATAGTTTGGGAAGAACATTCTTGATCGAGTCAGGTTGACCGCATCCGAGATTCCAATACCTTCATGTTGAGTCTCGAACTTCAACCAATGAAAATAATTTCTCATACCTAAAAACAAAAGAACCATACTCACAACTCTCATATGAGAGAAGGAGATTTCCAAAATGTAAAACTAAAAACCCCATAACAGATTTGAGAAAATCTCATAAAGAGAAACTAACTTATTAAACAAAACAAGAAAATGAACTAAAAACTGAAAATAAAAGGGGAAAAGGGGCTTACCATGGATGAAATCATCCATGGCAGCCCCTAAATTGATGAAGAAGGGGTAGTGGAGGCTAGGGTTTGAGAGAGAAAAAAAAAGAGAAGGGGCGGCTAATAAGATAGAGACAGTTTTTATAAGCTATAGTTAAGGCAGGCGGATTGACGGGCCAAAACACAGGCCTGATCACGGGCCTTTGGTTACAAAGATGACATAATGGTGTGTGGATGATGTAGCGCTTGGTGAGAATATCTCGTACCGGGACACTGTTTTTACATATTTGCCCTAAAAACAACTTAAGCTTTGGGAAGATGCCTTAACTTCAAGATTCAATGGAATGGCCATTTTCATTTTATTAAGGAAGGCCGTGGACTATCCAAGTTGTTGTTTAACTAGAAGCTTCCAAATTACGTTTACTATCGGCTCATATTCTATGTTTTTCTTTGGAATGGGAATTACACGAATTTTATTAATGGGACTATTGTTGCTAATTTGCACGTGTCCCATACTTATCTTCAATGATGAAACCTGCTACTATTAGATTTTCAGTAATGTTATTCATATGTACTCTTAGATGCGAGAACGTTCTCTCTAAGCACCCAATTATCTAAATTATCTAACCAGAAGTTGATAAATATTCCAATTTCCAGAATACACACAAATTTTTCCAAAATTACACAAAAAAAACCCTGGGATATTACTCATACTCTAAAACCGTGCGATAATTTATGACAAGCACCTCACAGCTTAAAAAGAGCAATCACACTAAAAGAGAAAATTGTAACAACAATACACATAACTGCCAAAAAAATCATAGTTGCACAATTCCTGCTGTGATGATATATTATTTTTAAACCGTTTATGTGACAATAAACAAGCTATTAATTTAGACTCAGCAGAACATACACTTAACACATCGTTGTGTTCCCGCTGAGAACAAAGTTAAACAACCGCTACTCCCTAGAAGCACTTTCAGTGCTTCCTCACTATCAGCTTACTATCTAAGAATTATGATGTGGCGTGGTTAAACTAAAAAAATACAAAACCAATTCTGCATTCAAACCTTTACCCAAAGAGTATGGCTATTTAGCTAACGGTTCTCCACATAACAAATAGGTATAATGACATTCTTGCTCAAACTGGCAATACCTTAGTTTACTAGAACAACACGTCAAAATGTCAATATACCTTTTTTTTTATGGAGAATGGTTTTGTGAGTACCTTTTTTCTTACCCAAATGCTAATTTTTGCTGCTGAGGATCCACACAAGTTTTTAGCAAAAGCTGCAAGCTTTCCAGCAATCATGGTTCTGCTGAACCGAGATCATCTTGGTCAGCAGTATCGTCATTATCTGAAGGTGGTGCCCGGTTACTATTGGAAGGAGAGTTCTCAGCTGTTACAGCTCCACTGCCTTCATCATTTTGGTCCCTAAATATTACTGCAAAAGACAATGGATTATACGTTGAACTTGTCCTGAGGCCTTGTATGGTTCTGATTGCAGAAAGGGTACTACGGTATATATCATGGGATGCATCCCCTAATGATGATGTATCAGAGGATGCAGGATCTGTTCGGTTTTGATTCCGAGGACCAGATATTGGTTCAGTGACTTCCTCCTCTAATGGGAAAAGGAGCTCGAGATTCGCCTCACACTCCCGTACTAATCTGGTAAGAGGTTCTGTGGTAAAGAAGGGCTGATGTGCCGCAAGTTGTGTGAAAGGAAGTCGTAGCAATCCTCCTGTTCTTTTGTCATATTTTTTTAATATCTTGACAAGTCCTGTCAATTTCAAAATCAGAGGTTGCACATCAGCGTTAGGATCTGAACTTATTTTTCTTAATATCTATAGCATAATGGAGACACGGAACGACTGTACCTGCAACATTTAGGGAGCTATACTTTCGGGATGCAGCATCTCCCTATGATCAGGGACAGCATCTTATGAATCAAACTAGGTAATTTATAGGTAAAGCAAAACACATATAGCGACTGTACCTGCAAAGTTGAGGGAGCTATAGTTTTTCAGAAGCACCATTTCCCCATGTATAGTGACAAATTCCTTGCGGATGTCCATCATTTCTTCACTGAATTCACTTTTTGATGCAGGAGTTCCATCTCTTCTATTCTCCCTTACCCTTACGATCCTTTCTTTTAATTCCTATTCGTCAAATATAGCAACTATGACACATGAACATCATATTCAAGTAACATGTCGACAAATAATAGCAAAATCATGACAGAACTACTCAGCTTTACATAGCATTTTGCTATATTAATAGTCAAATAATTAGTCGTCTACATCATTATTCCATATGCGACATAAAAGCATGGAAAATTGAAAGAGCTAAGGACAGTTTTGAAGCAATGGCGACACTTGTACTTTAAATACCCATACCCAGTATTTATTAGAGCCTTGTAAGAGGCACAGCTAAGATGTATGGTATTCCTATGAAACGTAAGCAAAAAGTAGTGAAAGGAGTCTGCTAATCTCAACGTCGTACAAAACGGTAAACCTTGTAAGTAATATGAAATAAACTTCCATCATCTACTAACAACTAGAGCAAATAGTCACACTGCCTTGTCGAAAAAAAAACTCATATTAGACTTTGGGTCTTGTATGTAGAATTGTAAATGAGTTGAGCCAAACCAAGTACTACTCTATTCATTCAAGCTCATTTAATACAGTCAAGTTTGATAGTGAGCTCAAACGTTTAGGAATTATCATGTTCAGGCTCGGCTAGTGTGCAGCTAGGTTATTAATCTAGTCGAGTTTATAACCAAGATTTTGATCATAAGCAAATTTCTGTTCTTATAGCTCATTTAGTTGTATAAGCTAAAAACTAAGCGTACATATCAAATCCAGATAAATAACTTTAACAAAAAATCTTAGGGTCCGTTCGTTATCGTTTTTTGTTTACAGTTTTCAGTTTTTTTGAAAACTAAAAACCAAAAACAGGAAACCAGAAAAAGTGGTTTTCACTTTTTAGTTATCAGTTTTCAAAATCATCATGTTCCCAATAAATTTGACTAATTTTTTATTTATTATAGGACATATATCATATGACTTTGAAAATTAAAAAACCAAAAAACAGAAAACCACACTAATACCGAACGGACCCTTAGTTATTGGTTTATTAATTAATGTCAAAACTATCCATAGTCGTAAATCAAAAAGATCATCATGTTAGACATAATGAGCTTGTTCATGGACATAAAGATTCAAGTAAGATTGTATTAATGTTTATCCTTGTTTATAATAAAGCTTCTAGATTTATTCACACTCGATTCACTTTATAGATAAACAAAGAAAAAACAAATTCTGATCAAGCTCGAGGTTGAACTTTTCACCGAGAGTCTTAGCTCATTTAAACCCCTACTTGTATGCTTTATATGTCTGCAAGTCGACATGGAGTCTATTCATCTAGTTAACTGGTAGGACTCGTAAAATCCTAATGGTGTTTAGCGCATTCATGAGATTGTCTCTAAAAGCCCATCACACCTCTGCAGTACGTAAAAGCATTGACAATCTTGCAACCAGGGAATTAAGAATCTCTACAAACAACAGGTGTATATGAAGACATAATAATGGACACAATGTAACAGAAACAATCAAATTCATAACTTGGTGCATTATCCCTGTGCCTATGATAACCACAGGTTAATTAAGAGGGTGTACTGGATTCCTTGTAGCAAAGCTGACAATGGTGCACTTCCCTTCCCAAATCCCAGAATCCTAGCCCCTTGAAGAGGAAGCGCAAGACACCAAATGCTCTCCTGATATATTAAGCTTTTCAACGCACAACTTTCACTAGCAATTTCCTTTATCATGAATTCCCACATCCCCTCCCCTACCAGCCCCAACAAAAGATAGTATAAAAACAAAGGACACAAAAAAGAGAAGCCCTAAAGCCGTCCACAAATACATGGTAATAGCAAGAAATATATCCCAATACAATCCTTACTTATGAGAGGTAAGGACTCTCCAAATACAAATTTCCCTTTACTCAATTTCTGGATTATTCTACCAAAGAGCTAAACTCCTATCTGTTACGTTTTCCTAGCTTCTCTGTCTCTCTCTAGGTCAGTAAATAATAAAGATGATGAGATGAAACCCTTGCCCTTCTTTCTCCTGGAGTGGTGTAGAGTATAGGATGATGAGATGAAGCCTTAGCAGAAGGGGATAATAATACAAATGTAGTAAATCATAACAATAAATGTAGAATGTCATCTATTCTCCCTTTGATGCATTCCCCTTCAACAACAACAGCTTCTCCTTTTCTTTTGTCTTTTTTATAAGAAACATCTTCTCCTTTTTCTTACACCTAATCTTGGTCTCCAAAACTGAGAGCCAAAATTTGTTGCTTACGTGTGAATCATTTATGAAAACTGTTCCTCAATATGAAGGGATACATATTTCAGATGGTAGAACCTCAAGAAATTTGGACCAGCCTGCACCGGAAAACTACAAGTTATCGATCACTCATCCTCTATAGTCTATACACATATCTCCTCAAGAGTAAAAATCTCATACAATAGTGATTCACTCTACTTTTCTTTGATGCATGACCTGCTATACTAGCTTAGCTTCAAAATTGCTGAATATATGTAATGAACTGTCATGGCTGACTGAACTAAAAGATGAAGACGAAGATTGCGAACAGAAATAAAAGATAATTTATGTTGAACACTCCCAAGCATTAACTAAACTCGTAAGAATTTTTGCCATGCCTTGTCCTCTCACTGATCAATTCTATTTATAGAGCTAACTCACTTGCTTTCTCTCCACTATTTTTACTCTAGATAAAATCTCTTACCACAGTGATTCACACTACTTTTTTTGAGCCATGACATGCTACAAGACTTGTATACTAGCTTGGCTTCGAAATTGCTGAATGTATCACTATAATTACTTCTTGCCGGAACTATCTTACATGATTACCACATGCTAGATTATTCAAAAACAGATATGAAAGTTGGATACGCATACAAATCCAAATGTCACAGACCCAGAAGTTCAAAATAATCTTACGTCTTAGAATGACCAAGGAGCGTTTCCTAAAATTTGGACATGGGTACGAGGAAATGGCATTAATGAAACATATACCTCATTCCATAACATTTTTCCATGTCGTTCATATTGTGGATACTGCACACATTTCCGATCATTTTTTTCCTAGTTAGAGTTCCACTTCAACGCATATTTTAGCATATATTGCCCGACTTTTTCTTTGCTACCCCTCATTTTTTATATTATTTTCTGCAATATATGTAAACCGAGATAATTGAGGAGTTGGCCAGAAAACCCAAGTGTCTGTAAATCTCCTTACCCTTGTCAAAGTGTGAATGTCCGATACGAATCTTAAGAGTTATAATATATAGCTTATTCAGAGTATTATCACCCACGTGTCTTACTCTTTGGGTTCCCATGCAAGGCACTAGCACTACTAATGTGCATTTTTCATACCAAAGCATGTATCTTTGGAGCCAAAAAGTGCACTTCCCAAGCCAAAGAGGCACCAAATCCCTGTGCATAAGTGTTGTCGTGGGAGAAATATCTAGAAGCCAAAATGTCCAAGATAAACCTAATTAACAACCTAGCATGAAGATCCAAATGTGCAAAGCCCTCAATCAAGAAAATGTGTCAGAAATGCATATTTTGAATGGTTACATTGCAAATCCTCATTCATTGAGGCTATACAAAAAACCTAAGCCCCTCCCCCCAACAATAAAATAAAAAAAATAAAAACAAAAGGAAGAATAAAGAAAGAAAGAAAAACAATGACTTAGTTAGTCATTCAATCATCCTTTAACTAGAAATTCTCATCAACTGATTCTCCCAAACATTATTTGAATTCCAAATCCAAAGTATCAAGAGGAAGGATGTTTGCATATTAAGTTCCACACATGTATATGAATTCCAGTTCCCAAAATACATCACTGCAGTACACACATATATACTATGTATGAGAGCTTGAATATAAGCTATACCAAGTAATGCTCATTTAAACACCTCAAGATTCTCATTCTTTATCGAACTTTCCAAATGCTATACTTTATTCAATTTCTCCTGGATTCCTTCATCCGGCTTGCTGTCTATAAATCACATATTATTGTCAAATTCCAAACCTAATACAACCAATTGTTTTCTCTTATGTATCAACATGTTGTGACCATCTACACAAATTTGTAATGTCATTTGACCCAGCAAAATGTTGTTAGGGCTACTAAAGCACAGAAGCCGCGTGTTAAGAACAGCATGAAATACATTATTAGGAAAAGGGAGGGGTAAAAAAAACAATTCCAATGCTTTCACCCTTCACTATGTCTTATATTATCCGGTAAATTCAACGGCAAGCACAAATGGGTCCACATGTCTTTTAAAAGATGAAAAAAATAAACAAAATTCTCAGTCATCTGAAAAGCAGACACTTCAAAAAATTTCAGTTTGTTATTTCTCCTGTTCGATATACATATTTTTAACTAAACTGAGTCAAGAACGTGAGATACAAAGGTGGTAAAGTGTAGCTAATGCAGACACTCGGGGGAAAAAAAGGGGCGCGTTCACAGCTAAAATGAAGGTGGCAGGTATTAAAAGAACAGAAGAAAAACTAAGAGATTTCTAAGGATAATTGGATAAAGACTACTCAAAATAAATGTAAATGGGATTAAAGTACTAGCCAAAAGGACAGAAAACTAAGAATGACACAGTGAACAAAAAAACCAATATTCCAGAGGGAAGTGGAAGGGACAAGCACAAAAGAAAATGAAAGCGAGAATTGACAAAGGGAAATGATGTCTATATCAAGTAATATATGCAAAAGTAGGAATTACGACATATGATGACAGCAGGATCTGCAAGAGGTTCTCAAGATTCATCAGTTAATCTATAAAGGTGATAGGAAGAGATAGAAGGTTCCAAACAAAGTGTCTACAAAAAAGTGTGAAACAACATCTAGTACATAATCAATCCCACATCAATATATTACAGAGAAGCAGAAAGATAACAAAAGATGCGGGTATTGAAGCTCGCAAGGAAAAGGTGGCTTGGTGTTCAACAAGAAGTCAAGAAATCAACTCATGAGGCTCACAGAACAAAATACTAGAGCCACAGATCTCTCAGCTGCACAAAAGAGGAACAGAATTGAATAAGAAACAAGGCATGCAAGACGCCATGAACCTAATATTGCAGGCTTAGGCATTTTAGTTATAATTTAAATTATGAATTACGTACTAGATACTGAAAGAAAATATACGAAGATATATGTGGATACCTAAAGTTCAAGATCATTAAAAATGACTAGACATGCCAGACTTTCTGTTGTTCAAACATTTTGTTTGATACAACTAATGCACTTATTTCTCCCCACTCTAAACTCCTATATGCAAAGAGAGAATCAAAGTCACTAAGCCAACTAATTTTGGAGTCTTCAAGCACCTATGATACATCATAAGCAGAGTATCCTTCACAATCTTCATGCTCTGCTTCTTTACATTCTGAAATCTTCTATAATTGCACTCCTTCCACAGCACATAAACAGTATTAGAGTCCCATTCTATAGAGGTGATGCTTAGCAGAATTTTCATTAAAATGTCTATTGAGAGTGTGTCCCTGATTAGACCAGCTGCTAGGATGCCTTTGATATCCCATTTATTTTTCAAAATGTCAGTTCAAACAGCTTGAGAAAACCCAGAATAAAAAAAAAAAAAACAGATGTTCAACTGTTTCCTTTTCTAAACTCATGTATGATAGTTTCTTCTTCTAAGATTGGGTTGAAGTGTTTGGTGTTTGGTTTCAATGTTGGCTACAAACATTTATGCAATTCAATTGACTTGATACCATTGCTAATGCTTATAAATATAATGGATGAACTATGTTAATCGAGCACTTCGCTTACCTCAGGTACCTAATATTAGATCCTCACTCACAAAGGCGATGGTAACATGTCATTTCATCTTGGACCAAAAATATGGAAGTTTTTCATAAAACCACAGATGACAGTTGGACACATAGGCATGTTTGACACAAGGACAAAAGACCACAATTGCTCCTTGAGTCTGGTGACTATGGTCCAATAGGCAATAATGAAGGATTTAAAATGAGCTATCAATAATACAAGAATTTAAAATGAGAAGCTTTAGAAATCGTTATAGAAGAGCTAACATCATCTTCATAAATTCCATCAGAATGGTTCCGTGCTATCTTCTACTGAGGCATATCCTCGCATAATAATTGTGCAACACAACTTGCTAATAATTAATTCGATCATACCATGTCCGTAATTCAAAAAAAAATGATTTAGACAATCGCATAGCTCAATTTCCCATAATTATCTCCTTGACACACCATCATCTTTCTCCTGAAGTCTGAAGTTGTGCTCATATGCAGCTTCAAAAGTTCATAAACCAATATCAACAAAACGAGATATAAATAAAGCCACGAATCGATCCCAATTATTTGCTGTAACTTCCATTCACTGCCATTTGTCTGCTATCAAATACAAAGATCCAAGATCAAGTTCACTAAAATTATGTCTCTCATTCCGACTCTTCAATAGCATTGTATATGACCTACACAGCATCATTTCTACCATACTCACATACAAAAAGATCCAGTCCACTAGACTAGTCTCTTATTTGACTCCTTCAGCAGTTGGTAAAAAATTTCGGCGAAATCACCCATCTAAGAAAATCACTATAAAATCAAATTTCCTCTAATTCTTGCTCTTGGTTTTACCAAAACACAATAGAGAAAAGCTACAACAACCTACTATTCCATCAAAGAACCATTCAAAGGCTTCAACACCCACTTCCATACTACACTACATAAACTATCAACTCTCTGCTTACTCTATTTCCATAATCTAACATACCCACCTAATTAATCTTGTACCATATACACATGTAAAAATTATACTTCTTGTCTTGTAAAAAAAAACTACTTCTTACAAATCCAAAAATATTACCATCAACAAAACATTCATAAACAACCATGATTCTATAATCACCCAAAAACTAAAAAGAACAAAATAAAAATAGAGTGAAGAACCTGAAAACGGATGACAAAATCTTCCTCTTTTTCAACATAAAAATCATTCAACTTGTCAAGTTCATCATTAAGAAGTCTAACAAACCAATCTTGAAATTCCTCCAATGACATGGATCTCTGTGTTGGAGTAGGAACACTCTCACTGCTACTGGGCCCACCTTCATCATGATTTCCCACACACTGACGATTTTGGGTATTATTATTATGAGCAGAAATGGTGGTGTTTGGGAAATGTTTGAGAAGCTTTTTCAAGGGTTTGTAGCACAAAAACTTGTCTCTCCATTCAGGTAAGGTTTCTTCTAAATGAATCCGAAATTCCTTCCCAAATTTCATGGAATTTTATGAAGATAAGTGTGTTTGAACTACTACTTTGAATTCTTTTTGATAATTTTTTCCAGGTTGAAGGAAAGATAAAGAGGGGTAGAAGGTGAAGAAGTGAAGGGGAATCTGGGAATCTGGGAATCTGGGAATTTGGATTTGGAGTAAGATATGCATGAGATGTACAGTGATGTAAGCGAATATTATAGTCTTGCAAGTCTACCATTTGAGTTTTGTCACTTGACTCCATGATTTGGACACAAGATACTACTCCCTCCGTTTTCTTTTTGTTGTTCCTATTTGGAATCAGGGAAGAAACCTGCAACTCAAAAAATGGGTAAAATTCCACTATTTTAAATAAAATTAAAGGGTAAAAGAGTAAAGTAAATACAAATTAGTGTGAACATATTTATTACTCTTTGAGTTACTCTATGTTACACAACCAATTAGACAAAAGTTTAAGGGGTAAAAAGGTAAAGAATAACTACTCTATAGTGTGAACACATTTATTGTAACTTAAAACTAATGGGAAATTTAATTCATAAATTATGAAGTACTATATATGGAATTATTCAAAATAGGAACAACATATTGAAATTTTCCAATGAGGAATACAGGAACAACAAAAGAAAACGAAAGGAGTACTTCTTAGGACTTTTGTTCGTTTCACCTCAAAATAAGTTCAGGGGGCGTTTGGTTTATGAAGGGGAAAGGGAAAGGGTTTAAGAAAGAGAAACAAGGAGAATGGAAAGGTAAACCCTTTGATTAAAAGAGTTGTTTGGTTAGTATCAATATATCTCTCTCCTCTCACTATTACTCCAACATACACACACAGTCACACACTCTTTCTCCCAATAACCACCGCCATCACCTCGTCGCCGCCACCACCTCGCCGCCCGCAGGCATCTCGTCGAGCACCGGCGCTGGGCCCCTCTCTCTTTCGCCATCAACGCCTCTCCTTTGTTGCCGTCGGTGCCCTTTTGCCATCTCCTTTTTCCACCACCATAAAAACTCAAATCTTATGTTTTAAAGGTCAAATTCGACCATAAAAACTTCAGATCTGAAGTTTTCATGGCCGAATTTAACCATATAAAACCATAATTAAAGAAAAGAAAGGGTAATTTTTTTTTTTTACTCTGTTTTTTTTCGTTTTTTGGGTTTTCTTGGTGTGATGATATGCGGTTTTGTGGGCTGTGATGGTGGTGGGGTGGTGGTTTGATTTTGGTTTCGGGTGTCCGGTGGTTTCGTGGGGTGGCTAGGTGGTGGTAGGTGTTGGTTTTGTGATGGGTGAATGCTTAGCGAGGTGGTTACGTGGTGGTGGGGGTTGGTTTCGGGGTGGTTTGGTATGTCGTGGGGTGGTGATAAGTGTTGGTTTTGTGGTGGGTAGTTGATTTCGTGGGGTGGATGGATGGTGGTGGGTGTTAGTTTCGCTGGTGTTCGGATGTTTCTTGTGGTGGTTGGATGGCGGTGGGTGTTAGTTTCGTGGTGGTTGGGTTTTTCATGCGTGGTTGGATGGTGGTGGGTGTTGGTTTCGTGGTGGTTCGGTGTGTCGTGGGGTTGTTGGGTGGTGGGCGGGTTGCGGGGTGATGGTTTGGTGGCTGCAGTGGTGGTTCAGTGGCATGAGTGGTGGTTGTGGTGGCTTGATTAGTGGTCAATAATGAGTCAAGATGACCATGGAGTAGCATGAGGGAAAGGGTAAGTGAAACCCTAGGGGGTGTGGGGAATGGATGTAGAGGACTTTGGGGGAAAGAGAGGGGTAAAGAGAATGATTAAAAGGATCCAACAAACATCAACAAAGGGAATCAAGAGCCTTGTTTCCCTTACCCTTTCTTAAAGCTCCCCAACCAAACGCCCCCTCAATTTATCTTAAAAATAAGTTTAGTTTAATAAAAATTAGTTTCATAGCACCTGTGTTTAGTATTTATGCAAACTTTGAACAATAATATCTTTAATTATGCATAAGTGAAAATTTTAAATAGTTGATTTTATGAAAGTAAATAATGAGAGATCTAACAGCCAGGGGCAGACCTATTAAGGGTCTTGGGTGGCTCACTGCCCCACACAAAAAAATATGTTTCTTTTTTATTTATTAGCATCAAGCAGTTTCTGAGTTCAATATCAATATCTGCGCCGTTACTTCATGATTTGCAAACTTGCCCAAGTGGTCAACTCTCTAACCTCTTGCATGCCATTATTTAGCGCGGGTTCGACTCCTAGGTACCAATTCCAGGTTTTTGTGGTTTTCTTTCTTCTCTACTCGATGGCATTGTTTTTTTTCTTTTTCTTTTTACTTCTTCCTATTTTAATATTTTTTTTTTCTTTTCTACTTTGGATCTTCATTTCATTATTTATCCATCTCTCTTAATTTTAGCTCTAATTTTAACCCTTTTTTTTGTAAAATAACGAATAATTCTCCTTGCATTTTCAAATAAATGCAACAATTTGACTCTATACACTATTGATATATTAATTAAGTATGACAAAGAATTATATACGAATACTTATATACAAATTTAATTATGTAAAATTTTTGGATTTTCTCTATCTAATACATATACTAAATTTATATCAACTTATTATAAACTTTAGTAACAGATAATTGAAGATGTTAAAGGCAAAAGTTGCGTGTTGATGAGTGTAAAAGTCAATATTTTGAATTTACTAAAAATGGAGACAGTATTGAAATGTCGATGTAATGAAGGTATCTCTAGTAAATGACTCGAATAATATAAAGTTTGATTTTGTTATTGTCAAAACTCAACTTCTCATTTGTGTATTATGATCATTGTCAATTTGCTTGGTTTAATTAGTTAGGACCCCCAATTTCAAAATCCTAGATCCGCCCCTGCTAACAACATATCTTATGACTATGATTTTCCTTAGGGTCAAAGTAGAAAATTTGAATAGTATCAATAGTCAATATGGTACAAGTATTAGAAAAATGGAGAGAGAAGGATAGCTCAGTGGTTAGAGCATCTATTTTGATTCCAAGAGTTCTTGTGATCGAATTTGACCTTCGCAAGTTTGGATCCCCTTTACTCCCCCCAACTTATCAAGGTTTCTTCTTACCTATATATATGTGTGTGTGTGTGTGTGTGTGTGTGTGTGTGTGTGTGTGTGTGTGTGTGTGTGTGTGTGTGTGTGTGTGTGTGTGTGTGTGTGTGTGTGAAATAGAAAAACTATTAGAAAACAACGAAGTAATAACATGTTTGGGTGTGTGTGTGTGTTAAATAGAAAAACTATTAGAAAACAACAGAAGTAATAACATGTTTGGTATGAGATTTTAGGGTGTTGAAAAAGAAAACAATAAATAATTTATCTCTATTATATAAGTGAAGGGGGAGGAAGATGGTGTCCCCTTATAAAATGTCGGATATACCCTTAATGAAATTAAATTGTCATATATATAAATAATCTTTTATTTATCCTACTTGCCATATATATATTGAACAAGTTAACAATAGAATTAAATTTGAAATTTTAATTAAATATTAAATTAAGGAGAATGATTTCCTCTTCTTACATATGTATGAAAAACTCTGATCAAAAATTTAATTGACAATATAACATGATTGACACAATCAGAAGAAAAAATTAAAACATAAATTTCATATTAATAATTATACTTATAATATTTTAAAACCTAAATGTTGATGATTATATGGTAACTCTATTATATAAATCAAACTCTTCCACTTTATTAATATTCAACGATTGAACCAGTGAACCTGATATACAAATTCCTCCACTTTATTTGAGCACAAGCTTTCTTTTGTTTCATATTTCCTTCTCTCGATACTATATTTGAATAATGATGAACAAATAACTAAGAAAACTAACGAAATATTTATTTAAGAAAAACATATTAGAATATTAAAAATAATTATAAATGTATGTTCGAATCAAAAAATTTGTAACACTGATAAATAACTAACTGAGAAAAAATAAAGATTAATATGACACGCACGCATAGCGTGCAAAAAATGCTAGTATTTTATGAGGAAAAGGGTAATGGTTTCCCTTACATGAGGGTGCTTATTTTCACCAATTTGTTGTCTTCCTCAACCTTATGGTAACATAATAGGTACCTTTCTCAATTCATGTTAGTAGAACCAAACTTCCAATAAAGGTAATGGTTATTGTTACCTTCAACCATTTTTAGTTTTTGGTATAATTTCAGTCAAATTTAAGGTACTTTTTTTCACTTTGTAAATTCCAGTAATCTAATGTTGTGTTTTAGTTTTCGATTTGTATTAGTTTAGCTTAGTTTTCATGGCAATGGGACAGTCCACTTTGGACCCCGGCACTGGATTTTCTAAAGTGGGCCCGGACTCGCCCAAACCCACTAGGTCTAAATAATCAAACCAAGACCCGCTGGGCGAGCGGGTCCTGGGTTCAAAGTAGGTCCTTAATACATTTTTACATTTTTTTCAATCGCTCGTTGATCCTTATATGCATGATACCCTAGTAGACCTAGACTTCTAGAACAGACATATATCTAGTGGACTTACTCTTATTTATATATGGACTTCTATGGATTATAGACCTCTAAAAAGGAACTCTAGTGAGTCTAAACTTCTTAGTTGAACGGAATTGTAGTGGAATTAGAGCTCTCAAAATGGATGGATTTTTGTGAAAATATGGGCATGGATCCTAAAATATATGCACATAAAGGATGATAAGATGATACACTATGAAGGATTTGATAGGAGGGAGCTAGACAGAAGATGAGAGAAAAGATGGTGATAGAATTTTCGAAAGGAAACATGGATGCATTTTTTAAAAGACAGGGGATAGGAAAAAGATGGAGCTTTTCGAATGAGATAGAAGATAGAAAAAAGATGAGGATAAGTTCAAAAAAAGGATGGAGATAGAGTTTGAAAAAGATAGGAGATAGGTTTTAAGAAAAAGATAGTATATGGAAATAAGATGGTTATAGATTTTTTTTTTTTTTAAAAAGATAGAATATACTGAAGATGAATTCTGAAAAAAAAGATGGAGATAATTTGAATATGGCAAAAAGATCAGGAAACGGCAATCACTACGTCAAAATTGGGAATAGTATGGGACATATAAAGATAAGCGTCATGCGCACAATTGCGCGGCACACTAGCCTTATGCGTTTGGCGCGCGGAGCGGTGCACTTAACACATGAAATATGAGCGAGGCGCACAACTCTCCGGGCTGCAATTTGACAACTTTGACGATGTTTTGGTTAATTTACAGCTTTTTGGTATGTTTTCGAAATGGATGTGCAAGTTAATGCTACAAATTGGTAAATAAACACATATGCACAAATAGGCAGATTGTAACCTAGCAAATATGCAAATTCTCAACCTAAGGACAAGTTCTATGTTTAATACTAATGGCCAGACTTAGGTTAGGCTTAAAAGGGTCCATGACTGAGAGATTGATCTCACGATTCGTATCTTTACTTATAAGATGGACACGTGTAGGACGTATTCCAGTCTCTAGTCAGGAAGAAGAGAGAAATGTCATAGTCGGGTCGGTTTGCTTATGACTAATTGGTCAGGAACCGTTTTGGATGGACAAAGAGCAAACCCTTCGGTCACCCCATGCATAGAACATGCACTAGTGGTTAAGGACAATACCTTATGGTGGCTTTGAAAAATAGCCAATGCAATGCAAAGCAATAATGTCATTTAAAAACATAAAAATAGCATGAATCTTATTTTCAAGTTTCACCCACTCATCAAAAATAAATTTGAATCCTCCCCAATGAAGTCGCCAAATTATAGGCATACTTTTAGCTTACGTGGTGTGAACGCGAATTTGACTACCTCATTGTAAAGGCTTTCATTTTGAAAAAAAAAGTTTTGTCAAAAAGTCGCCAACAATTCTTTAATGGAAGACTCGTAAAGCTAATTGAATATTATGGAAACCAAAGGGACATTCGAAAAAGACTTATCCAAGGTAGATGTAAACCCCCGTAAATTATTTATGAATTTTATAAATATATTTTAATATATAGTTATTTATATTTAAATATATTTTAGCATTTTAATGATTTATTTCTCTAAAGGTTGACTATTTGAAAGTCAAGAATTTATTTTAATAATTTATGCAAGTCAAATATTTTATTAAAGTTATGCTTTGAAAAGTATTGGAAATGTTTGAAACATTTATTGGTTTGGAAAAGGATTTCTAATTGGGTGTGAGGAGCCCAAACACTCCTAGATTTGGAAAAAGAATTTACAATCCTAGCCCATTTACCTTTTTTCTAAGCCCAAAAGGGGAACCTATATATAAACCCCCAAAACCCCAAATTTCCACACATTAAACACATTTATTTTCTATCTCTTCCTCCCCTTATTTTCGGCCTTCTCTCTCTCCTCTCTTTTTCTTTTTTCTCTCGGTTCTTCCTCCTCGCGTCGGTTTTTCTGGCCAGCCACCGGCAACCGCCACCACTGGCGCCACCCGATCAGCAGCAGCAGCCGCCGCCACCCTATGCTTTCCGGCGTCCTTCCTCCCTCCTCTTTGTTTGGTTGTTATTTCTTCCTCCTCAAGTTTTATTTAATGCAAAGCTTGTATTTTTAGGGTTGGTTTTAATAAGTTTATGTTTAAAAGTTATGATTTGATGATTTGATTATGAATCTAAGATTATATAAATTATGTATTGAAGAAATAAAATTTCAGATTTACTTGTTATGTTAAAATAGGGTTTAAAAAAATCAAAGCATGCATTTTTAGGGTTTTATAGGTTGGAAAATCATAGTATCATGTTATAGTTTATGGTTTTGGGTTTTCTTATGATTATAAGCATGCTTAAATATGTTTAAAAAGAGTTTTAGTGTATTGTATGTTGCTGGAAATTTGGAAAGAGTATTGTTGATGGAGTTTATATGATTTAAACATGAGTTTTAAGGGTTTTTAATCATCTAGGAGGTTGTACTAAGTAAGTTTTAATGATGGGAAAAGTTTTTAAACACTTTTAAGAAGGGTTTAAAGTTTTTTATTATTGCTGTAAATTCATGGAGGATTGATTATGAATTTATTATGTTGGTTATTTTAGGCGGAGAATTCTCTCTGGGCGATTTTTAAGTCTGTTATAGTGGCATCTCAGTTTGTCTACACAAGGTACGTACATACCTATGTGTTGGTTGATGTAGTATCATGATTTAAGAAGGAGAATTATGTAGTATCATGTATAGGAACTATGTTCAGTTCATATATGATATCTATTATGTGGGATTTTGCGTGTTTGATCTATTGTGTGAACATGTTAAATATGGGATTTATATTACGAGATTGATATCATGTTTGTATGAAAGATTGATGCAAGAATGTTGGTTGGGAACTTTATTTTTATTAATTCACATGGGAGAATTAATATATATAATAGTTTGGATCATGATTGATCATGTTGTTCCCTTTATTATTTAACTGCTTTATAAGGACCGAGGGCCTTATCTGGTAAGTTGATATTTTATACCTATGAAAGGTTAGTTGGTTGTTGGCTAGGTTCAACAAATAAAGGAAGATTGGATTAAAGTGGAATTAATTTTGGGTTGTTAAGTTGTTTGATCACTTACCTAATCCTAAGATAAAAATGGAAGTTTATGATTGTTTGATGTTCTTAATGTTTGTTCAACTTGTGAGTCATAACAAGTGAATAAATTATTAATCATGTAAACTGAAACTGGATAGCAATAGCTTTAGACTGGTGCACGTCTGAAGTGTTGGACAATTAGGAGTTGGGGTACATGGTGAGAGTGCCATGGCTTTTCTTGGGGCCGGATTGATCACCGTGTCTAGTTTTATTTAAAAAGGTTCCTCGATATCATAGGTCATGGGAATACGGAGTCGCTCCCGTATTTCGTCTTCCAAAGGGAAGGCTGGTTTTAGTTAGACAACTCGGTCCATTGACTATTCCATCTAAAGTAATAAGAATATTGTTAAAGTTTAGTTCAGTAAAAGTTATCTGCAAGTTATTATACTATTATTTATTTCTGCCTATTATTTATTAGTATCATGTTAGGATTGTTTACTTGTTTAGTATGTAGTACTCAGCTTTGCTGATTACGTGCTTTTGTTGTGTATGTTGATCATGGCTTTGCCTTATTGATCCTGTGATGACCCATTTCGGTGAGCAGTCTCTAGGGATCAATAGTGCATTGTCTATTTACAGGTTTGAAGATGATGCATCATTGGGATCGGGATTTTGGAGAGCTTGTGTAGTTTATTTGCAATACCTTTGAGTTATATTTTCCTAGTTGGTTTGGTTTGGTTTTAAGTTGACTTTGGTTTGTTGGTTGGTTTTGGAGTTGACTTTGTTGTTGACTAAGTTTTAGTTTTTAAAGTTATTATTATGTTTTCCGCTGCAAAATTCTGAATAAGCCGATACGTTTTCACACGGGCGATAATACTTTGATAATTCCCTATGTTTTATTTTAAAAAGGTATTTTAGAAAAGAGAGAATTGTCGGGGTGTTACAAAGTGGTATCTTGGAGCTTTAGGTTTTATTGGCCTTTCATGCCAACTTTAAGTTTTTAGGCGCCTAACTAGCTAGTTACTTTCAATTAATTTCTTAGAATTGAGCTCCTACTTATTCGTGGTATTCAAATTAACTTCGAAAAGTCTTTTTCATGAATCTAATATTATTTTCGATTCGAATTTTTTTTAAATGGGGTCCGAATTTTTTATTATTATTATTATAGTGTCCGAAATTTTATTATTTCTTTATTATGTTCAAATTTTCGAACCATGTATTTTTTTATGTTGTTCGTTTTTAAATTATTTATTTAAATTATTTTCAATACTCTAGTTTATTTTATTATTTTTGGAGAGATGGGTAGTATAGGAAGGGCATATAGGATAAAAATATTATATGTCTGCATTAAATAGTTAGTTCAGCATGATTATATTTTTCTTCCCTGCTAACTGTTTATGTTATTCCTATGCTTTATGTTGTTGGTTATTCTTGCTTATTGTTATTGTTGGGATTATACGTTAAGTGAGAGTACCAGTTGTTTATAGAAGTTATATTTATTTGTTATAGATTCCTAACCATGTTTGAAAGAGAAGATAATAGAATAGGGAGTTATTACAACCCTATCGTGCTGAGTGATGATGAGAGTGATGGAGGTTATGAGTCTGATGATGATAACTACACCGAACTAGAGTTCATTATGTGTAATGTATTAAGAGCAGGCATGCCTGATAGTGATGATGAGATTCTTCATGAGTTTGGACCGTGCTAGAGGACGGACCCGGGATTGATATCTAACATGCTTCTTTCAGATATGAGACTGATTCTGAGCCAGAGGAGGACGAGCCTCAACCTAAACGGAGATCTACGAGATTTAGAAGATATGTTTATTATAATATTGAGGACATTGATGAATTTGTAGATGAGTTTTTCACTCCAGAGAACTACAGGGAATCAAAGGATAGGACTGATGATGTTTCACCTTAGATTATTTATTATGTATTTATGCTTTAAAGAATAATGTTGGATAATTCGTCCGAAGAGTGGTTTAAATTTATTTCATAGTACCTTCATTTTATTTTTAGGAAAAGTACAGTATTATGGTGGAGAAAATAGTTATTAGCATCTTTTGAGGAATAAAATTTAATTATTTAGTTATCCAAGCGAGCAATAATTTATTTTGGGCACGCGAATGGGAATACTTTATTTATTTGTTATGATTGAATTTTTATTCATTGTTCCTAAGCTGTGTGTTCTTGATGTGAATATTCTTCATGGATGATTGATGATAATTATTCTGTAATATTGTTGTAACTTCATGAGAAATTGTTTGTTGATGTGATCTTTATGGTCAAATCAAATGTTGCCTTCGTAGAGAATGACATAGAAGTTATGTTTCGAACCTTAAGTAGAGTACGTTAATTTCAGGTCGCGCACTAGAATGGCAAACAACAATAACGATTTAGCTGTTGCTATTCGCCTTTTGGCTGAAACGTTGACTCAGGAGAGAGGCGAGCATCCGATTCTCATGGGACATGTTTGAGAGACTAGCCAAGGTTAAACCACCATACTTTAAGGGGCAAGCGATCCTACCTTTTTAGAGAACTGGATTAGGGAGTTTGAGAAAATCTTTGGGGTTGTGGTATCCTGAGAATATGAGAGTAGGTCGAGGTTGTCTTTGTACCTAAAGGATGAAGGCGATTTATGGTGGAGAGAAAATGGGGCTAGGCGAGTGCTCGAGGGATTCAATTAGGATTCTTTTATTCTTGCCTTGAGAGGGAAGTTTTACCCTGCTTTTATGAGGAAACAGAAAGCCCAAGTGTTTATCAACCTTAGGATGGGGAGTATGACCATCTCTGAGTACTATAGCAAATTCATAGCACTGTCAAGGTTTGCACATGAGGTAGTAGCCACTAAGGAATTAAAGGCTCAAAGGTTTGAGCAAGGTTTGACTGAGGAAATCCAGCTGGGGTTAGGTGGTGAAACTTTTTCATCCCTAGATATTGTGTATGGGAGAGCCGCCCACATTTATGGTCTTCAGTCGAGGCGTGACAAGAAGAATGTTGTAGTGGGTGAGAATAGAAAGGATTTCAATCTTTGGGGGAAATCAAGGGAATTTCAAGAAGAACGGGGAATGGGAATGGGAATTTCCAAGGGAGGAATAACCAGGGCTACAACAATAAGGGTCAATCTGAGAGAGTGTACCAATGTAAGAAGTGCACTAATAACCATCCTAGTAGAGACTGCAAGGGAGAACCAGTGATCTGTAACTACTGCTAGAAGAAGGGCCATAGGGAGTATGAGTGCATTGCTAAGCAAAAGAAAGAGCAAAATGGCAATGGGAGTAGTAACCATGTGAGGTCTGGATTTAACCAGTCATGGAATCAGGGTTCGAAGCCTGTAGGGGCACAGAATAACCAAGGGAGGTACAATAAGCCTGCTAGTGAGAGCAACAATCAGAACAAGGCTCCGGGTAAACTGTTCGTGATGAGTCGCAATGAAGCTGAACGATCTGCCGACGTAGTTTAGGTACTTTTTCTATTAACTCCGTGCTAGTTAATGCGTGATTTGATTTGGGGGCGACTTATTCTTTTGTTTCGTCATCTGTTATTAAAAGTCTGGGGTTAGTAGATTTTGAGGTGATTGAATTGCCTGTTAGTATACCTACGGGTGAGACCATAAGGTGTACCAATTTGTTTAAAAATTTGCCTCTGAAGATAGGAGACTGTGTTTTTCCTTCTGATTTGATAGAATTTAATCTGGGAGACCTGGATGTAATTCTGGGGATGGACTGGCTAAGGTTATACAAGGCCAAAATAGACTGTGAAGTTCAAAAAGTAGTTTTGAGAAACCCTTTGGGGAAGTTGACCTCGTATAGACGTTTTGGGAAGTCCAAGAACTTTGGGGTTATTTCTGCGATGCGAGTGAAGAAATTAATGAAGAAGGGGTGTGAGCTATTTTTCTGTAGTGTGCAAGATGTGAGTAAAGAAGCTGGAGTGAAGATCGAGGATGTTTCAATCGTGAATGAGTTCATGGATGTGTTCCCGAGTGAGATTTCGGGTATGCCGACGGCTAGAGTTGTTGAGTTCACCATAGACTTAGTTCCTGGAACTGCACCTATATCTAAAGCACCCTATAGAATGGCACCTTCGGAGATGAGTGAATTGAAGACGCAGTTGCATGAGCTGTTCGATAAAGGTTATATTAGGCCTAGTGCATCACCTTGGGGAGCTCCTGTGTTGTTTGTTAAGAAGAAAGATGGGAGTATGAGGTTGTGTATCGATTATAGGGAATTGAATAATGTAACCATCAAGAACAAGTATCCTTTGCCTAGGATAGATGGCCTATTTGATCAGTTAAATGGAGCGAGCATGTTCTCGAAGATTGATTTGCGTTCGGGGTATCACCAGTTGAGGGTAGCTGATAAGGATATACCTAAGACTGCGCTTAGGACTCGTTATGGTCACTATGAGTTCACTGTAATGCCTTTTGGGTTAACTAATGCACCTGCCATATTTATGGACTTGATGAATAGGATTTTCCATGAGTTCTTAGATAAGTTCGTTGTGGTATTCATTGATGATATCCTGATTTATTCGAAGAATGAAAAAGAGCATGATGAACACTTGAGGACTATATTGGAGACGCTTAGGAAGAATCAATTGTATGCCAAGTTCTCTAAGTGTGAGTTTCGTTTGGAGAAAGTAGCATTCTTGGGTCACTATGTGTCTAAGGAAGGAGTCTCGGTAGATCCTGCTAAGATTCATTTGTGAGTGAGTGGCCATCTCCAAAGAATGTGTCGATATCCGAAGTTTCCTAGGTTATTGGCTATTATAGGAGATTTGTGAGAGATTTCTCGAAGATAGCAAGGCCAATGACCACTTTCATGAAAAAGGAGTCAAAATTCGAGTAGAGTGAAAAGTGTGAGGAAGCTTTCTAGATTTTAAAAGAGCGTTTGACCTCCGCACCTATTTTGACCCTGCCTGATGGGAACGAGGGATTTGAGGTGTATAGTGATGCTTCAAAGAATGGTTTGGGATGTGTGTTGCAGCAGAATGGGAAGGTGATCGCGTATGCGTTGCATCAATTGAAACCTTATGTGGCTAATTACCATACCCATGATCTAGAGTTAGCTGCTATTGTGTTCACCTTGAAGATTTGGAGACATTACCTTTATGGGGCAACCTGTAAGATCTTTACTGACCATAAAAGTTTGAAGTACATTTTCACCCGGGAAAGACCTCAATATGAGGCAGAGGAGATGGTTAGAATTGATAAAGGATTATGATCTAGACATCCAATATCATGAGGGCAAAGAAAATGTAGTTGCTGATGCGTTGAGTAGGAAGTCGAGTCATAGCATGAATGCCTTGGTGGATCCTAAGGAGTTGTGTCGAGATATGCAAAGACTTAGCCAAGAAATCTTAAATCCTGGGGAAATCGAGGCAAGATTGAGTGTTTTATCATTGGGGTTGTCAATTTTCAACGAGATCAAAAGAGGGTCAAGTTGGGGATGAGCACTGGAGAAGATTAAGGAAAAGATGAGGCAAGGTAAGGAAGTTGATTTTAAGATCCATGATGATGGTAGTCCGAGATTCAAGGGGAAGGTGGTGTGTACCACAAAAATGTAATGAGCTTAAGAGACGCCTTATGGATGAAGGGAATAATACGCCGTGATTCGTGCACCCC
Organism: Beta corolliflora; assembly: GCA_947648045.1. NCBI lineage: Eukaryota > Viridiplantae > Streptophyta > Magnoliopsida > Caryophyllales > Amaranthaceae > Beta > Beta corolliflora. The sequence continues at coordinate 127,222 of CANSZD010000795.1, forward strand.
GGGGTGACAAGTTGTATAAGGACCTTAAGCAGATCTATTGGTGGCCAAACATGAAGTGTGAGGTTGCCGAGTTCGTGTCCAAATGTCTAACCTGTCAGAAAGTCAAGATAGACCATAAAAGACCCATGGGGAAGGTTCAATTCTTAGAGGTTCCTGGATGGAAGTGGGATTCCATATCGATGGATTTTGTGACTGCTTTGCCTATAACGAGGAATGGTAATGATACTATTTGGGTTATTGTGGACCGTCCGACGAAGTCGACCGTGTTCATTCCAATTAAAGAGACATGAAGAAGCAACTTGCGAAGACGTATGTTAAGCATGTAGTGAGATTGCATGGGGTTCCAACCGATAGTATTTCAGATCGTGATTCGAGATTCCTCTCGAAGTTTTGGCAAAAGGTCCGATTAAATCTTGGAACAACATTGAAAATGAGTCCCGCCTTTCACCTGCGACCAGATGGTCGAGCCGAGAGGACTAACCAAACGATGGAAGATATGTTGAGAGCCTGTGCCATTGACTTTCAGGGTAGTTGGGAAGACCAATTAGATTTGATTGAGTTTTCATACAACAATAGTAATCATGCGAGTATTAAGATGGCACCTTTTGAGGCGTTATATGGAAGAAAGTGTAGAAGTCCCATTTGCTGGAATGATTTTAGTGAGAATATAGTATTGGGGACCGAATTCATTGAGGAGACGGTCAAGAATGTGAAGTTGATTCGAAGCTAGAATTAAGTTGCTCAAGATAGGCAAAAGAGTTATGCCGATTCGGCGAAGAGAAGATGAGTTTGAAGTAGGTGATAAAGTGTTTCACGAAAGTATCACCAACTAATGGTGTGATGAGATTTGGGAAAAAGGGCAAATTAAGTGCCAAATATGTAGGTCCATATGAGATCCTGCAAAAAATTGGGAAGGTAACTTATAGGTTGACTTTGCCAATGGAGTTCGAAAAGATGCACGATGTGTTTCATATTTCCCAACTCAAGCGTTATATCCCAGATGAGCGTCATGTCTTGGAGCCTGAGAGGATCCAGATTGATAGTAGCCTCACATATGAGAAAAGGCCCGTGAAAATTCTTGATAAGAAGGTGCGTAGTACACGCAATAAGGATGTCAATATCGTGAAAGTGCTTTGGTCGAACCATGAGTCCGAAGGCGGCGTGGGAAGCTGAAGCTGAATGAAGAAGAAGTATCCGGAATTATTCTCGGAGGTGAGTTACGAGGGCGTAACTCGTTTTCTTTAAGGGGGTAGAATGCGATAGAATTTCGCGCTTTTTACCTATTTTATGGTATTTTTATGCATTTTTATGCTTATTTTGGCAATTTGCACATATTGGTGCAAAATAAATAGTTTCTCCGCACTAGAAAAGGTGCTCATGAGTAACACAATTGTTTTTAAGATGGCAAAAGAGTGCACATGAGTGGCACAAGTATTTCTCCTTGGAGAGTTGAGTTATAAACTTTTGAAAATGTGTGAGTTTTTGTGTCAAGTTTCGGGACGAAACTTCTTTTAAGAGGGGTAGATCGTAATCCCCGTAAATTTATGGATTTTATAAATATATTTTAATATATAGTTATTTATATTTAAATATATTTTAGCATTTTAATGATTTATTTCTTCAAAGGTTGACTATTTGAAAGTCACGAGATTTATTATAATAATTTATGCAAGTCAAATATTTTATTAAAGTTATGCTTTGAAAAGTATTGGAAATGTTTGAAACACTTATTGGTTTCGAAAAGGATTTCTAATTGGGTGTGAGAAGCCCAAACACTCTTAGATTTGGAAAAAGGATTTACAATCCTAGCCCATTTACCTTTTTTCTAAGCCCAAAAGGGGAACCTATATAAAAACCCCCAAAACCCCGAATTCCCACACATTAAACACACTTATTTTCTCTCTCTTCCTCCCCATATTTTCGGCCTTCTCTCTCTCCTCTCTTTTACTTTTTCTCTCGGTTCTTCCTCCTCCCAGTCGGTTTTTCCGGCCAGCCACCAGCAACCGCCACCATCGGCGCCACCCGGCCGCAAGCGGCCAGCCGCCGACCGCCGCCGCCACCCTCTCGCTTCCAAGGCGTCCTTCCTCCCTCCTCTTTGTTTGGTTGTTATTTCTTCCTCCTCAAGTTTTATTTAATGCAAAGTTTGTATTTTTAGGGTTGGTTTTAATAAGTTTATGTTTAAAAGTTATGATTTGATGATTTGATTATGAATCTAAGATTATATAAATTATGTATTGAAGAAATAAAATTTCAGATTTACTTGTTATGTTAAAATAGGGTTAAAAAAAATCAAAGCATGCATTTTTAGGGTTTTATAGGTTGGAAAATCATAGTATCATGTTATAGTTTATGGTTTTGGGTTTTCTTATGATTATAATCATGTTTAAATATGTTTAAAAAGAGTTTTAGTGTATTGTATGTTGCTGGAAATTTGGAAAGAGTATTGTTGATGGAGTTTATATGATTTAAACATGAGTTTCAAGGGTTTTTAATCATCTAGGAGGTTGTACTAAGTAAGTTTTAATGATGGGAAAAGTTTTTAAACACTTTTAAGAAGGGTTTAAAGTATTTTATTATTGCTGTAAATTCATGGAGGATTGATTATGAATTTATGTTGGTTATTTTAGGCGGAGAATTCTCTCTAAGCAATTTTTAAGTCTGTTATAGTGGCATCTCAGTTTGTCTACACAAGGTACGTACATACCTATGTGTTGGTTGATGTAGTATCATGATTTAAGAAGGAGAATTATGTAGTATCATGTATAGGAACTATGTTCAGTTCATATATGATATCTATTATGTGGGATTTTGCGTGTTTGATCTATTGTGTGAACATGTTGAATATGAGATTTATATTATGAGATTGATATCATGTTTGTATGAAAGATTGATGCAAGCATGTTGGTTGGGAACTTTATTTTTATTAATTCACATGGGAATTAATATATATATAATAGTTTGGATCATGATTGATCATGTTGTTCCCTTTTATTATTTAACTGCTTTATAAGGACCGAGGGCCTTATCTGGTAAGTTGATATTTTATACCTATGAAAGGTTAGTTGGTTGTTGGCTAGGTTCAACAAATAAAGGAAGATTGGATTAAAGTGGAATTAATTTTGGGTTGTTAAGTTGTTTGATCACTTACCTAATCCTAAGATAAAAATGGAAGTTTATGATTGTTTGATGTTCTTAATGTTTGTTCAACTTGTGAGTCATAACAAGTGAATAAATTATTAATCATGTAAACTGAAACTGGATAGCAATAGCTTTAGACTGGTGCACGTCTGAAGTGTTGGACAATTAGGAGTTGGGGTACATGGTGAGAGTGCCATGGCTTTTCTTGGGGCCGGATTGATCACCGTGTCTAGTTTTATTTAAAAAGGTTCCTCGATATCATAGGTCATGGGAATACGGAGTCGCGCCCGTATTTCGTCTTCCAAAGGGAAGGCTGGTTTTAGTTAGACAACTCGGTCCATTGACTATTCCATTTAAAGTAATAAGAATATTGTTAAAGTTTAGTTCAAGTAAAAAGTTATCTCGAAAGTTATTATACTATTATTTATTCCCGCCTATTATTTATTAGTATCATGTTAGGATTGTTTACTTGTTTAGTATGTAGTACTCAGCTTTGCTGATTACGTGCTTTTGTTGTGTATGTTGATCATGGTTTTGCCTTATTGATCCTGTGATGACCCATTTCGGTGAGCAGTCTCTAGGGATCAATAGTGCCTTGTCTATTTACAGGTTTGAAGATGATGCATCATTGGGATCGGGATTTTGGAGAGCTTGTGTAGTTTATTTGCAATACCTTTGAGTTATATTTTCCTAGTTGGTTTGGTTTGGTTTTAAGTTGACTTTGGTTTGTTGGTTGGTTTTGGAGTTGACTTTGTTGTTGACTAAGTTTTAGTTTTTAAAGTTATTATTATGTTTTCCACTGCAAAATTCTGAATAAGCCGATACATTTTCACACGGGCGATAATACTTTGATAATTCTCTATGTTTTATTTTAAAAAGGTATTTTAGAAAAGAGAGAATTGTCGTGGTGTTACAGTAGATTTCTCCGTGATGACCGGGTTTTATTTTTTATCTGAAATTAAAAGATTTTTTTAATCCTTTATCACATACTTTCACTTAAAACCAGAAATCATTTATCTAGAAGGTAAAACTGATTTTCCTGAAATCATTTAATATAAAATATTTATTTGAAAATTTAATCAATTATCATGAATAATTAATTGGACTCTTTAAAAATTGGGCTTGGACGAACCTTTTTATCTTAAAATGAACTTCGCGACTTTCAAACGATTTTGGATTTTAGCTTTTTAGATTTCTCTCTTTCGAATTGAACCAAGTAGGACGATGCTATATATCATCATTGGGTACTAAAATGGAGACAGAGTTATGTGTCTATTCTAGGCAACCGGTTTTTCTAATATTTTGACCGATATCAAGCTAATGAGTCGGCTACTAATAAATGATACGGTTTTCTAATTTTACTTTTAAACTTCTAATTGCAACTTATATTGTATTTTTCAAAATTATAGAGAACAATGGACCTACATCCCGGTGATCCCGCCCATGAGCTTTTGGACCCAGATCAGACTTGGACCCATGGTTCCAAAAAACATAGACCCACAACCTTAAAAATGGATCGGGTCCAACCGAGTATGGGTCGGGTCCTGTATCCATCCCTAGTAATGTTTTCCCTTTCACGAGGGTGCTAATTTTCACCAATTTGTTATCTTCCTCAGTCTTATGGTAACACAATAAGTACCTTTCTCATTTTATGTTTCTTTTCCATTATGGAACCGGACTTCCAATAAAGGTAACTACTTCATAGTTTTCCGTATAATTTCAGTCAATTTTAAGGTACTTCTTCAATTTGTAAATCTCATCTTGTGTGTCAGTTTTCAATTTGTGTTAGTTTAGCTTAGTTTTCATGTTAATTACTAAATTTATTTGCATTTATTCATGTTATGTAAAACCTATAAACATTGATATTTATGTTCTAAAATTCAAATTGGAAAATTCTATATAATCCATCCTACTATTGGTTTTTCTATTTAGTACACCTTTTTTTAATCTTACATGTGGTACCATTGTAGATTACACCTAATTATTGCAAACAAATACTCCATTAATCACATGTTAATTGCCAATTATCGTGGTTAGAATCTAATTGTTAGTTTTACAAAAAAGACAATTTTAGCCCCTTTTTAAAAAATTCACTCCTTTTATTTTCCCTTTCCCTTCATTTCTTTTACTCCTCAAATCTTCCTTATATCGTGACTTCCTTTCTTCTTTTCCCTCGTTAACTAAGTATTCCTCACTTCTTTATAAATTCATAATTTCCATTAGAATATTACAATTTCTCTCCCGTCTTCAAATTATCCAACTCGTAATGGATTCCTCTACTTTCATCGGGTAGTAGCGAAATAAAAGAGTCATTTGGTTTAAGTGCGTGAATTGAAACACTCTACCTTCAAAAGTCGTAGCTAAAATTCGTTTTTTCGGAGACAACCGTCAATCCTAGGATGCTTTATTACAAATGCGAGCACTATGGCTTCTTCCTTTGGCTAATTGAAGACAAGATGTTGAGAAATTTATGAAGAAAACTAAAGAGATAGCTGGTTTATTGAACTTTATAATTATAGTAGGATTAGTTTTTTACTTGATTTTGCTATTTGTAGTACTAAAATAGTTATAATTATGTTGAAATACATTATGTGGTTGAACTTCCTTGAACAATCATATGTACTTTGCTCTAAATTGAATAAAAATAGGTTGCTTAATCTTGCAATATTTTCATATCTATATAGCCAAATCAAAATGGTTTAATGATGTCAATCAATATTCAACAAAAAATTCAAGAATGTTCCTAAAAAAGAACACACTTTATACTCCAATACACATGTTCAATCATTGAAACTAAATACAATCAACTTTCTACAAAAACTCATGTGCTATTGTCTTATGTTGAGTTTGATTTTGGCTCGACTTAGAACATTTGGTTGGGAACAATGGTTGCTTGATGTTGTTCTTTGCAATTCTTGCTAGTGATGTTGCCTTTCGCCGATTTCTCTATTTTTGCCTTGTGGTCCCTCACCCTCTTCTTCTTTATCACAATAGGTGCGCGAATCACTTACTAACAACTCTTTTCCTAGTTAGACCACCTTTACTTGTTTTGGCATTGTGGCCAAAGCAAAAAGACTTCTTGCATCTTATAATCTTTGCCCTCTTCCTTTTTGGTTCTTCATCCTCTCTTCTTCTATTCCTACTAGGTCTACCAATTCATCTCATGGCTGGAGGATGAACTTCAGGTAAGTTTTCAAAGTCAAGTCACTGGCTATTGTCTAGATTGGGAATAATTTATCACTTTACAAGCTTTAAAAATTATATTTTTTATGTAATTATGATTATGATTTGTGTAAGAGGTGACACATACATTGCATTCAAGAAGCGTGGCATGAGATATTTGTATTAATTTGGTTTGATTACAATTAATTTGGTGGTTTGTTACTAATTATATAATATTAATCTAGTTAGAGAAGACAATTTTCACTCGTCATTAGTCCCCTGTTTTGTTGTGGTTTATTGATGTTTGACATCTGTTCAGACTAGTGGCTGGAACAGCTGCTAGCACGTATGCTGCTGGCTGAGGGGCTTAGAGTGAGATAATTTTCACTCATCATTAGTCCCTTCTTTTGTGATGTTTAGCCTCTGTTCAGCGTAGTGCCTGCTGCTACTGCTAGCACGTATGCTGCTGGCCGGTAGTAGCTATCTGGAATTTTTTTTATTATTTAGAACGTACAAATGCTCTGGTGGTTGAGGAAAACCGAAGCATTTATCAAAACAAATGCTTCGGTTTTCCTTAAAAACCGGAGCATTTGTAGATTTTTACCCATATAAAGAAGCTCAAATGCTCCGGTTTTGAACACAACCGGAACATTTAAGAAAGTAAATGATCCGGTTAACAACCGAAGCATTTGTAAAATGCTCAAATGCTCGTATGACGTCTGCTACGGGTCAAATACAGAGCATTTGTGGGCTTTTTAACCGGAGCATTTGAGCATTTTTCTACTAGTGTTATAGTATTTGACTGAATACCAAGGGATCACATAGTTGTGGGGGTCCGGTCTTGCAAATTTTATGGCCCTAACAACATGCCTATAGGAAATTCCATTTATTTTCCACTGTCCACAAGCATACTGACCCTTGTCTAAGCTAAAAGGATATTGAGATGTTCCTTCATGTATCTCAAACTCTCCGAGGTGATATATTTGATGTGCAATTTCGTTTCTTGTCCAATTTCCTCATAACTTCACTATTTTTGGACACAAATCATAATCATTCATTCTAAGGAGATATCTTTGCCTAGTACAAATCTTCACCATGCATACTCTTCTTATTCCTACGGGAATTGTAAACCAATGATTAGGTTGAAATCGGCACACAAGCACACTGCTAAAAAAAGTTCAAAAAAAGCACCTTCTAGTAATGTGAGGACTGGCCTGCACCTATCCGCACTAAGTGTTAAGTTGAAACTCTCAATAAAATTGGATGTATTCCCCGTCACATCACAATTGTGGATCAAATTTATGTTTTGACCACTTGGATTGATTTCCAAGTTCAGAAAACCATGTCATAACTTATTCTCCACCAGCTTTTTGCAGCCTCTCCATGGCTTTCTTGAAAGTAAATGGATTTGTGGCGTTGCAAGCCCTCCAGAATAGAATATACATCAAGAGTCTATGGAAAACCCTTTTGAATTTATGCACAAATGCCTACAACAAACCTCTTTTTGGTTGTTGGGCATACATCTTTCAAAGCCAAGTCAACACCTTAAAAATGTAACAAAGATAAAAATTAATGCACATTTTAAAAATTGCATCAAGCTAAATAAAAAATACTAAAAAATACCTTTTGTAGATGCAAGAAAAAGGAGCTACAGTTCTCCTTATTTTCACTACTAAATAAGTACAACATAGGCTAGGTAAAGTTTCATTGTTTCTACAATGTGATCTTCCTTAGTCCAAAATAGTATGTACGCTTTCTTTTTTGTGTTTGTCTAAATTAGTTTGAGCAACACTTTATTTTTGGCGTAGTGCCTGATTATTACTATATTATTACTTTTACACTCTTTTTTTTTATAATTATTACTTTTACACTCCTTTGGGCTCACACTTCACCTTTATCAATAGAAAGTTATCGAACTTTTTCTCTCCTCCTATAAAAAGTATTTCACCAATTCCTATCACATCTCTTATTTTAATAAAACAATATTTGATAACCACACTACAACTTATCAACTTAAATTACGTGTCCCAACAAGTGTTCACATCTTTCTGGAACGGATAGAGTAGCTGACAGTAATATTCCTCCATAGTTTCCCTCCAAATGTGTTCCATCCACACCAATTAATCCCCTATATGCATCCTCCCAAGAATCCTTTAAATTGTCCAACAAATGATGTGAAGATTGCGGAGAACAAAAACCTCCTTTCAGGGTCAACAGTTTCTCTCCAAGCATAAAAAGCCTAGGACTTTGGCTTGTTTCCCTAACAACTTCAGCATAAAAAGACAACCCATAAGATTTGTCATGTCCACCAAAATGTTGTTCTATGACCTGTGTTTTCATCTTGTATAAGGTAGTTTGTATAAGTATCAAATCTATTCAACAACACTTCATATAAATCCTTCCCCTTTATATCCGGATTTGCCCTAACATCATCTAATACTTTTGCTGCTACCCACTTAATTGTACAAATTGAATTATACGTCTTTAAACCCCTGCAACTGTGAACACTCAACACTAGACCATATTTTCTGATTGCCCAAGTCCTACCATCAGCCAATCTACTAGCATCGATCGTCCAATCATAACACTCAGCTGATCTCCTTCTTATAGCACAAAGGACAGTAATGGCAAATCCCTCTTGCACACAGTAGTTCTTCAAAGTATCTTTGAAGTGACTTTTTCCTGTGAAAATGATCCAAGGTTTAAGAATGACCTTCCCAAACTCCTCCTCCTCATACAACTCTCTATTTCTATGTAAAGAATCATCATCGTCATCTATGAAACCAAATTATTATCAGGTGTCCAGTTGTTTATAATCTCATTGATTACAACTCCATCCTTGTTTCATCAGCATGTAATGGACTCTCAAGTACCAGTGTACCACACTTCCATTTGAATCACTGCTCGCTTCTACTTTAGATGCCACATAATCCTCATCAATCTCATTTTCATCATCACATGAACCACATTCATGACCCTCACCTACATTTGAAGGAACCCCTCTGTTCCTAGTAGATAACACCCTTCAAGTTGTAGTGACCTGACATGAAACGATCATAGGTTCTTTTCTCACCAGTCCACAATCCTTGCCTAATTGTACTAGTTTTAGATATTTTCCTAGAATATAAAATATTTTCACTTTTGTGCATCTTAAAAGCTGAATAAGTATCATTTCTAGTCTCATAATCGTTGCATACAGGAGAAGCATGTTGGTATTCGTGCACATGGGTATTGGGCTCAGGGATATGTTGTGTTTCTGTAAATGTGGAGTTAGGCTCAGGAGCAGTTTGTATTTAAGAAAACTGGATTTTTAGTTTAAGATTTGGTCTGGCCTGATTTTAGCCCATAAAAAGCCCGTTGTATTTGGCCCGAAATAGCAGGTTTTTGGCAAAAAAAATCGGCCCAAAGTTTGTTCTGGCCCGACATGATGGGCTTAATTTTTGAGTGCTGCCCAGCCCACCACCTCCTATTTCCTAGTTCCCCTATTGATTTAATACCTTATATATGGATGAAATTTTGTAGTATTGTTGAGGGTTTAGCTTTTTGTAAAGTCTATACAACTGTTGTTGGTTTTAATACTAGGAAATTAAGCATTACCAAACGGAAAAAAAGATAAAGTTGTGGTTTTTCAATATTTTGTATGTAATAAAGCTGGTTTCAAGAAAATACGAAAGTTAAAGGTTGAGGATATAATACAACTTATGTTCTAATGATGTATTCATTTTATACATGATTTTTATGTCCTTTCCTTGGTGTTTTGGTGATGTCTGAGCTCTTTTAAGCTAATTCTACTAACAATCTCTTCCTAGATGTGGTTTGTGTTGTTTGCATGTGATTGTGTAGGTTTTGGAGGTTTTCTTCCATTCTTTACTCTCACTAATTGATCGGGGAAGATTTAGGATAGCTTGACATGCTTGAATTACGAGCTGAAGGTCCTACATGCTGATTTTGGACCTTAGATGTGTATGTATTGGTGCCTAGTGGATCGGGCTAGTTAGCAATCATATTATGTCTTTGTCCCAGACCATTGTTTTGTAGCCCTATAGGGCGAAGCTTCCCGGAGGCTTATTTGTGGATCGCCCCTATTGGGCAGAGTTGCTGTTTTTAGCGTATTTTGACACGTTTTTCATCAAATAATTCTGAAGTTTTAATTAAGTAGGAAAGAGTCATGACTTTGCGAGATTATTGGGGTTTTCTTAGCTTTAAACTATTCTTATTATTCTCTCTCAAGAACCCTAGTTTATCTTTAGTCTACTTTGTAAGCACATTCAAGATTCCAATAGAAGTAATTGTTTTCAAGATTCGTTTCTTTGATTGGTATTGTCTCTTATCTCTAACTATTCCTTTTTAATTCTTCATTATTATTCCATCATGTTGCACTTATATTATTATTATTATTATAATTTTCGTAATTATGAGTGAGTAGTTTAATTTCTAGAGAATTGGGGGTCTATGCATGCATATCATGGATTGAATCAATGAATGATTGTTTACTTTGTTAATCCATTTGATTTTGCTATTGAACTAACTATATTAATCTCGCAAGTTCGGCCAAATTTGTCCGATTATTGTTCAATACAAAGTTATATACCGAGAGGTAGGATTTTGTATAGGCTCTCAATAGTAGGGATCTATGACCATGCGAGAGTGGTATAGTGAGCTTCGAGGGGGTAATGTTCTGAGAAAATTACATGTTCCCCTACTCAAATTGTTCTATTGAGTTTCTTTTATCATTCTTGAGATTCCGGATTGCATACATGGTGAATTGTTTCCCTAGTCTACCCTTATTTGATATTTGTGATTTGATTATTTGCAATTAGTTCAATAAACCAACTCTTTTTATTGATTTAGTTAGTTTAATATTAGAGTTCGGACATAATAGTATAGCTATCTCCTCGTGATTCGATCCGGGACTTCCTTGACTACCGAGTTAGTGGACATTAGGTTTATTTTTTATTAGGTGATATGACTTTGGTATTTCATCATCTAAACAAATATTCTAGAGTTTTAAATAGTTCTTCTTGTGTTCTAAATAGTTGTTCTCTTGTTCCTAATGTAGTATAATATATTATTTGTATTTTCGATCATCATGTTATGCTCTTTAGAAATACTAAATAATTTAGATTAAATAATATTTGATTGTAATTAAACTTGGCAATTGTAAGCTACATGAATATGTTAAAAAAAGTAAGACATTTGTTTTAAATTGTTGAGGTTGAGGGGCAAGTAAAGTAGTGACATCGTTTTGCACCGTGGATTCCGCGGTGCCAGATACCAAACCTACATGGGATTAATTTGGGAAATTCGTCATATCCCAGTTGACTGGCCCGTACTCTTACCTTAAAAAAAATTATATATTCTTAAACCGAAAGTCAAATGTGTTACAACTTGTGCTTTATGTTCTAAATTCCTTGGCGCATGTCCTAAAACTCATAGCATAAATCCTTGCGTTCGAAGATGATAAAGAGCGGTTGTCACCATTGTTGCTACTGCAGCAGGAAAATAACCTAGAGTAGAAGATGACAAGACCAAATGTACGTTGTTTGTAAAGAGTTGCATACGTTGTAAAAAGTTAAATATGTTCACTCCAAAAGCAGTAGGATAATCATTGGGTGAGTTCAGTCTCCGAGTGAGGATTTGTTCCAATCTTACATAGTAGGTTTTGGTAATTAAGTTCTGAAATCAATGCAAAATCAGAGTTTGTTATTATACATTATGTAGGAAAATCAACAACTTTTCCTTAATTCAATCTCGTGAAGTTAAAGAACTATGTCTTATTATGATTTATCAACCTGAAGCTTGACTGTTTGAGTAACCGAGAGCAAAGCCTAAACTTCCTTACACGGTTGTGGGTTGTCTAAGGTAAGTTATGGTTTGGACTTTTGACTCAGACGCAAACCTAGTAAAAATAAGCAACTGCAAATGGATCTAAAACATAAAGCCTCATTCTTGACTTAACTTTCAGCACAAATTTATTTTAACTATTGCTGAAAGTAGCTTGAGAACTTCGATAGCCAGAAAAGGATTAAAGTGACAAGCAAAAATACGAACAAAAGAAACCGATTTCAAATGGAAGTATGGAACTAAGAAAGCGCTCCACAAATACACCAGGATAACTGGGGATCATTTAAGTGAACCACCAACCACGATGAAACATGTTTAGGGGGATTACAAAATGTCCTAAGAACAAACCAACAGAAAGAAGATAGTGCGCCTTAGCCGGCCTTCAGAGCCTGAAGAATATCAGCCTTCAAATCCTCAAAGACCTCAACTCCAAAACTGAATCGAATCAAATTGTCCGTGATACCATACTTGAGCCTCTCCGATGGGCTAAGATCCCTATTTCACAAGACATGGAAAGATTTGATCAAATAATTTAACAACGCAAACCAGCCAAATGAGAGAGAGGAAACTAGGCACACCCCTGGGGCAACGCGAACTGCCGAATCATGTGACAACAATCCATGAGCGAATATAAATCAATTATTCATAATCAATCCTAGATTGTGGTTTACACACTTGGGAGTAAATGCTTCTAGATGCAGTGATGCACATAATAATTGCCCTGAAATGGGACCACTTTTTGTGGCAACACGGTCTTGTAAGTTGTGTAACTTGAACTTTAAATTTCATTCATCAAATCTTGATCATGGAAAAAAATTTTACGTAGGGAAGTTGGCAGCTTTTAAGCATGAAAGGCAGTGAAGCACTCTTGCCAACCTATATTATATTGACATAGCAACAAGGGTGGTCCAAGGATCAAGTGGAGGGGACCACCATATCACACATCAGTGTGTCACAACTGACTTTGATATACCAACTTTGCTCTCAGCCCAAAATGCACCCACATATCAGCCTTAAAAATATATTTTGTGTCATGTTTCCGCTTCAACTTGCCAGCTTTTTTGAGCATTTGGCATTCTTATAGTCACATGAACATGATAACAAAGAGCACATCACTTTGTTTATTCTGGCCCTTCCAGTTTGCAAGAATATGAACCCAAGGCTTACCAGTAAGACATGATTGCAGGCTG